>OY796880.1:9531454-9878728 GCA_963680785.1 Diplosoma virens | reverse complement strand
CTGCACATGTTAGGCCTGATGTTTACGCCTTCAGACAATTAAACAGCACCTGACTTTTTATAATTGCTTTTCACTTTCCATTTAAAATAATAGACCGTTTTTATGTTAAAATTTTCCTCACTCCAAAAAATCCATCCGGTGTATTCTTCATGTATAAGTTTACTTTTTTTGGAAATATTGTGTCAAAAGTTTATAATTTTCAAATGTCAGCTTTGCAAAAAGAAGGCATAGAATGAAAACAATATGTTTTATACGATTGAATTACAATAAAGCAGGGGTTCCAACTTTTATAGATTTATGACGTACTAAAGAAGTATTTTTCAACCTGTGTGCCGTATATGTTCTAAGTGTGCAGCGAAAGTTTTTGAAAAACATTAGTCCATTGCTCTGGGTTCTTTTTTTGAAAACAATACTTTTGAGGACGAAATACAAGAAATTCGAGACAGATTCAAAATAAAGACTTTTTTTTAGAGTTTACTAGTTTTAGGAACGAAAATCAAGAACTTTGGTCCAAGTGTGCCATGAATTTTGAAAAGTCCCGAAATGTGCCGCAGGTGGAAAAACGTTTAGAAATACCCCACTAAAGTCTTGTGTTTAATCAAGTGATTTCTTTCCTCTGAAAAATTTTCTTACTTATTGCACACTGTTTAATAAATTTATTTCAAAAATCAAATGGAGACTAAAAAAAGGTCTACTCTTAAAGTTTGAAAAGAACTTTTTATTTCGTACCCAATCAAACTGAAAAAATGAGAATTGTTTTGTGCTATACAAAGATAACCCGTAACATTCCCGAATTTTAGTAATAACACGGTTTTTTTGATTTTAAAAAACAACAATTATTTTTGCAACAACGAAATTTCGCATTCTCACGTACTTAGCAACAGCAAAATCCAGAGTTCTATTTAATAAAACGTTTTTTGTTACTTTTAAATTGTTTTTACGGCATCGAAATTCTGAATGCTTAGGTAAGGGTGAGTTTCCAGAGTTTTAGTAATAACACGGTTTTTTTGAATTTTAAAAACAACAATTATTTTTGCAACAACGAAATTCTGCATTCTCACGTACTTAGCAACAACGAAATCCAGAGTTTTATGCAATAAAATGTTTTTTTGTTACTTTTACAAACAACAATTTTTAGAGCATCAACAACACAAGCTCTTTAACTTTACGTATTAATATTGATGGTATACCTTTAGCAAACAGTGCAAAAACTTGTCTTTGGCCCATTTTAGCGGTAATTAAGGAAATTTCAGAGGTCGGAGTTCTTATGGTTGGAGTGTATCATGGTGCAACAAAGCCTGACAGTCTGAAAGATTATTTACACAATTTTTTGATTGACTTAAAAAAGGTTGTAAAAGAAGGATTTACGTTCGAAAATAAGTTTTTTAAAATAAATTTACCAGATGCTTTTAGTATTTGTGATACCCTTGCTAGATCTTTTTTAAAATGCGTAAAAGGACATGGAGGCTATTATGGGTGTGAAAGATGTATTCAAAAAGGACAATATTATAAAAATAGAATAATTTATCCTGAAACTGAAGCACCTCTACGGAATGATACACACTTCATGGATCAGTATGACAGAAATCATCAAAATGATATATCTCCTTTTCAAGAATTGGGTATTGGCTTAGTGAGCCAGTTTATTCTTGACTATATGCATTTGGTGTGTTTGGGAGTCGTAAAAAGATTAATTAATTTATGGATGCCGATGAGAGGGTCTTGTTTGTTGTCGATCCAGATTGCGTCTGCTATTTCCAAAAATCTTGTTTTCTTGAAAAAATTAATGCCCAGTGAATTTTCTCGAAAACCTCGATCTCTTTTTGAACTTCGCCTCTGGAAAGCAACTGAATTTAGGGCGTTTCTTTTGTATACGGGGCCTGTTGTTTTAAAGGATAAGATTTCACCACCGATGTACAAAAACTTTTTGTATCTGTCAATTTCCATTAGAATTTTATTAAAAAATGATTCTTCTACGGCAGGCCTTTCCAAACTTTTTGTGTTGGTGACACACTTTTTAAACTCAAATATAGAGTCGCGACACATTTTAAACACAATTTAAACACATTTTAGTAAACACAAATAACTTTTTACTTCAGATACAAGTAAAATCATTTTGCAGAAAAATCTCAACTTAAAACTTTAAGAGATACATGAGCTTGATAGGATGAACAAAGTGTTTTAATATTTGGTTAAATGTAAGATAAAGACAATCGCATTTCGTCATCAAGCATTTTTAAGCTTCCACGTTTTATTGACTTTATATTAGTCATTGTTGAAAAGGACTCTTCGCAAATGTATGTTGTCGAAAATTGTAGAAAAATTTTTAAGGATTTATTCCTATGTTCAAATGAATTCTTTAAACGCAAACCCAAAATCTATCCAAATCACTCTCTTTATACTTTATGGAATAGGCTTCGATCATTTTTAATTTCAGCTAATTCTTCTTCTTCAACAAGAGAAAGGTTTCTTGTGTCGGTTAAAATAAATAGATTTCTGATCCAATCATAGTCTTGAATTTCGAGGTTGGGAAAGTAATTATTAATTTTATTCTGAAGCAATATCAAATGGTCAATAATTAGCAAGCTGATATCATTTTTTAATTCGCATTCTGCAGTTTTGGGAAAACTTTCAAAATTACTTTCCTTCATTTTTCTTATCCAAATTGTTATCTTGTCTCTTATAGCACAAATTTTATCTACTGACGTAAGAACATTTTCTCTTTTTCCTTGGATACTGGTATTTAGTTTATTTAAATGCTCAAAAATATCTGCAAGATGTGCCAATTTTGTGCACCAAATTTTGTTTTGAATTAGATCACAGAATTCATTGTGCATATTTTCCCTAAAAAGTTGAAGCAATTTCGATGCCGTAAAAACAATTTAAAAGTAACAAAAAACGTTTTATTAAATAGAACTCTGGATTTTGCTGTTGCTAAGTACGTGAGAATGCAGAATTTTGTTGTTGCAAAAATAATTGTTGTTTTTAAAATTCAAAAAAACCGTGTTATTACTAAAACTCTGGAAACTCACCCTTACCTAAGCATTCAGAATTTCGACGCCGTAAAAACAATTTAAAAGTAACAAAAAACGTTTTATTAAATAGAACTCTGGATTTTGCTGTTGCTAAGTACGTGAGAATGCGAAATTTCGTTGTTGCAAAAATAATTGTTGTTTTTTAAAATCAAAAAAACCGTGTTATTACTAAAATTCGGGAATGTTACCGGGTTATCTTTGTATAGCACAAAACAATTCTCATTTTTTCAGTTTGATTGGTACGAAATAAAAAGTTCTTTTCAAACTTTAAGAGTAGACCTTTTTTTAGTCTCCATTTGATTTTTGAAATAAATTTATTAAACAGTGTGCAATAAGTAAGAAAATTTTTCAGAGGAAAGAAATCACTTGATTAAACACAAGACTTTAGTGGGATGTTTCTAAACGTTTTTCCACCTGCGGCACATTTCGGGACTTTTTCAAAATTCACGGTACACTTGGACCAAAGTTCTTGATTTTCGTTCCTAAAACTAGCGTACTCTAAAAAAAAGTCTTTAATTTGAATTTGTCTCGAATTTCTTGTATTTCGTCCTCGAAAGTATTGTTCTCGAAAAAAAGGTCGCAGAGCAATGGACTAATGTTTTTCAAAAACTTTCGCTGCACACTTAGAACATATACGGCACACAGGTTGAAAAATACTGCTTTAGTACGTCATAAATCTATAAAAGTTGGAACCCCTGCTTTATTGTAATTCAATCGTATAAAACATATTGTTTTCATTCTATGCCTTCTTTTTGCAAAGCTGACATTTGAAAATTATAAACTTTTGACACAATATTTCCAAAAAAGTAAACTTATACATGAAGAATACACCGGATGGATTTTTTGGAGTGAGGAAAATTTTAACATAAAAACGGTCTATTATTTTAAATGGAAAGTGAAAAGCAATTATAAAAAGTCAGGTGCTGTTTAATTGTCTGAAGGCGTAAACATCAGGCCTAACATGTGCAGTAGTTTGTTTAGTTTTTTCCCACATAAATAAATAGTTACAAGAATGTTCAATAAAAGATGCTCATTATAAGAATTGAATTTTGCCCGCTTGATTGATATTCAAGCTACCTTTGTTGTAGTCAAACAACAATTGTTTTGTTTAACAGAAAGTAAATGTGTAAGCTGTCTCCAAGCAATCGCCAAAAAAAATTTGATTTTACATAAAATAAGTTCTTCATCGCCTCAGGAATGTCGACGTTAATAAAAGCGTGAAATTGAAATTTCAAAAAAAATAGAATTAACACAATGATGAAGAAATTTATCACACTCTTTCGATATATTGGTTGTTCAAATTTGTTTATTTTTGCGCTTTCTTTTTTTTTCTATTTTATTTGAATTTGTATTTCGCTTCAAATTAAAATTACTTGGTTGCATTTTTATTTTGCGATTTGTAAATTTCAGTATAAGTAATTTTTTCCAAAGCACTGCTATAAAAAAAAAAACGCAGCAAGTTAATTCGACGTTGGGGACTTCTCGCGAAGCTTGAAGCAGCAATTATAACACTGGTCTGCATCAATTTTGCTGAATTCCAAACAAAAGTTGGTTTTAGATAATTTGATAATGCTGATTCCAAAAATGCAATCAGTTTTGGCCTATCACGTCACGCTTTGTCGCAAAATAAAAAATAAAATATTGCAAATAATGCTTTTTAAAGGCATTTTAAAGATTGTGGTTACAAACAATTTCACTGCTTGTTGCATTTAAGAATCAAACTTTTTTATCTTATACATTTATCTTATATCTTATTCATTTATAACTTTCAGCCTAAAATTAAAAATAAGCTACACTGCTATGATCTTAAAGATTTTTGAATTGTTTCGTGCTTTTCACCGTATTCACCAATCATCATATTCACCACTTGGGTACTAAATGCCGGGCATAGTTAGTTATTGTAATTGTAACCTACAAGTTTTAAGCTCAACAGTCCTAAACCTCCAAGCTGCAATTAGCCTACTATAAAATGGCAGGGTAGGCAGTGTTACGTTTAGAATTGGAGTTAGGGTTAGAGTTGGTCAGTCTAAAACGACTGGGTAGGCAGGGTGGCAGTGCAGAAAGTGTTACACTGCTACCCTACCGTTTTTGAGAAATATTTTGCATACATTGCCTACCCTGCCATTTTAGATTTTTCTAAAACGGCATGCCAGGCAGTGTTACGGTCAAGGTTAGGGTTGGTCACTCTAAAACGGCAGGGAAGGCAGTGTATGCAAAATATTCTTTAAAAAGAGCAGGGTACTCTGCTCTGGTTACACTGCCTACCCTTCCGTTTTAGAAGATACCCCATGCTGTTACATTAGCCTACATTGATTCATAACTTGTACAGCATGAAATCTTTAGTTAAAGATAACTAGAATATTATATGAAGCTTATTTTTAGAAGAATTTAGAAGAAATTTTGTTGTAAGAAATTTTGTTGCGATAGTTTTAGATTTTTATAAAAGTATTTCTGTGTTGCTTAAATTCTGAACTGCTTTTCTGATATCAATGGCTACAATTTCGTCATCACGAAGAAAGTGAAAGCTTGATCTAAACGTTTTTTGCTGTATCTGCGGTTCTTTTACTGTTTCTGAACAAAGGCAAGGAATTACAGACTTTGTGAAAAAAGTTAAAGTAGAAGATCAAGAAAAGAATTGGGCTCCTCACTAGGTTTGCAGGACATGTGTTGAAAATTTAAGTTAGTAGACAAAACAAAAAAGAAAAACTATTGGGTTTGCAGTTCCTATGGTTTGAAGGGAACAAGCCAATCATGTTGACGATTGTTATTTTTATATGACTGATGTTTCTGGTTTCAGCTCTAAAAGCAAAGGCAACAACAAGTACCCAAACTTTCCGTCAGCAATCCAACCTATACCTCACTCTGCTGATTTTCCTCCACCTTTGTTTACTTCCTTTCCTGAATTAGTTGATGAACCAATAAGTAGTACATCAGAGGAGAGTTCTTGAGAAGACGATTGCTATGAACCATTGGCTGACAACAAATCCCCAATATTGATTACTCAAGCCTTTTTAAATGACTTGGTTCGTGACCTGAACCTGCCAAAAGAATCCATCAAGATTTTACTTTAACTTCTTTTATGCAAACTGACTGTAAAAATACGACTTTACTCTAGATCTACAAAATATTGAAATGCATTTTGAAAAAAAAATTGACGTGATGGGCAAAAACAAATGTGATTTTTGATCTTAGCGCCCTAAAATTAGGCAGAATACGTTTTAATTGTTCAGTCAGCAGAAAGTTTTTTTTGAATGCTGACCAATGTATTCGATTGAGACGAGAAAAAAAGCGAGATGCGAAGTTAAATACGCACTGTAACTCAGATAGCGAAAATTTAATTCCGCACTTAACGGGTTAAGGCACTGATTGTTATCCAAAAGACCCAGCTGCACCATTAATGTGCACATGGGCAGAAAAAAGTTATACTTCATAGTTTTGAAGTAACTATAGATTTTTTGAATGGATATACGTATTTTTCTAAAAACTACAGTATTATTCTGGACTGATTGCCACTTAAACATTGCAAGATTGAATAATTGCGTGACCGTTAATGGTAAATAAATAAACGTTTTTGTTGATACGTAGGCCTATCTACAAAAACCAACCAAGTGCGATCCCAGAACCGCCCAATTTTTTTACCACTGTCTATACGCTTTGGCCTGCATTTTGATTGGGGCTACAATCCCATAACAGTTTCTATGGTGGTGCTTTAATTGAGTGTTTGGGCGAGTATTAACCATCTTGCATTCTTGTTCAATGGTAAATGTACCACCATCTTTTACTCCGCTGGTCGCTGGAACACTTGGGAAAGATTGGAGCTGAATGGTCCACTGAATTGCCGGACATATTTCCGTTAGCCAGGTCATCAGGTCTTTTCGATATCTGAGAGAGCACAGGCTCCATTAGGATGGTGATAAATGGGGCAAAATGTTATTACAAGCTTTTTTGCGCTACACTCACAGACCGCCGTAGAAGCCTGACAATAATCCTGATTTAGCATTTGTTTACGTTTGTCCTCATACTCACTAATTTATCATACAGACATGTTTCTGGTCATAAGATTAAAAACCCTCACATAATGCCACCGAGGTACGTTCTGCCGGTGCCAAGCATGTTCAATGTTAAATAATGGAATTTCGTGAGGCCCAGTATTGAGTTTTGAACTGCTTTATTGCCACCAAATTCACAAGACGGGGACCAGACTTACCAAAATGTTTTCAACATCATCAGAAAAGCAGCCAAAAAGACTATTCTTCCAGGTGACCTAGACCATTTTTATATCATTTTTAGATATCCAACTGACTGTAAAATAATTAAGAAGTCTTCTGGAGTGACACGGGTCAAGGATGATTGCTACAAAACCTTGCTGGCCAGACATGAAAAGAAACAAAAGAACATTGCTGGTCTGAAGCAATTCTCGGAGCATCAACTTTTCGCACTCTAATTAAAAATATGGAGTACAAATTTAATGCTGTTTTACAACACTTATATACCAGGTAAAACTCCAAGCCTAGATTTCATCTGCTTTGAACATACATTATAATCTATTGTGGAGTTGTTGTACGTAACTTTTTTGGTTACGTCATTGCTTCAAAGTTTTTAAAATCTAGAGAAGAGCGCTTGCAGTCGCGATCACACAATAAAACCCTAAAGAGAGCACAAAAAGTTATCAACCGATATCTCTAGTTGGTGTTCCCTACACTCGAGGAGCCTATCTAGCCCCGCAATAAACCTCTTTTATTGGCCCTCTACTTCCTCAAGACAAGCACCGAGTGGTTTTGCGCCAACAACATCGAGGGTTGAAAAGAAGCCCAGTGCTCTCTTGTTCGATCTGACAGTTCTATATAACATTTATCTGCTATCGTTGCTTTACCAATATATGCTTTTAGTACTTCTACAGCGTTAGCACATGTTTCAAACAGTAGCGTATTTAGGGAGAGGTATTATGCCATGCTTCCCTTTGGAGATCAGTAATATGAAAAATCAAAGATAGCTTTAAAGTAAAGCTTGTCTGGAAAAGAAGTTTCGCCTTTGCTACCAGCCACAACAAGCAAAGCAAGCTCCACTTTTTAAAAAATTTCTATAGATCTGTTTTGAATCCCTTCTGTTTTACTTTTATACATACTCATACAATCTGTCTTTTATAACCAATAGAAAATATGCTAATGTTGACAACTTGGTCACTGCACAAACTGCAAATTAGTTTAAATGAACTAAAGTTAAACCTTTTTTAGCGATCTTTATTTCACTATTAAGTAATCGAAGTTTTTGACTCCTGGAGATCGCTTTTAAATTTGTTACAATTTTTGGTTTGCATTTGGTTTGAAATTGTTTCTATAAAAGATTATAAAGTGTGGTTATTTACATTTGTAAGCGTTAAGTAAGGATCAAAAAAGGTTCGTATTGGTAAGTGAGAATTTTTTTAGCTTTCATGTGATATTTGAGTGCATTTAAATTACCCAAAAAATCAAATTTATGTCTCAGTGGTATAGAAATTAGATTGATTGAAACAACATTTGATCAAAACGACAGTTGATCGTTACGTAGGACCGACTTCATTACGTAGGACAGCTACCCCCTCCAGCGCTTTTCCTAGTGATAGCCAATGGATGTTCAAATGAACAGAAGCCCATTGTCTTGTGCTCCCAATTCTTTGCACAACGCTGGAAACAAACAAGTGCAGAAGGGGCAGGATTTGATATATTGACTACAGCTACAACTTCCTTGAAGACTTGGGCCAGGTTTTTTTGAATTTCTTTTGCTACTAGATTTTCTCTGTAAAGAAAACAAAGAACAACTAAAATGCTTTTGTTTTCCTTTTTTACAAAACTTATAAAGCTTTTTTTTAATTCCTATCATAGCCAAAGCGCCATCAGCACCTACAGACACAAAGTCAGTCACGAAAGTTGATGCTCTTCAAAAAAAGAATTCACTTTTTGAAATGTTTTTTCCCCCGAGGTATTTTTGGGAAGTTGACGGCAAAAAAGAAATTGTTTTAAATAGTTTTCAGCAGCGCGGTATCGCACAAACACCATTAGTTGTGCATTGTTTCCAATATCAGTTGTCTCATCCAACTGCAAACTAAATTTTCCTCTTCGTTTTACAGCAGCAATAGTCTGCTGCAGAATATCGAGAGTTTTTTGTTACGTCGGTTAATTGTATTGTTTGACAACCAAACGATAGCCAGTTTATTAGCAAAAACCTTGTCGCACATTATTCTGCCCATTTCCACGGCTGCTGGTTTAATTAAGTTTTCTCCAATTGTATAAGAAGCTTTTGTTCTAGCGATTGTCAAAGCAACATAAAAGAAAGCTCTCACTGCGTCACTATGAGAGTAAGCTACTCTTTCCCAAATAGTTGTATAATCAATACGACTTTTCTTAACATGCAGTTTTTTTACTCTTAAGAAATCATAATTTTGGTTAAGATATTTTTTCATGTTTTGACTCAAGATGCCATTGTAATTTAGTTTTCTTTAAAGAGCTGTAGGCCAACACTTCTAATCACAATACGCACTGTGGTCTAATTTCACCATTTACCTCAACTGATGTAAATTCAAATTTTAAAAATTCTTCATTATATACAGTACAAATACTTGCTTTTGTTTTACCATTAGAAATCAGGTAAAAAGGCTAATTGCAGTTTAATTGATCAGTAGGTTGCCAAACCTGGATTAGTAAAAGAGAACACAAGACATTAGAGTTTTATTGCGACGTAATAAGGCAAAAGTTATCAAACCAAAGCCATTGATAAATTATTGAGGAACAATCACAGAAAGGGCAATTATAAAAAATTTCCTTGAGCTAAGTATGCAAAATTAAAATATGCTGCATTAACAAAAACATTTTTGTTTGCATCCACAAAATTAAAAAGTTTTGTGATTTGCTAATGTGCTTGCGGACCCGACCAAAGTTTCCGCGGACTCATTTGAGACCACGGACTTGGGTTGGGAAACACTGTTATAGGGTTAAGATTAAGATTAGAAATGAAGAGTGACATACGACCCTGGAAAGAAAAATATTACGCAATAATATTTTTAACCAGCACACACTGAATTCAAAAACAATCTTACACAGCAAAACACAAAACAAAACTTTTATACAATTATTGTATACGACTAAAGTAGACAACCATAATGGCGACCATACGTTGAGCGATATTAATTTGCGCGACATCTTTTGAGCGATTATACTACAAGGCAAATGTTTTTAACCCGAAACTCTTCTGAGCAATTAGAGAGCTTCAAATGTGTAATGAAATTTAAACTTTTGTGTTTGTTTAACACGATCAATTTAATAACAAAAGCATTGAAGACGCTAAAATCAATGCATTTTATAATGCTGTTGTGTTTTGAAATGAAGAAGTAGAAGCTCGTTTGTTATCTTGTTTTGCTTTAAAAGTCGCTCAAATCATAATCGCTCTAAATTAAGGCCACCTGGTGAGTGGCCTTGTCTAAATATACATCGCTAAAAATATCTTTACTCCAAAGAGGTCTCTAAAATGAGGGTCGTGTAAATGTAAATTGCTCCAGGAGCGGCACCCGACATAACGTTTCCTTGTCATCAAAGTACTTCATCATAAAATTATACCCTTGTAGAGATAAAGACCATTTGAGAGTGCGATTTTTGTAACGAGGAGTACTGAGAAAACTGAGAGGTTTGTGGTCTGTTTGCAAAATAAACTTTTAGCCGGCTATACACAGAAAAAATTTTTCCACACCTCTAATTATTACTAAGCACTTCTTTTCGAGCGTGAAGTACTTTGTTTCCCCATTGGTTAACTTTTTATTTGCGTATGCTACGAGGTGAAGTTTCCGCACATACTCTTTCATCAACATGGCCCCGATTCTGTTGTTAAAACCGTCTGTGCGTAAGGTGACTTCTTTTGAATGATCGGGCAACTTCAACATGGGCCGCTTCAGGAGAGCTCCTCGCAAGGTATGAAAAGTCTTCTCCTCAACTGTATTTAACAAACTTTAACTGTCCTTTCCTTGTGAAGTTGGTCAACGGTGACACAATCACAGAAAAAGAAGGGATATAATTTTTGCAGTAACCGAGCAACCCACAAGTCAATCTTTCTTCGTGAATAGCTGTTTCACACGTGCAATTTTGGCCCATTATCACCATTTGGCGTGATCCAGTGATATTTGACTTCATGTCCCAAAGATTCAACTGATGACGGTCCGACAATGCACTTTGTGGTTAGCTCCACTTAACCTCCTTAAAAATTCTTCCAAAGTTTTTGAGAAGTGTCGTTCAATTGCTAGAAAACACAATCAATTTGTGTATATAGCTTTCAATATCAGACATAGATGAAATCACTTCCCTGAATCTACACACAAGTGTCGCATCGTAGTTTTTCTTGTAAAAGGGCATTCGGAGAAATTCATATGCCCCGTTTAGTGTCACAAAAGCGGTATTGGACATCTTTTTCCGCCCAGGTATCTGCCAGTAGGTTTTACTGAGGTCAATTTTAAAAAAAATCTTGACTTTGCCAGCCACTCGAAAAAGATTCTTTGAAGTTTTCATCGGCTTCGGATCCAAAATCGTTAATTTATTCAACTTTCTGTAATCTGCGCAATTACGGTTTAAACCATTTTTTTTCTTGGCAATAACCACCGCTGATGCATACGGTGATAACGACTTTCGAATGGTCCCCATGTCCAACATCTATTTTTTCATTCTTTAGCTGCTGTCTTATTGCGTACGGTAAAGGGTAGGATTTCGAGCAAATGGGTTTTTCATCCACCAATTCGATTTCGAGCTCAATCTTCGGGGTCTTCCCTGGCACATTAAAATAAACCTTATCATGTATTTTTTTGCAAAGCTTGCAACTGTCTAAGCTGATTTTCATTCAACTCGGTTCCCAATCAGATGTCCCTTCTATTTTTTTTTGCCTGTACGTGCCTAATTCTAACATTAATTCCTCGTCTATGTTTGGTGTTTCCTCTTGTAATAAAATTTTCGCACGGGCTGTTACTTATAAAACTTTTTTTATTTTCGCTTTCTGCTTTGTTTTCTGGAGCCTATTACTTTTTCAGCATATTAGCCTATTACTTTTTCAGCCTATTTCTTTTTCAGCATATTAGCGTGAAATTTGAGTCGGCTCCCTGAGAAGACTGCAGAAATGCTGTGTAGAGGGATTTATACTCCGCATCCAAAAACGGAATATAGTTGTTTCGATAACCGCGTGGGATCATTTTTCGGATGCCTTCTTGATGATATTACAAAAGCCGCATCCATGTCAAGTAAATCAGGCAGCGACAAAGCCTTTGCAAATTTATTCTTCTAAGCAATGTAGTGACTCCATTTAGCCTTGCGTAAGTTTTATTGTTTAACAGTTAATATATTTGCTCAGTGTATTAATATTTGCTCAGCCGAGAACTAACCGTCCGGGATGTTATCATCGTAACACCAGTTAACGTGGTAACAGTTGAGATCGTTGAGACAATTGGGATCGCATAGATACAGGGGTGAGGAAACACAGGAGGATCTAGGGATTGCATTCGTGTTAGTGGAGGTTTGTAGACGTTTACTATTTTACAACCATCAACGTCCACGCACAACCACTCAATTTCCGATGCCGATAGAGGTTGGTTCAAATCGCTCGTGGGAAAACGTGTCAAGGCCGTGCTTTCTGTTTGAGGAAGACCCAGCTAATTGGAAGCTTAGAAGTACTAGCTTCTCTGCACTAGTGCAGTGGGTTTCCTGTAGTAGGATGATGGGCGCCTTAAACTGCAAAGCAAGATAATGAAGAACATTTATCTTGCTTGCAGCGAGGCCTTCGATGTTCAGCTGCAGAGTAGCGGGTCTTTGGAACTTGTTGGTAGTAGGCCCTAAAAAAAGCATTTTTTTCAGACATTGTTCCGTCCTGAAACGGACGTTTACTGATTAGCAGACGCTCTCTAAACATCGGGATGTGTAGATACCCTACCGTTTTGATAGATTTGGTTTTGGTCTATCATGTTTAATAGTAAGAGCAGACTTACTCACGGCCCAGGCTGCGAAAAAGCAGCAGCTATCTGGGCCAATTATGCTAATAGTTTTAGAGCACCACACTGCATTTTAACAGCGCGGGCACTTTCCGCGACCCCTCAATCTTAATAGGGTAAAATTGTTTCTTGCGTAAAATGTAAATTTCCATCCGCGCTTTCGTTGTTTAGACAGAAACTAAAATTTTTCGGTCGCAACTATGTATAGTTTGAAAAGCTTGTAATACAGTAAATATATCTTAAAGTTGTAAGCACTGCAAAACAAAGATGGTTTAATTTATTATGACACAAATTATTAAAATCATTTGTATATTGATTAATTCTAACAAAACGTTTTATTTTTATGAGAAAAATTGTTTTTTAAACCTGATTGCCAAACACAAAATGGTAACCGGACGAATTGAAGATATTTCAGTTTCATTATTGTTACGTAAGAAAATTAAAGTTGTTATCATAAGAGTATGTATTAAATTACATGATATCATAAAAGCCAAAAGTTTTTTTTAGCTTTCTTAAAAATAATGTTTCGTTTAAGTTTTTTGTCATGATCCGATAAATTTTCATTTTGGTCTATTATCGTTTCAATCTATTGTCGTTTAATTAGCCATTGTTTGATCAGCTGTCGTTCGATCAACTATCATTTCGATCAACTGTTATTCGACCAAATAACGGGTCCTTTTACTATTATAGGATGGTGTGTTGGCCGAATCAGATGGTGGCAGTAATGATGTTGAGCAGCATTAGAGTTCGTCGTCTAAAACCGTTGTACTTGTGCTCCATTCCGTGCCCAATGTATGATGCTCGCTGTTAAAACCTGGCCTTCGTTTTATTAAGTACTGGTTATGAGAATGAAAGCATGGAGCCTGAATGTACTTTGACAGTGCTCATTTTACATTTATGATTTGTTCACTGAGTAAAACGGATGCCTAGTTCGGCAAGATTGTTTTGTAGTTTCCACGCAGCTGGCACAACCAGGCTCTCTTGGCGGGCATTTAAAGATCTAACTAAAAGATTATGCAGATATGGCCAAGTCCCAAAATTCCAATGTTAGCTAAGGAGAGTGTCGCTTGTAGTCAGCGAAGCTCAGTAAGCTGGATGTCTAAGAATATAGATAGATTGTCCGCTTAATGGGACGCAGGTATCCACTGATAATGCGCAAGGCGTCATTTAAAACCCTGCCTACGAGGAGTATGTGGGTCTGTGCTGCGACACCAGACTGGCGCGCACTACTTAGCTGTGGAGTAAGCTGGAGATCGGACAGCTGTACCATTGTTTTGGCTCTAGCACTCTATCTTGAGGCTGCAAATTGCCTCAGCAGTATGACACGCGAAATTAGATTTTTTGCACAGAGTCACAATATGGTGACGGAACAAGAGCGATCTGTCCAGTTTTACCCCAAGATAAGTCAGACAGAACTGGACCAAAGGGTAGAGTTTTATTGTTGTGGTAAACTTTTAGCTCACGTTTATCCTCCGATTATTTAAACAAAAAGCGCCCGTTACGATTTTTGAATGATTGAGCTTCAACGTCCAATTGTAGTCATTTAATTTCATATCTGTATTTATCCTCTTGATTAGCAGGATAGCAACGGAGACGCTATATATAGATTAAGCAATTACCTCGACCTGTTTCAGGAGCTGCCAAAATATTGCGGCCCGGTTGAATTCTTTTATTTGTTTTTTTACAGAGATATGATTGAAATTTAGAACTTCTAGCAAAGACCGCCAAGCAGGGGAAAGTGCTTAAAGTTTCTTTCTCAAGACACAACAGTATGGCGCAAGTAGGTTTTAAACCGAGACCATATCGATCACAATTACAGCGTTCTTTACCACTTGGCCACGCTGCCGACATGTCTTGACTTTAAGTCTTTTCTAAATTCTTTCAATATTCAAAATAGTGCAACAATGCTAGATTGTCAGCATAGATAATATTTCTGGACTATGTGCAAGGTCGATCGTATGTATAAGCGTTAACAAGCCAAGATCGACAGAGTCAGCTTTTCTTGATGTCATCGGTAGTAAGAGTAAAATTTCGGTTCCGGACAAGTTTCATGATCATTTTAACCATGTGCTCATCCGACAGAAATTGCAGCAGCTTGCGGGTAAGGGCACGGTAACAGATAGTGTCATAGCTATCAAATGGACAAATACGAAACCGGCCTTCTTCTTAGCCTCGAAAGAATGCTTAATGTTTAGCGTTATCAGAACAACTTGATCTACGGTTAATTTTCCACGTCAACCTGCTATTGTAATTATCAATCAATTGCTCCCTAGGGTGATAAAACCGGGTAATGGCAAGGTGATGTTGTGTCCTACCAATGAAGTTGTTCAATAGACTCCATTTTTTTACTAGACTGTGAGGGTTGATGTTCTAAACTGCTTCAGATCATCGATTCCTCGGTTTTCTGTAAAATCTGGCGAGTAAAACCGCAGCAGACAAACTCACGTTGTGTCTTAGTACGGAAGACTTCAGTCGGCAGCGTGGTCGAGTGGTGGAAGCGCCGCGCTCGTGACCAACATTATCTCGGTTCAAAACTCACTCGCGCCGTTCTGTTGTATCCTTGGGAAAGACACTTTACGGCATTTTCCCCTGCTTGGTGGTCCTGGCAAGCAGTTCTAAATTAAAGTCACATCTCTATTAAATTACAAGCGGACTGCAGTATCTTGGCATCTCCGGAAACAGGTCGGGGTGATTGCTTACCCTATGTATTAGCGCCTCCGTTGCTTTCCTGCGAGTCAGGAGGATAAATATAGAGATAAAATAAATAAATTAATAAATAATAAAAAAATATATGAAGAGTTTTACACTCTGCATGGCAACAGGAAAATAGTTGTTACAGTGGTCGCATTGGAGAGTTTCATTGCATAACAAAGATAAACCACAAGTAGAAAAGTTGTGCATATAAATTTTAAAATACTTCGGTGTTCAATTTAATCGGGCCAGAATCGAAGGCATACCTTCAGCTTTTGAGCTGGACGCTTTACTAATAATCGACGTAAGCAATAGCACAAAACTCAAACCAACTATTTAAACTATTAAGTTATATTTGAATAACAATCAGTTTGCTATAAAAAGAATCTATGCAACATATTGTTTAAGATTTGAATAATTGTTTTTTAGACTTACGTTAGATAATCAGATTAAATCATTTTGTATTCACAAGAACCGAGATCTTACATTGCACTGGAGAACCAAGAGAATTAAATAGGAAGCATGCGGATAAAATAAGGAAGATAAGGAATTAGGTAAGAATGATAAGGATAGAATAAAAAAAATTTGAGAAGAGAATGAGAAAGATAAAGAAAGAACGAAAAGATGAGGATTGAATAAAAAAAGAAAAAAACTATAAAAAATGAGGAGAGAATAAAAAATATGAGTAGAACAGAAGAAAGATGACAAAAGATTAAAAATATGAGGATAGACGAAATAAAGCGTGAAAGACATCATGAACATTTAAAGAAAAAAACAGAAGATTGTGAAGAAAAGCGGAAGGATCTCATGTAAGCCTTTTTTAAGACAAACTATTAACAAATACAATCAATTTTACTAACAATTCGTTATGATTAATATTGGATTTTTTTATTTGCAGAAAAAAAACTGTTGTTGATAGTTTTTGAGCACAAACGAATTCGATAAGAAATATGCAATTTATGATCAATCTGATCAAATGTTTTTAACTGTAAAATAATTCAGCAATCTACTATCAGGAGTACAAATCGATACCTGCAGGCACTTTTCTGAAATCATCTTGGCATTTTACTCTAGTAATTGTCTTGTGCATTTTGCATTGAAGTGGCATCGACTCTCCCAAAAGATTGTCCCGATCCAACCCTTCGAGAATGTTCTTCCACAATTCACTTTTCTCTCGAAGCAGCTTAAAACAAAAATATGTTAAGATACAATTATTAACAAAATGAAATAATTTTACCTCAAAGTTGCCGATGCAGTAGAGCCCCTTCTTAGCACTAGATAAAGCGACACAAACTCGATTTTTTATGCTCCATATCCAATTCTTCCTTGAAAAAAATTTTTTCTATATATAAAAAAGTTGATATTAAGCTTACCTATAAAACGCCATTGGCGACTTAAGTTTACAACCTACTATCTTTAAAAAACATTTATAATTTTGTTTTTAAGTGATGTAGGCTTCTTTGAAAATCGTCATTTTGTTTAAGTGAATTATTCCCAGTTAATATTCTGACAAAAATTGGAAATTTAAATTATTGAAAAAAATTCCAAACTACTAAGTTCAAGTAATTCTGTTTCTTCTGATAATGGACATACTTTCTTGCCAACTAATTAATCGCTTTGAAGGAATGAAATCAGTGACGTCATATCAAGTTTTGGAACCAAGTTTTCTATCAAATGCTTCTCATCTGAATCTTGAGGTTGAAGCAAGAAAATTTTCTAAAAAATTTTTTGATAACGTCTATCCGTTGTTTCCTAGCCAAATGCTCTCCATCAAAACGTCGTTTAGAAAAAAGATTACCCATTTAAAATCTGCTAAAGAAATGGCTTTTTTTTTGATTGTTGAAAATGCATCACTTGCCACAACTTGTCCCGACGTTTATACGGCATACATGATGTATATGACAGTACCTGTAACAGTTGCTACGGCAGAGAGATCTTTTTCTAAACTCAAACTGATCAAAAACTTTCTTCGAAGCTCCATGTTTCAAGAGAGACTTAGTGGTTTGGCTCTGCTATTGATAGAAAATAAACAAGCTAAAAATTTATATTTTATAAAAGTTATTCAGCAGTTCGCTATGCAAAAGCAAGACGAAAAAATTTCAAGTTTCCAACCATTCGCAAGTAAATTACAGTAGCCTACTTAATTGGCCTCAATGTATCGTGTTTTATTCATTTGTGTCTTTTTTGGTGATATCAGTGTACTGTACGTTAATTCTTCTTGGGTTAAACAATTTATCCGCATTGCATAGCACATCTCCATTTTGCTGAAATACCGTTAATAGTGCTCACAAAGCACCTTGCCTCAAAAGGTTGCACATAATTGTTTTGTCATTATTAGGGCAAGTTTTTGCAACTTTTGCAACTTTTTTTACAGCTTCCGACAGCTTCCTAAATACTCAGAATTTATGTACTGTAGTACAATGTTTTAAGCTGTTTTTAGGAATTTTAGATTGCAACTTTTTTCTTTTTTACATGCAACTTTTATCAAGTATGGCGCAAAATGTAAGTGTGATTTAAAAAACATTCTATAAAACTATTTCAGTACAGTTCTATTCCCTTTGATTTGCATAACAAAGAGCTAGGTATGTGACAGATTACCTGCGTCTCAATGTTATCTACAACGCAACAGTTGGCTTACAAGCTAGAAGTTTTACAACCCTAGCCAAGTACGACAGTGCCCGAACTCAATTAGAAGTCAAAATATAACTTGGCTTTTAGCCAAGCCCGCACAAACGGAAATAAATTGTGTCTAGTATTTCGAGGTCAAGTTTTGTTGAGATAGCTTAGTTAATTAAACGATGTGCTTATAAAAGTGCATTAATTATTTTATAGAGAAGAGAAGTCAGTAAAATCGACCTTAGGCTACTGGTACCTTAAAGTATAGGTGCTCTGCGAGTTGTTGGTAATATACAGAGAATAAATTTTTGATTTTTAGATATAATATATATTGTTTAAAAGAACTAGTATTATATCAATATCATATAATAGAATTTGTAAAAATTTATACAAGAATGCCAAAAAAAGTGCAATCGTCACTTTCCAAGGTGCGAGCCTATGAAGTATGCTACCCTATGGAATTCATGGCCATTGCTTGTGGAGAACTGTTCTGTACACAATGCTCTACAATTGTGTCGCATGACAGGAAATTTTTAGTAGACAAACATCGTCAGAGTACAAAGCATCACAAGCCCTGTCGTCAACAGCAGCAGCCGCTAAGCATACCAACAGCTAGTTTTAACTGGAATGATTATGTTGAAAAGTGACAGCTGCTTTCCTTTCAGTAGATATTCCCCTGTACAAACTTAACAATTCTGACTTGCAGGCCCTTTTTAAATATGTTGGTCAAAAAGCTCCATCCGAGTCAGCATGCTGAAAACGAATTGATAATAGGGGAAATGTGAAGTTAATTGAATTTGCAATATTTTTTCAGATAAGATCATTTTCATGGTCATTGAGGAAGTATTTCAGGGTCCAAATATGTAAACACCCTAGTCGGAGATGTAGAATAGCCAGAAACAACTTACTTGTTGCATTGCAAGATTCTTGATGTTTCAAAAATCAACAAACTGTTGTACATGTCGTAGATGATGCAATTCACACCCTCCAAACAGACAGAGACAATTTTGTTTTATTGGTCACAGATGCTGCCAGGTAGATGACAGCAGCAGGTCGTGTGGTTAAACAAACGTATCCAAGGCTCTTTCACATTACCTGCGTGGCTCATGGTTTGCATAATGCAGCTGAATGAATCCATGCTAACTATGAGGATGTTGATAAGCTAATTGCTGCAGCAAAAGCTTCAGTGGTGAAAAATAAAGATCGAGGAGCAAAGTTTTTAACAATCAACAGTCCTCTGCAACCCGTGGTCACCAAATGGCGAAGTGGTTGAAGGCAGCAGAATATTATGCCAAAAACTTTCCGCAAGTTTGTGAGATAGTTAAGGCTTTTGAAGGTAAAGGGAAGTTAGTGGTGAAAGCGAAGGAAGCAATCGTGGCTGAAAGCCTTCCTAGAAGCCTAAGATAAATTTATCAACGTTATACTAAACTCGTTGATGAAATACAAAGAACCGACAGCACAAAATATACTGTTGCTCAAGCCTATAAAAAAGGTTACACATTTGAGTTTGGCAGCAATCCAGCTGGAATAAAATTGTATTTGGCTCACCGATTTGAACTAAATAGTGACCTAAAAGCAATTGCGGAATTCATCTGGCCAAACATCAGTCCAAAACTGCATGCCTAATTGTTAAATTGCCAAGCAACTTCATGCACTGTGGAGCGAAGTTTTAGCATGCTGGGCAAACTGTTGGCAAAAGATCGCCATTTCTCCCCAAATAATGTTTGCAAATATTTAGCATTATATGTAAATAAGTTGCTTGAGTAAATCACTGTCGTTTAAAATGCTTGTGCATAAATGCAACGTTTTGCAACTTTTTTTAAAAATAAATGCAATTTTTTAAATTTTTTAGTGCAACAAAAACTTGCCCTAGTCATTAAAACGATTTTGGTTTGCAATCTGTATTTGATTAAACATTTATTAAACAATTAAAAAATTGTTGTTGCAGCCTGCCCCCACGAAATCCTTGGTATCCATTATTTCGATTTGAATACACTGCAAAATTATTTTGGACCGTGCAACCTTGGTAAAATTTTATTCCAATTATAGCCTTTCATTTGCAGGCACAGTAAACTTAGCTTTATCCCTTTTTACCTGTTCAACTCAATGCTTTTTTAGCTCATTATTTTAATTAAAAAAGTGTTTCTATAACGCGGAGTCATCAATGATTCCTGTTTTGAGAAAAGTAGTTCAATTGAATATTAAATACAAAAAAATGGGGGTCCCATAATAGATATTTGCACCGGAGCCCCACCAGACAAAGTTACAGCCCTGTATGTAGGTTAATGTTTTATGGCAATGGAGAAACATGATGATGCCAAAGAATATTTTTAAGAATCGCTGAAAATCTATGAACATTCATCAATTGATTCAGATGAAAAAGTGTCATTATTACAAAACAAAATACATGAATCCTCAGAAAAACTTTGTAATGCTTTTTAATATCTAAATAAATCACTGAAAATGCATATAATAAAAAAAATTATTGTAAATGTAAATTGACGTTAAAAAACTTTAAAATCATATAACTTTATGTTTACAATTTTCAAAAATATTAACAATTTTACAATATTCTTATCCACATTTAGTTTTGTTTCAGCAAATTAAACCTACACACGACTTTTTGAGCTCAAATATAAAGCTTTGCATCCTAAAATAACTTTGGTTTTAATTTAGTGGGTTTATGTTCAACTAGTTAATCATAATCTATAACAAACATATGATCTGTTTCCAAATTGAAGATTTACCAAAACAAAGAGACGTTTCACAGACGATTTTCTCTTAATATAAAAGCTGCTTTGTAGACTAAGCATGTCGGTTAAACATGAACTTTCGCGAAACCAAATGTAGCTGGTATGTTTGTTTGATCAAGAAACTAACAAACACTTTATTACTAATTCACTTAATGTAATTTGTGAGATCTACTAAAATTTCTGCGAAAAAGCAAATTAGTTAGAGATTTTTACTACGTTTTTGACTTTGTAAAAAGCTTTATTTAACGTGTACAGAATAACGACAAAGTGAGCAGTAATTCACGTAAGCCCGTATTATAAAAAAAAAAGCAGTCAATTTTACTGTAATTGTGTCGTTTATTTCGGAATGTTGTGTAATGTGTACATGTATGTAACATTTTCTCAAAATAATAATGAATAATGAGCATCTGTTTTATGGCGGTACTCATACTAGCGAATCAATTTATTAGTAAAGTTTTTTTATTAAAAAATCTTTGATCTATTTAACAAATTGTGAATTTTTTTTCAAGTTTGAAAAGTAAAAAATTTTTTGCGTCTACAGTAGTTTTTAAAACTTAGTTAACATTTTTCTAAAAGGCAGAGTAATATAAAAAATAGATTATATACTACACTAAGCAAAAACACTTATGCACGAATTACAGTGCATTATACAATACAGCGTTTTTCAAACTGTTTCCACGCGCTCACTCAAAGTGTCCGCTAAACAAGAACATCACCGTTTGCAAATATATCATGAATGACGAGCTTTTTATTTAGAGATCATCACTTTTTTAGGACGTAAAACGAGAAATCAAAGACAAATTCAAAGTCAAAGCCTTTTTTTTGGTCTTTATCCTAAATTTGTCACGCAATTTCTTCTCGTATCCGTGAAGAGGTAGAAGACCAGGTTTCTTTTGCTCTAGTGTTTTGTGAATAAAAATTTTGAGAAACTCTGATATAATACACTAAGCAAAGTATACTAAAATAAGCGAATACTAAGCAAAAAATATGAAATAAATATGCTAAGAGCAAGTCAAAAAAATATTATATTAACATTACATTACTACAAACTCTAATGAATAACAAAAAATACATTATATGAAACATTAAGCAAATTATGTTTCTTTAACAAAACACTTTGGAATTCTAACGTTTTAACATTTTATACTATTGCAGTTTAAAAAAAGAAAATTTTTACATAATACTGTTTAATAATAACTTCAATAAGAGTAAGTGCAAAAAGATTTTAAGCAAAAAACAAATACACAATATACGGTATACTGACTTCATGAAGAAACGCTATTAACTTTAACCCTTTCCCTACCTTTGGTCAAAATTCCGGGCCATGGTTGTGTCATAGGTAAATTGCCCTCTGCCGAATTTTTGTCAAACAAAGTGCAATTCGCTTTTTGTAAATACATAATAATGGCCTGAAACAATCACTCAGGATTTTGGCCAAAAACAGGAAAGGGTTAAGCTGTCCAATATTGTTCGTTTTTTTCCACTATTATTGATTACAACTATGTTAAATCGTCTCACTAAGTCAATCAAAAAATAACAAAAAATGTGCACAAACGTGGACTAAGTTTTATTAATCGCAAAAGTTTTTGTGAATTAGTACTCACAGTAAACGAAATACATTTATTTCTGACATGTAAAACGTTTATTTTAGTTTATTTTGATAAAAGTCAGGTTGGGATGGGACTATTTGGCGAAGCTGTTTTGACGCGGCCATTTTGTGTCAGTGTGTCGTTTTCTTATTCGTAAAATCTTGAAAATTTTAGGGTTTAGGGGTTAGGTTAGGGTGATTGATTATACTGTTTTATTCAAACCTTCCTGCTAGTTTTAAATAACCTGGCGCCAAAACGGCCGCGCCAAAACGGCCACGCCAAATAGTTTCCTACCCAAGTCAAGTGTAACAAAATAAACCAGTTATTCCGTTACAACTGACGAAGTAAGCAGTAGTTCACGAAATCTTGTGCGATTAATAAAGATTCGGTCAACTTTTGTGCACATTTCTTGTTCTTTTCTGACTGATCCAATTGTTCGTTCTTTTTCTTATTAATAAATCTGCTTTTTTGTTTTTTTTATCTCACCAAGTGGTAGGCACCACTTCAAAAATTGTATGAAGTTTCTGGTCTATTTGTAACTTTTAGCGATATATTTATTTTGCAGCCGCTTGGTTTTACTTAACACTAATCAGCAGGCTTGTCCATGGGTCATATTTTTTGGTCCCATCCCATCCCATCTCACGAAATTCTCATTATAATATCAATATGGAATACAGTTCAATTAAAATTATTAAATTTATAAAAGTTTAGATTTAGTGTTTATTAAATAGGACTTCTTGTACAAAGAGACAAGCAAAACAACAAAATTTATTGACTTTATTAACTTTTACACAAAAGAGAAGGTGGATGGATTTGGTGAGAGAAGACATGAAAAGGGTTGGAGCTAAGGAAGGAGACGAAGTAGATCGAGTGAAATGGAAAATACTGTGGCGCTGTGGCGACCCCGAGTAGGGAGAAGCCAAAAGAAGAAGAAGAATTAACTTTAACACAATCTGTGACGCACCAAAACGCAATCTTATATAAAAAAGCCTATGTGTATTTATTTATTTATTTGGTGTCCTACCACAAAACAAATAATAGATACAACTTAAAAAAAAGAGGAGAGTAGAAAGCTCTTAAAAGGTAAAAAGTATAAAAACTAAGGGTAGCTTTGACGTAATAGCTCTTAAAAGGTAAAAAGTATAAAAACTAAGGGTAGCTTTGACGTAGTTTGACGTAAGTTGCTATGGCATGGCTACTGTCTCATAGGAAACACGAATGTGTGCTGTTCTATCCCATCCTATGGGACGTTTCCCATGGGAATAACATTCCTATGGACAATACTGCTAATTAATCTAGACCAAGGTATTGTTTTTAGCACTGGTGAAACCATTGAAGCCAGATTGGGGCTTAAACTTCTTTTTAGCGCCCACAAATGTTAATTGAGCTGTCGCGAGGTACAGCAACATTGATGGAATCATTATGAAATTATAAAAATATAGAAAAAACATTCCTTCAGTCAATAGAATTTGCAATATTTTTTCGTACACCTTGATCAAACAGTATCTACAACAATAAATTCATTTTCGTCGGAGAAACGTCGTTTTACCACTTCTTTCTGAGTGTATGAAGCAGTACTAGCATAACGACGATTGGTGCGAGTTTGACTGCGACAAATTCGACGTCGTCCCACGTCGGATTGTTTGCTGGAGTTAGGTTTTGAGCTGAAACAATGTTGAAATTGTAAACAAAATTATGGCAAAGCAAAAACACATTCTCCTGTAGTTAATTTTGAAAAGTAAAAAACATATTCTTTTTTAGTTATTTTAAAGAAAAAATAATAAAACTTGAGTTATTAAGATAAAAACACTTTTAAAGTTTCGGCAAAGAGGTTGTTTTTTTCAACCAGACAACAATTGAAAATAGCAGCCATAATGGATTCAGCATTTATGGACTATAATGGATTCAGCATTTTCAGCATTTATTAAATAAACATTAAAAATTATTCGAAAACGTTCGTGTTTTTTTTAAACGATAATTTTTAATGTTTATTTAATAAATGCTGAAAATGCTGAATCCATTATAGTCCATAAATGCTGAATCCATTATGGCTGCTATTTTCAATTGTTGTCTGGTTGAAAAAAACACTTTTATTGACAAAATTGCAAAAATCTGTAAAACTTGTTTTTGCCCAAAAGCACGTTTTTGCCCCCACATCTCACAGATTGGTATTGAATGGCTGCTTTGTTCGTTTTATGAAAGCACCCCATAGCTAAAAAGCTCTAAGGTCTATCCCTGATGCTGAGCTTTTGTAATAACTTGTACTCTGAAATGCTGACTGCTATAATATTGTCTGAAGTTTTTTCCAATCGGTGTAGGTCAGTACTTCCAACATGGGCTACGAGGTTTCCTGGAAAAAATTTATTGAACTTAGAGTTTAGCATCAAATGAACCATTTTGTTGATCTATCTAAGCAATAAGCACGATCACAGTTTTTCATGAATAGTTGAATCGAAATGCAAAATACCGTAAACCTTCAAAGATCTGATTTATTTAATTATTTTTATCTCTATTTTTCCCTCTGATTTACAAGGCGACCATTAAATGATTACCCAGCCTGCTTTCGGAGATGCCAAGATATTGCTTTAGGGTTAAAATTTTATTTGGTTTTTAAGTTTTTATTCAAAAATATGACTAAAATTTAGAGTTGCTCGCTAAAAGAGGCGAGCAGAGAAAAATGCCGTAAACAGTCTTACCCAAAGACAAAACAGAATGAAGAGAGTAAATTTTGAGCAGTGACTGTGTGAATCGCCTTCGTAGTCTTAAACAAAATGTAAGCTAACTTTACAATATTAATTATGAATAACCCGAAGTTTTTATTTCAAATCAAATTTCCGGCCGCGTCAAGCTCCTGATTATGCGTCAAACAATAATTTTAATGAAAAAAAATTAAAGCTTAGTCTTTTTGCCCTCTCCCAAAAAAAAAATCTTTTTTCGTAATTTCAACAATTAAAAAGAATTGAACGACCAAATTGTGTAAATTTCTGTCAATTGTATCAGTAAATGTTTAGTTAAAATAATAAAGTAAACTAAAACAATAGTTTGTAAAAATTACAACAAAATAAAACAATCAATATCAGTAAATTCTAAAAGTAAATTATAAAGTAATAAATTTTTGAAAAAGATTAGACTAGTTCCGGCGGCAAACGGTGACTTTTTGAAGTTGTACGCTGAAACCGAAACATATAATATCGTAGTAAATTCAAACCGAAATAAAAAAAATTATTTACATGTACATTTTTGTTACTTGGTTATAACAAAGAGACCTCGATTTATTACTGCTTTTTGAGTGTTGTTGTTTTGTTTCTTGGTGGTAATAAAAATAAATTATTTTTTGATTTTGGTTTTATTTTAACACAATATTAAGTATTTTTGTTCAAGCACAAACCTTAAAAAAAGCTAATCGTCCGCCAATGACTACTAACCTACTATGGTTAAGCCAACACCAATGATCTCAAATATTGTTTTTGTGAAATTTTTTATTCTTAACATGTTTTTTAAGATCGACAAAGAGAGAAAATTCTCCTAAAGGTTGCTAATCTTTTCCAAAAGCGCAAATTTAAGACAAATGTTTTTTACCAGAACCAAACCTATAACGGAGTTATTACAAATTCTAAGCAATTAATCTTGATTTATGAAATTGTTTATTCTAAGCAGTTAATCATGACAGCAAGACAACCAGACCTTGTGATTGCTTGTCATCAAGCCAATGACGCTGGATGCAAGTTACATGAGGCACGATGCATAAAAAAAAAAATATTTTAAAATTTTATAAAGAGTTTAAATAAAGATATTAAAGGTTTAAATTACGAAACATATTTCGCGCGTTTCGCATGCTTCGTGCATTCCATTTCGTGGACTTCGGAGACGCGAGAACAATCCACGGTAATGCTGCATCCACAAGAGAAACGAGCTAAAAATAATTTACCGATAAAGGTATTGTTTTGATCTTTACAAAAGTAAAAACACAAGTATGAATATAAAAATCAATTGGGAAAATAGTTTTGCTTGATACTCCCAGCAATTTTGTCCATAAGATTTGAACAGATATTTTTGCATGAGTTAGTTGAGGACCAGGTTAAAAACAACCACCAACCATGCTAATGACAGAAAAGGTACTCTCGGAAATGGTGGTTCTGTTACACCAAGAAAAGTTATAAAAAGCCCATGAGAAAAGAGAAACCCTAAAGTAGGGACTCAATTGCAAGAACAATGAAAGTAAAAAAATAGAGAGCTGGCTAATTTGATAAACAGCTAAAACCTAGCCAACAATATTTAATTCGATTGCTTCCGCTATATATGGGTTTATATACGTTGGTTGCTATGTTGTATAAATTAAGGCATTTATGGTTATGTTTATACGGCTATTTGCAATTAATATGCCATTACAACTTTGTGTAAATATAGTATGAAACAAAAAACGCAATTACGAGTAAGACAAACTTATAATGATAAAAAAATATTTTTTGCATTTAATACTCATACAATGAACATGCAAATGTATTCGGTTGAAAAAACAACTTATCGTTATATTGCTGAAGTAAACCGACCTGTAATCTGCCTTTATAATCATGCAGCCTAAAACACACCCCTTTTAGCGGGGTATCATATAACATTTGTTGGGGTATGAACAGAGACTAAAAGACAAAAAGGTCGTATTAGTTTTATGACGTCAAAAAAAATCATGCTCATGTAAATTTTGCTTTTGTAAAAGTTTTTTGGCGAATTAAACCTTACGATGTCTTGTTAATTAAGGAATTATTCTCAATATCATTATCGTAACGTAATTGCTATCATATCATTTATTTGCTAGATAAACTTAGATAATAATAGTGTGAATATGACGTCACACATCTGCACGTGAAGAATGTATTTCAATTGAGGCGCGTTTTGCGAGAACCTAAATAATCATCAAGATGACTGTAGTTTCACTAAATCCGTTACTACAAAGAGAGGACGAATCAACTCTGTCGAGTTACCACAATCGGGTAACATTTAACGAAAAAAACTAAAGGTCCAGAACAGAGGGAAAATCGCGAACGATGCCTGTAGAGTATAAAGCAGGATAAATTAACACGTGATAAAAGATGTTTAGTAGTTCAGAACAACAGTCGCTGCATAAAGAAGTTGAAATAAAAATAAACCAATCCTGTGTAGGAAGCAAATGAAAGTTACTGTGCCTTTTGCAGTAAAAATAAGACAGCGGATAAAGGGAAGAAGATTAAGTTTCTCAGAAGTAATTGATATTAGCAAAAAGAATAACATTGGATGCCTTTCTTTTTGCAAATAGAATCGAAAAGAATTGAAAATGAAAGAAAGAGAGATAAAGAGAGCCGAATTGAGAAATGATTAAGTCCATCAGTCCAGCATGCGATGATGTCAGAGAGGTAAGGATAGATAGACTGGATAGGAAAACTCTATCACGAACATCTAAAGAGTCATTTCAGGGACAGGATATGGAGAGATGTGAGTTAACTTTCTAGTGAGATGGTTTAAAAGTATGATAGATAGAAGAAGGTGGTCTAAGCCTAAATCAGTAAGTCTTTTATTTTGATTTTGATGCGATAGAAGCAAAGACAAATGAAAAATCGGAAAAAAATTGACTATCAATAGTATGCTGAGATAGGTGGGATTATCTTGATAATTAAGAAGAGAAAAACAAACAAAAAAAATTCCAGGAAGGATGATAGTATTTGGAGTCGCCAAAGGTTGAATTAGAAGATGTTGAATGTAAAATAAAAGAAGAGAAGAACATAATGAGTTAGTAGTAGGGAGATAATCAAGCTGGTGGAAAGTAAAATTAAAGCAGCTACTTTTAATTTTGATAATAATTTTTAGGTAATGGCATGGTTCTGGAGAGGAAAGATGATGTGTGGAAAGAGAAAAGTAAATATACCGCATTTACTTAAAACCAGTACACCAATTCTTTATTTGTCCGTAGAAGGGGTAGAATTACAGTCAATTGAAGGGCAATCTTGTTCTTGATAGTTTTGAACCCATAACTATGGAAGATGAAATCAAGTGTTTGATAGAATTCCACTAGAAGAAAGAGGGTTACATCGACGTTTTATTGTAGAATCTAAAGATGTTTGCGGAGGGAGTTTAGGAGTAGAAAATGAAATAAAAAAAAGTTATAAAATGCAATATTTGACGGGGATTGAAAACATTGATTGTGAATAGGAGGTATTCTTTGTTTTTCTCTTTCAAATCTCAATAAAAACTTTACTATTTATTTCTATCCTACTTCAATCTTTTTCTTCTTGATTTTCCCAAAATCAATGTTCAAAGAAAAGGATAAAAAAAAAGATTGGAAGCAGAAAAGAGATAAGTAGGAAAGTTTTTGGTAGGCTTTTGGTTGACAGTTGAAAGAGAGAAACAAAAAATAATAGATACGAAGATTTGTATTGCTTTTTAAAAAAAATTCGTATTGATCAGGGAAAAGAGTAGCCAGGAAATATTTTCCGAAATATTTCTGCATTGAAAGAATTGAGAGATATGAGACAGAAAACGATATACACAAAGCACCCAAGCAATCCCTTTTTTCGAGCAAACAGGCTAGCTTTAATTAATTTAAAACGAGAGTGGACATTGCTACTAATAAAAAACACGTAAAAAATAAATCGGCAAAAAAAATTGGAAATATGTGATAAGTTTTTTGGGGGTTTGGCAGTAACCGGATTGTATTTTTCATCAATTTTATCTAATTTGCAATATGTAATTAATGGCAGTTAAACTCCAACAAGCACAGTTAAATAAAACCAATATTCTTCGACCACACTACAGACCACCTGGACCACAAACTCAATGTGAATCAAAGCCAAAGGTTAATAAAATTATTTAGAGTCACATATGGATCGTGAGTATCAGCAATGTTGCTTATTCATGAATAAAATTGAGTTTATGCTAAGATTCGGGAAAAAATAAAATAAAAGCTAATGAAAATGGGACTTGAGAAAAGATAAAGTTGAATGAACTGGTAAAAAAACTGCTTCTTTTTAGCCGTTCACAAAGTAGAAGGGACAAAAGTTATGAAAAAGATTTGTGAGGAGCTTTCGAGAATGAAGCTCTGGGAGATTTCCCAGCCATTTTAACCCAACACAAAATTAAAATAATTTTGTGATCTGTCATGTATTTGCAGATGATATTGTGATCTGTGAAGAAAGCTAAAAATAAGCAGAGAAAACTTGGAAAATTGGAGGCTTTCGCATAGAAAAAATAAATAACCAAAAATTTTGACTTGACTTGACTTGACAGACTCAATACACGCGTTTGTAAATTTGAAAAAGCTAAGTAGATCTACTGTGTATATTACAGGAGGTACTACGATAGTTGATCGAAACGACAGTGATCGAACGACACTTGATCGAAATAACAGTTGATAAAAAAATATTTACTTTTGTACGTTTTTGCGATCAAACAATCTCTTTGTTATTGTAAATTAGATTCATAAAAAGCAGAGGCCATCAGTAAGAAGACAGATTGTTTTTATTTTTTATAATTTTTTGCCAATGTCAAGGTCAGGTTTTCTTAACAAGATCCCTGGCCAAAGCATTTTTAGAAAGGAAACAAGTAGATCTCTTGCCTTGGTTATGTTTCGTTAGATGCCTATTGCTGCTATTTTTTAAATTCTTTTTACATTGTAGTCAGTAGCGTATTTTGTGGGGGGCATTGTACCATGGCTCGACCCTTGGAGAAATCAGAGACAGATCCAAAACGGAAGATCTTTTTTAGTAATTACTATGTTTTTGGGACGAAAAATTGACAAAACTGGGACAGAATCGAAGTTGTAAATTTTCTTTTTTATTGTTCAATCAAGTGTCATTTCGATCAAGTGACATTTGATCACGATTACAAAAAACAGGTATATCAAAAAATTAAAGTTTAAAATTAAAGAAAACCCAGAATACATAAAAAAGAGGTAAAGAGAATAACAGAAAGAAACAATTTGAGACAAAAAATTAAGGAGCAGAACAGCGCACATTGTATAAAAACAAAGTGAGCAAGACTAGATTTATAGGTTAGATCATGGCAAAATAAGGAATAGTAAATTTTTTAGTAAAAAATTATTAAAAAATGAGTCTACCTTTCAGTAAACAAAAAATAGACCCAAGAATGGAATATCTAGATATGGTTAGAGGAGAAACGCCGATAGTCAAAGAAAAGATAAAAGTTGTAGACTGTAGAGGACAGTTATGTGTAGATTGATTTGCTGTGGCCATAATAAAAAAATTGACAAAAAAAGTTTTAAATTTTTAATTTTCAACTTACTTTTTATTCTGCATATAGTAGAGCAAATGTCACCACAACGTTTAGTGCATAAATGACCACAGCTCAACGTCTTTTTGCATGGTTCTCTACATTTAGCTGTTTCTGGTTCTTCGTAACAAAATATATCAGTATAATGCCCACATTTAGGTAGATGCTAAAAAATAGTACAACTTGAGGATAATAAGCGTTTTAAATTAGAATTTTATTTCAACAATTAAATGTCATCTTCTCACCGCTTTGTAAGTATGGGTACATATCAATTTTTTGTGACATGTTATTCTATGTTCATGTCCTTTGGGGCAAAATTTTGTTACGTATTTTGGACATTTTGCTTCTTTGTGGTCAAGATCATCCGGGTGACATGAACGAGTACACACGTGACCACAAAGCAGCTTCACATTGCATGGTAAACCACAGCCACCTGAATTTGATGATCACGATTAAAACTCGGCTGTTATATTAAGCAGATAAAAAACTCCCAAAACTCGTCAAATCTTAATTAAACGTCAGTTGGAAAGCAACTATTTTGCTCTGACTACTCAAACTTTGTTTACTAAAAAATGGCAACAGTCACCTTCATAAAGATTTTTGAAATCATCTTGGCATTTTACTCTGGTAACTCTTTTGTGTGTTTTACATTGAAGTGGCATCGACTCTCCCAAGAGATTGTCTCGATCTAATCCTTCAAGAATGTTCTTCCACAGTTCACTTTTTTCTCGTAGTATCTAAAAACAAAAACGATCACAAAGATCTTATATTTAGATACCGTTTTTCAAATATAAAACTAAATTACCTCACCTTAAAGTTGCCGATACAGTAGAGCCCTTTCTTAGCACGAGATAGAGCGACGCACACTCGGTTTTCTATGCTCAGAAATCCAATTCTTCCCTGAAAAACGTTTTATTAATTAAAAAGCTAATATTAATTTTACCTATTAAAAGCCATTGGTGCTTAAGTTAACAATCCAGTAAACCTATTTTCAAAGAAACATCCATAATTCAGTTTTTAAATGATGTACTTTGAAAATCGTCATTTTGTTTGAAAAAATTATTCCCAGTCAATATTTTAAAATAAAATGAAAATTTAAATTATGTTCAAAAATTCTTAATGAATAAGTTTAAGTTTGGTCATAGCAAGAATTAAAATTTTTTACTTTTTTTGTGATTCAGTCATCTAAAACATCCCAAAACTACTTGAATTTAGACAATTGCAAGAAAGCAACTAATAATAAAAAATTTAAATAAGTCTTTGCCTTGATGAAACAGTTTTTTTCGTTGAATTAATTAGAATTCAAGCAAAAAGTACGTTATTGACAATTGAAATTGCAATGCCAAGGAATCAAAAATTTCACATTTTCCAACGACAAGTTTTAAATTATGACATAGAATTGTTTTAGAGGCAAGCAATTCTGAAATCAATAGTTTCATAAATACAGACGAGTTTCATAAAATAGAATTGTTGCTTGACTCTTAATATGTAAACTTCAAAAGCTACTTTTTTTACCAATAACTAGACTACAGTATTGATAAAACCACAATTTCGTATTAAAAAAACTTACCTGGGATTTCATCTGAGAAAAATCATTTGAATTTGCTTTCTCGTTTTAGTGTCTTAGTTATCTTCGGTGACCGTTTTAAGAAGTCGAGTCTAATTCGAAGAAAAACCGATGAAAGTGAGAGTAAAAAAGAAAGAGAATTAGTAGCAATAAGAAATAAAAAAAGTAATAAAAGCAGCGCAAATTGTATTTGCGAGCGCAATATGTTTTAGTTTTTTTTAATTCGTTAAGATGCTCGAAAAAAACTTAAAGTTTTTCAACCATCTACTGTACTGTTATGAGGAGAGACCAGGAGTATGTAGGAAGAGGGTGATGGAAATACCGGGAAAGAGGAAAAGAGGGAGGCTGAAGAGAAGATTTCTAGATGTAGTGAAAGAAGATATGGGATAAGTTGGTGCGAGGGAGAAGGGCATTGAAAACAGGACGCTTTGGAGAAACATGATACGCTGTGGCCACCCCTGATTGAAGGGAAAAGCCGAAAGAAAAAGAAGAAAAAGACTGTACTGTAATTTTTTTCTAAAATAACTCTGTCAACGTCATAAACATTATTCCACGTTTTGGTTTACAAGCGTTGGCTATGTTGCTTGCTACCAGTGGTGGATATTGGGTAAAGCGAGTGAGACAGTTGCCTCGGGTCCATTCTTTTCAAAATACCGCATGTAGTTTCGTTTTGCTATATATTTCTTAAAGATAACTATGAAATTGTTGCGAAAAGTGGGAAATCTCAGAACAAATTCATCTGAGGACCTTTTTTTTTTAGAGATCACTATGAAGTTGGGACGAAAAGTGGAATAAGTTTACGAGATCGATTCGAAGTAAAGACTTTTTTTTGAAAAAGATCACAATGATTTTGGGAGAAAAATAGGAAAATACGAGATCCAAGATCCTTTTTTTTAGAGAAGACCAATTTTTGGGAATCCTGATTAGGATTTTGCCTCGGGCCCCTAATTTTTAATATCCATCACTGCTTGTTACTTTAAATTTATATCAGTTCAACTTAGGGAGTGTGTTCGTTGGTTTGCTATAATTGTGCCGTATATAAGTGTGCTACAATTGTGTTGCATAGCTAAGCTATTAAAGTACACAAAATTTGTATTGTACGCTTAAACTGTATAAATAAATTTGTTTATTTCAAAGAATTATACCATTCAATCTTTTATATATTCAAATAAGGTGGTCCTTGGGAAAGACACTTTACGGCACATTCCCCTGCTTGGTGGTCCTGGCAAGCAGTTTTAAATTATTAAATTACCAGCGGTCTTTATTAAATTAACATATCAAATCTTTATGAAATTACAAGTGGACAGCAATATCTTGGTTTCTCCGAAAGTAGGTCGGGGTAATTGCCTACCCTATGTATTAGCGCCTCTGTCGCTTTCCTGCAAGTCAGGAGGATAAATATAGAGATAAAATAAATAAAAATAAATTTTATCTATATCTTACTACTCCGGACAAAGTCTGGCTTGAAACAATAGCTTTCGGATAATCCAGATGTTTGCATAATATGGATCAATTTGTGCGTCAAATCGGATCCGGATTAACCGAGTTTTACTGTATACACTGTCTATGAATGCTTACTAAAGTGAATAACCTAGCAATGTTGCAGATGATTCTTTGTTTATACCTGGTATAATTATATAATCTCTCCTTTAAATGGAAGTTTTGAAAAAGTTTTAAAAAATGTCTTTTAATTTTTCTACTAGACTTTCTCTTTTTTCAATAAAGTAAAATATCGTTCATTATTTCTTGAACGTTAAAAAAATTCAGGCGTATTTTTTGCATTTTTCTGGTGTATATTTTATCGTTATAAGCCAATCAAAAGCAACTTTTCTTGAAGAATGTATTGTCATAATATTAGCTTAAACGTATTTATACGCATGACATACAAAATAACACAATTTTTGTATCAAAAAAGCATTTAAAAAATTTTGTCCATGGCGGATTTGCAGCACTGCAAAACCAACATATTCCGGCGGTGCAAGCATAGAAGGACCAATAATTATAATTACCCCTACACCCAAATAATTATTGTACCGGTAATTGTATTAAAAATTTAACTTGAAGTCGAATAAGAGAAGTTTAATTGAATTATAAATTTATGAATTATTTATATGATTGGATTGACTACCAACTACTTTAATTGCATCTGTAAAACATCTAAATGTAAAACCCGACTTCTAAAAAACTAAAATGGTGTTACAATTTTCAGACCTGTATAAACTGTCTTAAAGAATTGAAGATTTTAATTTGATGGGAATTCTCTTTTGATGCAATATGTGATCATCTTAATCACCATTTTCAGCATTGTAAAACCAACATATTCTGGCGGTTCAAGCATAGAAGGACCAAGAATTATAATTACCTGTACACCCAGATAATTATCATACCGGTAATTGTTTCAAAATTTTAACTTGAAGTCAAATAAGAGAAATTTAATAATATAATTAATACTTGTTTCTAGACCGTAGCGTGTTAGTATGCAATATAATACCGGACCAGTTACGACATCATTATTAAACTGTCTAATACATATAAACTGTGTTGGTTAACCTCTGCTGTGTTATAGAAGTTAGCTAGCTCCATACCCCTGCGGCCGATTCGGTTAGATAGAACCAGGGGGACTAGGTTGGTGCGCCCAGCCCTCACGATTTTCTTTTTTCAATTGGAATGTTGTATTTACAAAATATATAGTTCTCTTTCAACTTTTTTTTTTGACTTTTATTTTTTAAAATGAAACTAGCAGCAGATATAACATTTTAATGGATACTTTATTTTGTCTGGCACAAAATTTTGTTATCCATTATAACTTTTCTTTGATTAATAGTAGAAAACCAATATATTACAAGAGAAATATTCAAATTTTGTTATACGATAATACACGTATAAATATTTAACCACAAAAGCTATTTTAATATTTTTCAATCTTTTTCAAACACTGAGCCTACTGTGTAGTAAATAAAATCACATTTATACCAGTATATTATATTACATGCAGCATGTAGTACCTCTTCATTGCTTCTCACAAGAGATAGCAGCACTATGTCACTCTCCTCTCCTTGAAAGTTGTCAACGGCAGTGATGCGAACACCGTCGTCCAATTTTCCTCGAAAAGCTTTTTTAAAAGCTAGCAGTTGTCCTTCAGAAAAAGAAAGTTAAACTGTTTGATAAATGAAAATCTGCTATTATTAAAAATTATTTCGATGCCAATATTTATAGTTATTAAACAAGTTGAAAGAAACTAACACGTTTCGACTATTTAAAGAAATAACAAAAAAAAAACATAATAACGCTAAATATATCAAAACACAAACGTAGCTAGTTTAATCAATTTTTTTTTAGTTTTGAGTATATTCGTACTCATGCTTGAAGGGTGAATAATAGACTTCACCATCAATAAATACATGATACGGCCAAGGAAAGTCCATTTGACCACTGTTTCAAAATATTCAACATTCATCGCAAGATGCGAAAAAACAGTCAATAAAATTTATGATAGGTTTTGTTTTCCACTTGTCAATACATAAATTTAACCAAAACATAAGAGTAAGACAGCAAATCGCAAGTATATCTGAATAACATAGTAAGCATAAATTACAGCAAATATCTGTATAAGTATTTTACGGCTATGCGGCCAATCCGAAGCAAAACCACAATCATCAAGATTCAGACAACAATCAGCAGAAGTTTAGAAGACTTACCGACATACGCAGTAAGAATTGTGATTTGATCTGGTTCATATCCCTGCAGCAGCAGATAACGACACAATTCAACCATGAAATCAGCTTCATGCTGGTTGACCTGGTAAATACAATATGTCATACTAACCTCTATCCATGTTTGGCCCAAATTTCGTGGCTGATTACATTTTGACTGCTCACTCAATTTCAAAATCATATCTTTTTTGTGTATATACCGTATGACCAATGACCATAACTTTATCTTCTTAATAATTAGGTCGAAATTTAATAAAACTTGTGTTGGAAGTTAAATTTTTGAAATTTTTTCATAACAGTCTTAAGCAAAGGTTGCTACGTTTTGTAGCCAAATAATTTTTAAAATGAACTCCTAAAGGTACAGCGACCATTCAAAATCGATGCTGTGATAACGAATCGAAAAGGTTTAAATAAAGAAAGCCGTGCGAAAGTGATGAAAAAAGGTTTAATTATAATTACGCGTTTTGATACACAACTAAACTTTTTAGACAAAAATCAAAAAAATGAAATGGATGACATTTGATTAAATATTGTTTGACATAGAAATAAAAAATATACCGTACATAAATTTAAGAACAACATAAAAAGCCTTTATAACAATATATTTTAACAGATTTTTAAAAGATTTAGAGAATGAGTTTTTTATTTTAAATATATAGGCTACAGTACATTTAACTTAAAATACAAACAGAAAACAAATGATACTTTGCTCGTGCTATCCATGATTTTATTTTCAAGTTGGTCATGCGACAAGAAGAAGACGTTTGATTGGACTCCATTAACATCCTCATAACGACTCACGCTCTCATGATCACGCAGCGTCTTGTAGATGTGAGGTCGGATAAGATCGGCAATCCTGGGGCGCATTCGATGTTGAAGTTCCAATCGACTGCACGGAAGATCGTTTTTCACCTAATAAATATATTATAAAATTTCAAAACTTGCTAAAAAAAATAAAGCTTTCTTTTATATTGCCATCACTGCACTACGATGTGAGCGTACATCGCATAATACAATGTATACTGTAAATACAGCATATGCAAATGACAACTTTAGTACAGTTTAAAAATTTTTTTTAATAAAGTTTTTAGTTATGTTTTCAACTATATTCCTTTTTGATACATCACACATCTTAATTTTGTCGACGGGAGAGCTCAATGTGATAACGCTCAGACTTGCAAGCAGACAAATGGTAAAATGTAAATTTAACGTTCAGTCTGATAGGCTGATTTTCACTGTGCCATTAGAAAAGCCACTTCGCGGCAAATTTTCAGTAGAATCACCCTGCTCACCTACATTGGCGACTCCGCTTCAGAAAGCAGCAACAGTTCAGCTGGAACATATAAAAAAATTCTCGATACGGTTTATATGATCAAATCATGACTGTTTGATTTCTTAAAATTTGCGAAAAAATTTTTATAAATGTAACCATGCAATCTATTCCAATGCTTTTAGGTCCTTCTGTTTCTTCAGAATAGTTTTAGATGGTGACTCACCATCCTGTTCGGTTAAAGCGCGTAAGAAAGAAATGAGAGAATGAGGAAAAGGGAAGCATTCATATGCACGGCACTTTAACGCGCTGCCGCCACGCTGCCGAGGTTGAGTGGAATTGATAAAAAGCTTGTCAAAGTTTTGTATTTCATAAAAAATAAGGCGTCACATTTTTTAGAATTAAAAAAGATATTGAAAATTAGACCAGTTAAAGAGATTGAAAGCAGATTGTAAATAGGATGGACCTTTTAAGACAGTGTAAAAAAAGGATCAGGTAGCAAAATCATTAGCGTTAAGAGAGGTATGGACAGAAGAGGGGAGAGAGAAACAATTGCCGTTAAACAGAGAAGGATTCAAGACTGTAACTTGAATTTCAAAGTAATAGAGAAGTGTATAGAAAAGCGATGAGAACCTAGGCCAGGTAAAACTTTTCACTCATATTTCTGAGCCAGAAGTAGTCTGATATCCAAATTAATATTCAAATTTTTTCAGTTTGGTGAAGAACTAGGATCAGATTCATTTGCATAAAAAAGTAGAGACAGTGTGGTCATTACAAAAATCCAAAAGAAAGATGACCATTCTGTCAAAAAGTGTAAACTGGTCTGGTTGCTGGGAGCAAAAAAATTTCCTGTCATGTAATAGCAGTTGAAGTCCCTAAAAATAAAAATGAAATCCCTAAAGATAATATTGTCGGAATGGAAGGAGAAAAAAGTTCTACGGCGAGCATTGGAGTGAAAGAGAAAACCAAGAGGAAGAGTAGACCTCTAGAAAGGGAATAGGAGGTTGATTTGTTTAATTGTATTTTTTTATTTTTTTGCAAGCGCCCGAGCTATAACAAAAAAAAATTAATGTTTGTTGTGAATCGTTGTTTTTCTTTCAGAGCAACTACATTATTCCCGTGAATTTTTTTGCATCAATTTACAAACAATCTCTTGAAAAGTTAAACTTAAAGGAGTCCGCACAATAATTGTTTTAAAATTAACAATAGCGAAATCACGGAAATAAAAACAAAGCTAAAACCCAACAGACTGTTTCACCCATATCTCGGCAGTTGCCATTCAAAGCAATCGTTTATCAAGCAACTGTACAAACCAAAGATCAATCTAAGAACTATATCGGACTGTGCAAAACTGAATTTAAAACAAGATTCTATAACCACAACCATTCCTTCAATTCGAATTCCAAAAGAAATACAACAGAACTTTCGAAATTCATTTGGTCCTGCAAAGATTCTGGTATAAATCCTGTTATATCTTGGAAAATAGTTTGCCACGCAACACCTTACCAACACGGGGGCAAAGTATGCAACCTCTGTCTGGCAGAAAAATATGCAATCTTAACTGCTAATGATGACACTCTGTTGAACAAACGTACCGAATTGGTCAATAAGTGTCGGCATAAAAATAAATATAAATTGATTAACGCCAAACTTAAACTGTGATTTTCTTTCATTTTTCATTTTTTTCATTTTTCGCCGTGTATAACGTTCTACCTTAGCCGATACTTGAACCCCTTTTTAAAATCTTAAAAATTTTGAAATAATATTTATATTTGTAATTCTTTCGCGCGCTTTTCTTCTCGTGTTTTCTCGCCGATCTTAATCAGTTTAGTTTAGCAGAGTCCGTGATGGGATGTTCCGACCCTAATAAGCGTTTAAAGTTTTTAAGTTTTTTAAGTTTTTTCAGTTTTTTTTAATTGTTTTTTAAGTTTTTTCAGTTTGTTCAGTTTTTTCAATTATTTCCAATTGTTTTCAATTCTTTCTGGCAGTTTTAATTTTATTTTATTTTTATTTTACTTTTTAGATACCCCTGATGATCCCTTTTATGGGTGAAACAGTCTGTTGGGTTTTAGCTTTGTTTTTATTTCCGTGATTTCGCTATTGTTATTTTTAATTCAAGCTCTAACTTTGTTATCGAGCACTTTAGAAGAACTGATTTTCCAACAGTGTCAATAATTGTTTTATATTTACCATCCTTTCAAACAGTGAAACATCCAAGTTGTAATTCAAAGCAAGCTCGTAAACTGTTGGTGAAGGTTTTAGTTGCTGATGGTCGCCAATTAAAATGAGGTGTTCAGTAGTACGAGGCATCGATACCACAATGTGAGCCTCGAGGACTTCAGCAGCTTCTTCGACAATCATTATACGAACCTGTTTGTTTGAAACAAATAAAAAGTGCGGAATGGAAATTCAAGCCATAGATTCTAACAAAATCAAAATCCGATGAAACAATGACTATATTTAATTGCTGTTATGGTAATTGTCAAGGATTATTTCATGAACAATTAGTAGAATATCAAATCTCAAAATTTTTTCTAACAATAAACAATGCAAATAAATCACTAAAAATAAATGTAGTTATTTCGAAAACTAGCTGGGGTCGGTTGCTGTAAATTATTCACAACACAAATAAACAAACTTTGAGCCATTGGTTCTTAACCTTGCAAAATTTGGCACTTCTTTACAAAGGTTGTTATCACTCATGAACCTTTGCTTTTCAACAGATAAAAAAAGGCATTTATTCAAATCAGAAGCCGAATGATATTTTTTGATTGCGCATGCCTCTGCTCTTAGCTAGCGGATGCTATCCGGTGGCCCCCTCAGGGTTCACAAAACCCAGCAGAAAATCTCAGTTCTAAACCTAATCAACATGAAACTTACTGGCAACATGTAAATCATATCGCGGTACTTGGCTGCTCCTGTTGTTGTCATGGCAATCACGTCGGCATCTTTTAAAATTTCATAAGATCTACGGTTTCGAAAATCAGTCAACGCATTCACGGCTCGATTGTACTTTTTAGCGCGTTTGTTCAGGACAACGCGTTGCGATGCAAGCAGCGTCTTCACCCAATATCTGTTGAAGAAAAAAATTTCTAAACAACTTTAGTTGAGCAAATAGCAATTTCAGTTCTAACTCTTCATTGTAAATTTTTCGAGTTTAAGTTTTGTAATTTTGTAAAATTCAAATTAAAATTCAGTAATTGCCTTCTTTCCAGGATTAATTTTGGTAGTTAAATTGTGAAGAACTTTGGTGTTGGCCGGGCATTTGTAAAATAATGTACAAGTAGTACAGAAATAGATTTCCAAACATATAATTTTTTTTTTGATTTTTTCAATTTGGTTGAGCAAAAAATTCACAATATATTTGTCTTTTTTTAAAAAATTTCTTATTAATTTTTCTTATTAATTCTTATTTCTTATTAATTAATTCTAATTTCTTATTAATTCTTAATTCTAATTAAAAGATTAATTCTTATTAATTTAATTTGAAATTGTTGAAATTTTTTTCACGTTGTGTTGGATTTTTCCATTTTCAATTTTTTAAGTTCAATATTTTCTAAACATTTAATTTTCTTTTTGAGTTTTTCAATTTGGCTGAGCAAAAAAATTAAAAATATTATTTTTCTTTTTTAAAAAACTTTTTTATTAAACAATTTGAAATTGTTGAAATTTTTTCCAATTCGAATTGGATTTTTCCATTTTCAATTTTTTATGTTCAAGTTTGAATTCTACAGAAATGACTTTGTGTTTCACTTCAATTTCGATAGGAATTGATTAAATCATGTTTTAAATAATTCTTTCTGTCTTATGCAAGTCGTGAGTTTGAAAACCAACTAAAATTACTGTAAATGTTTTGTCCCACTTTGTGACAATAGAAAAGATACTTTTTCCACGCTGTGGAAATTTACTAAAGTTTACTGGAGCATTATCAGCCAAGAAGAAGTTGGTCGCTTTCAGTTCAAACTGTTATACAATTTTCGATTATGATTTGGATTGTAGTGATCACAGACCATTAAGATTCTTTCTCATACATCTTTGCCATTGAATTACCAGATGACTAAAAAACAACTTTTAACTCATTTTCGTTAGTGGATCAACTGAGAATGAAAATAGGTGTGTACCTGATTGGGATAAACATGCATTTTTGAGCATGAGATGCTGAAATTTGGGATAAACATGCATTTTTGAGCATGAGATGCTGAAATTACAGTAATTACACTTTAGTTTTTTTAACATGCAGATAAAAATTTTCACACCACATATGAGTGAGAAAGAATTGCTTGAAACAATTTTGAAGAACAGCTGTTGATGAAAAAACGAATGCAGGGCCTTTAAGTATAAATTGCCCTGCAATCTCAGCAGCTGCTTCTTGTGATCGTTTGCTGTTGGTACATATAAACTTTTTGGAAAGGTCTTCATAGATCAGCGTTTCTCACTGTGAATTCGCAATCCTCAATTGTGAAAACCACATGGATGGCTCGCCAGCACGCCTTGATAATGAAATTAGTTCTAGCTGGGTTTTAAATTTAAAAGACAAGGCCTATCAAAAGATAAACATTTTATATTATAGCTTATAAGGTATATAAAGGTTTAATGATAAATTAGAATAAATCACAGGAGATCTATTTTATTATAATGAGTACAAAATTCAAAGCTAAGATAAATTTTAAATTCAGTATTTATATCAATGTTCTATATAGCTCGTACGCGCTTCACATTAAAATATTAAATATATAGTTAACTGTATCTTATAAAAAGTGTATGAAATTGATTGTTTTTTCCGCTAATTGTAATCATTTTTTGGCAAGGCGCACGAGCAACTAAATTGTTTATCAACTTTTTTTCCTTAAATTAATTTTCCTTTAGTCAGTTCTTGTTATATTTTCATACTTGTTTGTATTTTGGTAGAATCAATTTCACCAGTTACCGTCATAGGCCTAATTCAACTTCTGCTATTCAATATCATATTTGCTACGATTTTCATATCGTGCTTCCGTGAGGGAAGAGACTGGTCGAGTTTCGAAATGCTGGTTAAAAATAAAGCGCTTGTGTGTATTGCAAGACTGTCAGAGTCAGCATTACAGTACTTATGACAGTTAGCTTGAGTTCATTATTCATGACAGCTAGTTTGAGTTTCGATAGTGATCTGTCAGTATTTGACTGGTCGAGGTTTACTGTTGAGTAGGAGGCAAACTTTTTACATTGAGGGCCGGATTGAAAAGAGGATTTTGATCGAGAGCCAAACTGGTATTTGCAATGTGAATTCGTGCCTCAAAACTTACTCAAAGACAAAAAAAGGAGGTCTTCAGTTTTATTCGTTGTACCATTCTTGGAGATGAAGATCCAAAAAAATGGTCTTTACTTTAACTTGTTACACCATTCTTGGAGGTGTTTGCAAAAAAAGAGTTTAGTTTATTTTTTACACCGTTCATACTGATTACTTGAGCGTCATTTGGCCGGTGGCCGTGTGTTTCCCATCGCTGCTGTAGAGTCTATTTGATTTGACTTAGCTATTCCTCAGAAAAATGGCACATGTAGTAATCATAACATGGACTTCAAGTGGGGAATTGTCTGATAAATAACTTATACGAAAAACTAAAGAATACCTTTATTAGCACACCTGGTTTTTGGAAAAAAATTTACTTGTTAGCAATAGATAAGGACATTGAATTGAAGCACAATAATTATTAAACTCTTTAACTTTTGTATTTACAGTAATAAAAGCCTTGATCATTAAGGTTACTAACAATGCCGTACTATAAATTTCTAAATTAATCAATTACTTTGATATGCATGATTTTTGCATTTTGTTTTTGAAGAATGTTTTCTTGTTAATTTTGGTACGCTGAATCCAAAAATAACATTAGTTTTTTGCTACCACATCAGGAGTTTTCAAAAACTTTACTTTTTGTATTACGTTTTTCCGCATTTGCTAAAATGCAAGTTTTTCTTTGGGGATTCTTGAAAATATCCATACATTGTATTGGAAATTTGCTGTAGTTTAGTCAAGAATGAAGGGTAAGGTTTGTAAAAATAAATCTTAATACAATGTATACTTGATGAATTAAAAACAATTTTGCTTGAGTTTTGCATTCATTTTAAGGCTAAATTGTGTAATTATTTAAGAATGAAACCCACACAATTACCGGTATAAAAGTATTGTCCTGGAACAATAAAAAGTCTTAATAAAGGTACTCGCACAGCAGCATGACAAATACTACTAATAAAATGAATTGTCAATACGAACAGTTTACAAAATGACGTAAAATCAACATAGCAAATAAAGTGATGCACTATAAACTTAATGTGCCCATGAGAAAGGCAGTTATTCCTTGTTCAACAGTGGGCAATGGCTTGACAAAATTAAGGCAATGGTCGCTGTATCACTATTACTAGCAATTTGAATGTTTTTCTAAACACAACAATACAAATATTTATTTAACAAATTTAGAATTTCTCATTATCACCAAGTGTTAAACGTCCTTTTCCTTTATTGTCGAGAGTGAGCAACACGCTTATATTCTCTTTTCAAACACCAACAATAGTCGGCAATCATGCTTGTGTTCAATTTCCTTTGCATCTTTTTCCAAATGTTTCAAGATTTTGATGAAATCTTTCTCCTTGTTCTTTACTAAATTTTCCAAGATTTTCTGGAAGTAGTTCAGGTGGTTATGAAGAAAGCACACTTTTCCACTCATATTACATCCAAGTGATTCATACGTCTTTTGTAGATTATTCACTAACTCCTCATATGGTTTAGATTTGAAATTTTATAAAATAGTTTTAACCAAAGCAGTAAATGTGTTCCACGCATTGTTTTCGGTTTCATTTATCTGATTAGTAAATGCATCGTCTTTTATCAACTGTCTTATCTGTGGCCCATCAAAAATCCCTGCTTTGATTTTTTCATATGTGATTGCAGGAAATTTCTTTTCTATAAATTTAAAGCAATCACCATCCTTTTCAAGAGCTTTAACAAATCGCTTCATAAGTACAAGCTTTATACCGAAAGGTGGGAGCAGTATTTTCTCTGGATTGACCAATGGCTCTCGTACAATATTCTTTTCACCAACGCAAAGATCTTCTTCAGCAGGTCAGACCTTTAGTTTTCACTGCTAAAGCCTAGCACGACTGTCCCATAAACACAGAAAACAGGGATTTTTAATGTAACACTTTTCTGACCCAACAACATAGACAAAACTTTCAAGTCGCCACAGATAATTCAGTTATGGTTTTTATATTTTAGTTTTTGCAAAATCAGCTTCATTGTATCATAATTTTCTTTAAGATTAAAGCGTGACCGACGGGAATTGACTGAAATTTGTTACCATTATGCAAAAAACATATTTTAAACTTTACTTGGAGCTTTCAATAAAAAGCCTTCAGTCTGAAATCACAATGTTGCCTACAAGAGTAAAAAAAAGATCACTTACTGTATATTATATTATTATAAAAAACAAAGTTATTTCCTGTTCAACGATTTGTAAAAAATTTTTTCTCTTTGATAATAAAAAGAAATCATTGTTCCTTTTGCAATAAATGCTTTTCCTGCTTAATCTTGATCTCAGTAATTCTGCAAATATTTTTGGCCTCTGACCTGACAGTTGATCGAACGACCGTTAATCGAAACGACACTTGATCGAAACAACACTTTATCGAAACAACATTTGATCGAACGACAGTTGATCGAAACGACATTTGATTAAAACGACACTTGATTAAATAATCAAAGAAAAAATTTACAACTTTGAATTTGTGCCGGTTTTGTCAATTTTGTATCCCAAAAGCATTGTGATCTCTAAAAGAAGGTCTTCACTTTTGTCACACTTCATTTGTAATAATTTTGAGTCATGGTGATATAGTTTGTTTTCCGTCCTAAAGCAATTTAAAGTTTTATTATGACATAGAAATCACTTACAATTGTTCGAACGCATCTTCTTTTTATCTTTCTTTCGCCAGACAGTTATGACGCAATGCGCTTTGTCAGGATATTTTTCTTTAACGCACGACCGAGTATGAACTTGTTATCGAACGTTCTCGTATACTATGGAAAAAACGTTTTGATTCTGGCGCATTCGAGCGTAGCGTTTTTCCCAGAGGACTCGTATTGAGTCCAGCGTTGTCTAATTGAATTCGTCGATTGTGAGTTGCGAATTTCGTAATACATTTGTTTTAGTTAGAGACAGTGGTCTCTGTTTGTTTGTGGAAAAGAGTCTTTGACGAATCAATCCCAGCTTGATTCAAGTCAACTGTATAAAAGCTTTAGTCTCATAGCAAACTACTTCTTGAGCCGGAATAAAATAAAATTAGACACAGCTTTGTTTCAGCGCAGGTATTTGGGTTATCTTGTTCAACTGGTCCTTTAGGATTCCCAAACAAAGTAACTTTAAATCTGTCCCGGCTTTGTCAATTTTTTGTCCAAAAAACATAATAACCTTTAAAAAAAGGTCTTCCCTTTAAATTTGCTTCTGATTTCTGCAAGAAGTCTCCAAGGGGGGACCATGACACAATGCTCACCCCCTAAATAAATGACTACAATGTAAAAAGAATGCAAAAAATGGCAGCAGTAGCATTTAACGAAACATAACTACGACAAAAGATCTAGTTGTTGCTCCCATAAAAATGCTTTGCCCAGGGAATTTGTTGAAAAAATCCTGAGCTTGACATTGACCAAAAATTTAAAAAATGAAAACGAACTGTTTTCTCACTGATGGGCTCTGTTTTTATGAATCTAATTTACAGTAACAAAGAGATTGTTTAATCACAGAAACATACAAAAATAAATCTTTTTTATCAACTGTTATTTCGATCACGTGTCGTTTTTATCAAATGTCATTTCGATTAACTGTCATTTCGATCAAATGTCGCTTCGATCAACTGTCGTTCGATGAATTGCCGCAGAAACTTTATGGCTAGTCAAGATTACGAAATAAATCATTTAATTAATTTGAGTCGTCGGAAGCGTGGTCGAGTGGTAAAAGCGCAATGCTAATAATTGACACGGTCTCAGTTCAAAACCCACTCGCACCATTTTGTTGTATCCTTGAGAAAGACACTTTGCGACACTTTCCCCTGCTTGGTGGTCTTGGCAAGCAGTTCTAAATTTTAGTCATATCTCTATTAAATTACAAGCAGACAGCAATATCTTGGCATCTCCGGAAGCAGGTCGGGGTAATTGCTTATTTTATGTATTAGCACCTCCGTCGCTTTCCTGCCAGTCAGGAGGATAAATATAGAGATGAAATAAAAATAAATAAATGAATGATTAAATAACTATGGTGGTTGAGTAGTAGGCCTACAATCCACGGAACTGTCATTTGTAGAAGATGCCGTGTTCTTATCAGTAAAGAATTGTGTGAATCTTTGTTTTCTTGAGGATCAAAAATTGAAACAGGGTGTTCAGCTTAATAGGTAACAGGCCTAAATGCAGATGGTAGATTAGGTTAATCTAATTTAGTGTTTGCTTAGAACTTATAACTTTAATGTTGATCAAGCAAAAGTAACAGACATTATAATGATTTTGGGGCTCCCTCCACACCATGGAAATGGCAAAATTCATGCTCTTTTTTTCTCCCTTTGATTACTTTCTAAGTGTTGTGGAACAAGTGGAACAAACTTTGTGTAGATTCTATGGCTTGTCCTGGTCCCCTAATTTTATTCCAAAATATGCATAATAGGATTTTTTCACTGCATCTGAAATAATTTTTTGTTGTTTTAAAGCAGTAAATTTCCCCCAAATATAAAAACCACGTCAGGTTTAGATTTGTACTTTAGACCACAGACAAACATTTTTCAATCAAATTATGATAATACAGCCATAAACATAAAACACCTAAACAACGAACAGTGCAATGTGAAGCGACAAAACTATGTCTTAATTATTTAATTTACCTATACAACTGTTTTTTTTCGCTGTATAGACTCTCCACAATTGGCTGCATAGATGGATAACACAGAACAACACACAAATAAAAGAAAGGAAAATATCTTAAAAACTTGACGTGTTAGTGCATTTTTTTACCTCATTTTTGGATTAGCGCGCCAAATTTAACCTAAAATATTATGTTCCTTACGAAAGAAAAAATAATTTACCGTGTATACCCGTGTGCTAGCCGCCCCCATGTATAAGCCGCACCGTCTATGAATATTTAAGACCTCCCCTCTTAACAGTGATCCGTATATAAGACACATAAAAATTTGATAATTTTAATGAAACAAAAATTGTAAATAATCAACATCAAAGCACGCTATTTTGGTCTACTCAATTTAACCATTCTTACGTCATAGTTGGTTAGTTTACACACAAGCATGATTAACTTCTAAGACGTGTACACGAGTAATTTGTAGAAAGTCAAATTTCTCTAGAAAAATTTTGGTAATTCTGAATACCCGTGTATTAGCCGCATTCCGATTTTTAGACTACATTTAAGATCAAAAAAGTGCGACTAATACACGGGTATATGCGGTAATACATTTCAGTGTTATAAAATGAATCAAATACGTAGGTTATTCATCCAGAAATGTTTAAACGTTACAAAGTTTTGAGTTTAATTTTTTAATATATTATGCTACATACCGATATAACTTCCACTTTTTCTCGCTTTTCAAAGAAAAAATGTCTTCAATATTTTCTGCCTGTATTTCTGACATCGAATCCTTTTTTATCATTTCTCTTGTTTCTGTTTCAACAAACCTTTTTCGTCTTCTCTTCACTTCGTAAGGAGAAAATCGAAACCTATCGTCCAAGTTCCTACCATCTAAAATTAAAATAAGTAAAGATTTCTTCAAGTCTTTTCAATAAAATATTTGAGCTTCAAGCCAACACAAAATAAAACAAAACTTTTTCTATTTTAGTATTTAAAAAAACTAAATGGTAATTTTATTGTGTGTGTGAATATCAAAAAAATTAAGTGCTCGTCATGAATCTTAAAATAGTATTGTAGTCAATTTGTCCGCATTTATGTGAAGATTGTTAATGGCATCCTAATCATAGATTAGGTCAGTGGTTTTCAACCTTTTTGTAGGAGCGAAACCCCATTGAAACATTCCAGAAGCTCGAGGAACCCCTGTGCAATAATTTAATTGTCTTGTGCAACAAACATCATTTGATTAATTGAAATGCGTCGAACGTCTAATTGAAATGCGTACAGCTGGTGGTTAACTTCATTGATCACTGCGGCAAAAAAGAGTAATAAATAAGCAAAGCATAATGATCAGTGAAGAAACTAACCGACCCCGAGCGTACGCGCATCCACCAACAGCGATAAACAAGCCCGAGAACATTTTAATTTATATAAAAGACACAGCAGTCAATCGTACAATTGCAATACTAAGTTTCAAACCAAATTAACTAGTTAAGAAAATTCAAACTGTTCACATTAAAAAGCTTAAAACAGGACGCAAATTAAAGTTTTTCAATTACAATCTAATTTTTTTAGACTACAGGGAAAGAATTGCCGTCGTTTCTGTTAGTTACACTTAATTTTGAATTTATAAACCAACTTTCTACCAGGGCTGCGAACTCGAAGCAATCGAGTTCGAGTTCGAGTTCTTTAAATTTCAATTTTTCGAGTTCTAGTTCGAGTTCGAGTTCACAAAATAGAGTTGAAAAAATACAGTCGGAATAGAGTTAAGAGAATAATTCAACTGCGAAAAACTGAGCTCATGTTAAAAATGCTTTGTCATCAATGTTACCAATTTTAATCTATTATTAAACAAAATAAAAGAGGATAGAAAATTATAATTTGGCACCAACGCTGAGAAATGTTATAGTTAAATTTACTCATTAAATGAACTCAAACATCACAAACTTTTTTCAAGTTCGAGTTCAATTTCGAGTTCAGAAATTTTTATTTTTCGAGTTCGAGTTCGAGTTCGGCCAAAATTGCCGAGTTCTTCGAGTTCGAGTTCGAGTTCGCAGCCCTGCTTTCTACAAATAACCTTTTATTGTATTCAGTTTCAACTTTTAACATAATTGTTTTTCCAATCTATCTTGTGATCCATAATCAATGAGTGCTCACGAAGCGCTGATTGATCCGGTCTTTGATATTTAATACAACGTTGATGTTCCGTCAACCTAGATTTTATACTTCGTTTCGTTTGACCAATAGATCAAAAATCACTGTATTTTTAAACAATATGCATATAATAATAAACTAGACTCGGGGTTTGAATGTAAACTTGCGGAACCCCTGGACTGTACTGGCGGAATCTTAGGGTTCCGCGGAACCCTGGTTGAAAACCACTGGATTAGGTGAAGATATTGCTAAATCCAATTTTGACCTTAAGGAAATTAGAAATGGAGTGGCTTTGTTTGTTATGTTTTCAGCACATGTTGTGATTTGCCTTTCTTTTGGAGGCAGTGGAATTTTAAAGCTGTAGAGCTTAGATGATGAAAAGAGTAAGATACAGAATTCCATCTCGCAATAAAACAGTGTAGATATGTGTTGATCAAAAATTTTACTAAATTTTTTTTATAAATCAGGGTTGCGCAAACTTTTTATGTTGCTGGCCAATTTTTTTTTTAATTTTGACAGACGGGCCAGAATGGCACAAACAGATCATTCAATTTTAATAAATTCTTTAAATTCCATTTAAAAACAATGCTATCAAATCTCGTAACAATTTATCTTAATTATTATGTCACTTGATAGCAGTAATTTTAATTGGAATTTAAAGAATTAGTATGTTTGAATTTGGTCAAAAATTGTGAAGATATTGCGTTGAAGTTTTTTTAAAGCGACCTTCAAATTTGAATTGTTCACAAATAGAATGAGCTTTATCGATTCTAATATCATCGAAATGTTTGCAAAGAAACGTTTAAGTGTGCCACATATTTCTAAGAGATATAGCTAACAAGCATGTGTACGCAGTTTTCCAATTTTCAGTACCTCTTTACAAGTCCTTTTAAAAATTTCTTAACCCTTTTTGATATTTTACAGATTGGCTGTAAGAAAGTATAATTTGCCACGAATGGTTAAAAGTGATTGACAATTCTCACTTTAGCAGTTAAATCTCCAACTCACAAATGGAGCCGATGATTTAACCAGAGCTAAAGAAAAATCTTTACTTTTCTAACTATTTTAGCCAAACCACATTTTTTAAGCAAACGCTTGCTCCATCACATAAATTTATAAACCCAACAAAAGTAGACTGAACAAAAGTAGGCTGAAGGAAGGCCAATGTTGTCGTTGTCGTTGTCGTCGTCGTTCGGGATCATCTGGTTGTTGTTATTTTGTCAGATAAGGGCAGTAATGTTATTAAGCCAGCATCCGGTATTGTCATCCATGATTAACAAACCACAATGTCTTTTTTGTGCCGGTGTGTAGAGCATGCAGAAATGATGTGGCCTGTAGTTTTTTTATGTACAAACACTCGCAATTACACGAGGAAGCAAGACCCCATTTATGCATGAATGACCAAAAACTGCCAATGCTCGTTGGCAAGCATTTAAGTCTTACCCAAGTAGACCTAGACAGGCACAGTTCAAGTGGCCTGAAACCGACTCTTCGGATGAAATCATGAAGTTTAGATGGGCTATTCAAGTATTCCATGTTCCATGTAAAGTCTGTCCATTGACCAACACGGATATCTAGTTTAAATGCCTTATCTAAGAATTTCCGTGCGGTAGGAACAAATGAGCGTCTAGACTTTAATCTCTCTTGCCGCGCATCCAATAACCAGGCCTAACCCAACTGATTGGATATTGGCAAGAATGGGCAGGTCGTCCGTTATAACGGGGCGCAGGTACCCAGTGACGATGCACAAAGCGTCATTAAGAACACGGTCAATAAGACGAGTGTGTACACTGCGACACAAAACTGGTGCACAGTACTCTGCTGTAGAGTAGACAAGGGATAAGGGGTCTATAGGCAGAGTTTCAGCACCAGCCCGCATCCAAACCCGCAAGTCGTCTTTGCAATGTTCAGTGTTTTTTTTAAGGTTTGCCTTAAGGAACCTCTAATCAATTTTGAAAGACCGCTAATTTTTTTTCCTATTGTTTTTGAGCGTACTTAGCTTTGTTTACACTATTGTAGGAACAGATTTTGAGAGACCGCGGGACAATTTTGAAAGACCGTTTTGGTTCCTCAAAACGCCTTAAAGAAACGCTGGTAGTGTTACAAGCAAAGATAATTTTTTTGCGCACTGCCTCAAAGTGGTGACGAAACGTGAGTGTCCTGTTCAGCTTGACACCAAGGTAAATTGCTACATGGCGAAACAGCAATAGCTTGCTACTGATGTCAATTTTCAGCTTTGTCTAGATCAATTTTAGCTGAAGATAACTGTCACTAAATTTTTTGTTAGACATACACGAAAGCTGGGGTCTTGCTATTGCTGCTGTTACACTAACTAATTTTAGTAAATCGAGAAAAATAAGAATTAGTTTTACTTTGATATGTCAAGTATACTACAAAAGTTGTCTTCATATAAATTTACTTATTATAAAAACAATTTTATGAATATACTCATACATGTTGAAATCAATTATTCTGCCCTATACTTTAATTAAATAATGAATCAGTCCTTTTCAACTTCATTGGATGTTGTGTTAAAACATATGACTAACCTACCAAAAATATACAAAAAAATTAAATTTTTAAAAAAATTATTGCAATGTACATTTTGCCTTCTCTATGCTACGTCAGAAGACCAAGCTACACAGCAATTCACAGTTAAAATATTTTTAAATCAAGTTGTTGCAATTACAGGGTGGAAACGTCGTGCCCATATGAAAAGCAGTGTGGAAACGTCCTTCCCAGATTTTTCCTCCCAACCACCCTAGTTTTAAGATAAGGTACATATTACTTTCAAAAAGCAGTAAGCTAGAGGTGAAATATTTTTCAACAAAACAGTTAATACAAGAGGTAGAAATGAGCCTATTTGCAGTGCGTAAAAACCAAGTTAGAATTTTATACAATGAGTTGAATACACAGAAATGAGCTATTTTGAAAAGATAATCTTGATGAAGATCACTGGTTTAGGAAAAAACTTTTCTGACTGGTGCTTCTGCCAAATATTTGAATACAGGCGTTTTCAAACTGAGCAACTCCCGAGCTGGCATAGAAAATGGCATCTAATTTCATAACATAGGTATAAAGTTGAGTGTAGAGTCACTTCATGAGTATATAATATCTGAAATTCACAATAGAGTGGAATGATTTCTTAATCTACGTGTTCAAATTTTGATTAATTAAATCGTACCTCTCTGTTCAATTATAACACAGCTTTTCGTGGTGATTGGAGTTTAAGAACGTTTTGGAAAAAATTTTTGGGCGCTGATTTTAAAATTGTTGCCAGATTTTTCCTATCTGGTCTAGTTTTGGAGCTATTTGATATTTTTAATTTAGGCAATTGTAGCTTTTTAAGCATACTGTTGCATAAGGGGGTTACACATCTGTGCTTTGTTAAACTTGCTAACATGTTATTTAAACACCAGTGACTTTTATGTAATAAACATGATTTGTAAACTAGCTAATAAAGAATGATGAGCAGCATAGACAACACACAAAAAATTAAATAAAGACAAAACTTCAGCTTTACTTGCAGCAGTAACTCACAGCACACATGTAAAAAACTACACAAATATAATGGCTTTGCAATGCAAAGATTGTGAAAACAAAAAAGTATTAAAATGCAAAGAAGAGCCCAAATGTGATAGCATACTGTTTTTCCATGACAAAAAATATTGCACGCTTGCTAATCCTGAAATTGCCTTTTCTGTGCTTTTTGGGAGTAGCTACGGCCAGTAACTTCTTATTTTAAGCACCAGCAATAGTCTGCCATTATGTTGGTATTTCAGCGTACCTGGTATCTTTTCTCCATTGTTCTAATATCTTGGTGGAAGAGCTCATTTTGCTCTTAACTTATAGCTCCTAAGTTTTCAAGAAAATAGTTTGCAAGACTATGAAGGAGACGGACCTTCACGCTCATATTGCACCTTAATTGTTCGTAAGAATTTAACAGCTGTTTTGAAAGATCATGATAGTTTGAGCTTTAAAATTTCTAAGAAAGTTTTCGAAAACTGTTGTAAAGAACAGCCAAGCATTTTTTTTCCAGGGTTTTCATGTTTAGTAGAAAATATTTGTCCTGCATTAAGCGTTGTATCTAAGGGCCATCAAAAATTCCTGCCCTCAACTTTTTAGTGCTCAGTACAGGGAGTCTTTCACAAAAATATGGAAACCATTCACTTTCCCTATTTCAAGTTTTTGCAAACTATTTTATCAACCACAGTTTAATATGGATAGGAGGGAGTGACATTTTGTTTGGATTAATCAAAGGAGAGTGTATAATGTTGTTTTGCCAATCTCAAATCCTTCTCTCTTTGGCCAATTTTCCCTAGTCCAATGCTTTTCACAAACCCTTCTGTCCAACAGGCAAAGGAAACACGGAAATTTTGTGTATCCACTTTAATGCCCAAGCAATACGCACAGAATCTTTAATTCACCACAAATTATTCAGTCATGCTCATTGTACTAAATTTTCAGTAAGATCAGATTCATGGTATCATAACTCTCTTTCAACATGACGGAATACCTGATTGATATGGAGGCATACTTTTTGCTGTTGCTTAACAAAACACACTTTAAGTTAGCTTTAGTAGCAAACAAAATTTTTTTTTTCTTGCTCTTTAGCCTGACATGTATTGAATAATATTTTAAGATGTTTAACTTCTGAAGCCTTGACAGAATCATGATACAAGTCAGAATTTCTTGTTTCTTATTAACCTGTTGTATTTAACGTACAGATTGGTCCACACTCATTGCATTGCAAACTAGAAACTTGGAAACCAGTACTTTTCATTAAGATCAACGATTGCACTAGGCACAGACTATTCTGACTTAGGATTTCATTGTAGTTATTGTTAATTCATGTGCTGCTACTAACTAACTCTCTACAGGCCTACGCAGTTTAACCCTTTAACTCAAAACAGCCGCTATAGTGGATAATAAAGTTACTTTCTACTAATCAATATACTAAAAATCAAAATAAATTGTCGCATATTAGAATAGTATTAATACATGATTTTTCTAACAACTTTCATGTTTACACATTTCATGTAGCTCTTGCACAGTAGATTTTGCAATATTGCAAGTTGTGTAAATTCTTTTTTTTTGTGATAATTTACACAAAAACACCTGGCAGTTAAAGGATTAAAACAACTGATAAAGCATTTCAGCGTTTAAAAGCACTGCCAGTGATCACAAAATCTGCTTTAAGGTCAAAAATAGTAGAACCTAACTCTTGAACTTTTGGTGAGATTTTTCAACATTTTGCAACAAAATGCAAAGCGCATGCTGTGGAGCAGGTAATCCTGACCAGATGGACAAAAACTGATGCAATTTTTGGACTCAACGCCACCCAAAACCACCAAATCTGTTGCAAACTTCAAGTCCCCAAAATTCCTATTAACCAGTGTGTTCAACAGAGAAGCCTTTTCTTGTGTCTTACGTGAAATGTCGATGCCTTATTTTAAGTCAATAATCACAAAACTGCTGTTCAAACCCTTCAAAATACGGAAAATAAACTAGAATAGAAAATTATAAATTAGAAGTCATTGAAATATAAGCGACCAAATGGTTTCTTAAAGAAATCAAGACCAATTCCACTGACTGAGTTGCTTGCTATGGCATCTGGATCTATAATCAGGATAAAGTCATGAGTTCCATGCAGTGTTAAATAAAGCATCTAAAATATTACTTTCCTTGAAAACTGCTTAAGATAACTACAGTAAAAGAAAAATATATGTAAGTAAAAAATATACGATAAAAAAATTTGCATTTTTTTTATCATATATTTTTTACTTACATATATATTTTCACTTACATATATTTTTTACTTAAAAGTTTCAACCATGAATTAACTATTTAGCATAAAATTGAAGCTTTGTACACTATCATTCTTCATCAGCGAGAATCTAAGAGTCATTTTAACTAAGAGCTTGACAAACTCTTCCTGCAGCTTTGTTCTATAACCAAGCCTTGCCGTCGGGCGCAATAAGAAGTGATAAACAACAATTCTTTAAAGAGATGATGTTGTAGGATTAAATTTCTATATTTTACTCGCGAAACGTAGTTCCTTTTAAATTCACAATAAACAAATGTGATTGATACGCTACACGGAATTATTTGCGCATATCAGTTTTGCAATCAATATGCCGCCAATGAAGACTAAAATTCTTATTAATAGTTAACCTTTTCTGTAATACATTTTGATACATTTTGATTGATGGTTGCATGATTAACTAAATTTTAATTAAATAAATGATACGATAAATTTTTTTTACTTTACTCTCTTTAAGATAATTTCGACCAGAATGAATTTTAATAATGATAGCCTAATTCGAGAGACGGGGTATAGAAAAATGTCACCCAAAAAAGGCATTTAAAACTATACCATTAAAAAAGTTCAAAGGCAAATCATATTTACAACGAAAGTGTTTAGTCCGTTCAATTATAATTACCAGCATTGAAAAAAACTCGGTTGTACTCCGCTGCGACCACTTGACTAGCAATCGAACTTGTTTTTTTCTTCTTTTCCACAGGCATATATAAATCCGAAAAATCTAAAATGAAATAAGGTTATGAAACTTTCTTAAAGCAAAAGATCTCATAAAAACATTTCCGGTAAAAAAAATTTTTAGTTTCGTTCCTGGTGAGTTAAATTGCAATTTAGAAGCAATCAGCGTCTTTACTGGTCTGAACTAAGATATTTATTTTTTTTATCATTTAAATGAAATGTTTTTTTACAATATTGACCTTCATCAATGATTCTTGGATCTTCAATAAAATCGGTTTCTTCATCAATTACAACAAATTCTTCTTTAATTTCTTCTCGTTCTCGAGGGTATTTAGCTGAAAGAAATTAACAGTTTTAACTTTTAAACCACGTTTTTTAATATATTCTTGGCAAAAATAAGTTTATTAATTCACAAAAAAACGAAAAAAATTAAAATTATTTTAAAAATCAAAATTAGCCTACTCTTAAAATTTCATGATTTTTTTCAAGAGAATTCAAACAGTTTTTGTCGAGCTTTCATTAGCAATTTTTACCGAACAATTTTATAGGATTAAAATGTATATTTATAATTTATTGGGAACACTTATATGGTTAGATTTTGAATGCGCGCGAAAAGCCAACTTTGCAACATCAGGATTATCGCAATGGAAAAAATCTGAATTTGCTTTGAATAGACAATTTTTGCTTGATGATATAAATTAGGTTTTTATATTTTGGTTATTGAGGTTTATAAAACAAGCTTTGTTTGAGGCAAAACTACCAATATGATCTGTACTAAAACTACTCAAAGTGAATCATTTTGGCATAAATGACATATTTGAACCGGCTACAAATAGCAAAAAAGATATAAGAAAATTGGAGAGTGAAGAACTTTCAAACCACACGATATCAAGTTGCCATTTATTATTTTCGTTCAAGAACCCAACCTATTAAATACTTGTATAAACCGGACCAAATACGTTTTAGGTTAGTGTATTTGTTTGGAAATTTTATTTTAAACATTTTTAACAGGTAGATAATTTCTATTCAGCACTAAACCAATAGTTTACATTTTGAACTCTGATCTAATTTTTTATTCTAAATATCGAGTTTACAATTCAATGTAGCGTATGTAGACAAGTTTTACAAAAATACAATTTTTAGCAATTGTAAACCCTTGCAATGGAAAATTCATCCACTGAGAAAAAATAATAGGATGTTCAATTAAATGAGCTTGCTAGAATATGTTAATAATATATTGTAGAAACCTCTTTTCTTTTTTATCCAATCAGTTACCATTTGGGGAGAAACAGAATCTAAAAAAATATCCGTCATTATGAAATGTTTAAAAATTCAAATACCAAAAAATCAAATATTCGTTCTCATCTAGCAGCAATGAAAATGTTTATCGAAAAGCTGTTATTGAAATTCAACTCCCCATTAGAAAGAAAAATTATTTTTTTTACTATGATAACTCGAATAGGCTATATTGTTTTACCTGTTATTAAGACCAATAAAAAAACTTGGTAAAAAGGTTTTTTATCTATGTTTATTACTACAAACAAAAAGCTGATGTACGAGTCACATCGTAACTTAAGCCTATTTTTAACATGCTTATTTTACGAACTGTAAAAAAATGACTAAAACCGTTTTAGTTGCTATCAGCATTATCAGAAAATATAATACAAGCTTTTGTTGGAATGCCTTGTTTAAAAAAATATTTACCACTTGTTTAAAATTGCTTAAAATATTTGTTGACAGTGTCGACTGGTTAGGAGTATCTTTTGATAAAGTACAGCTTCTTGTAGCTTTCATCTTATAATAATAATTAAATATTGTAATATTTATTTTGGTGCCATACTTTTCTCTTTTTGAATATTTGGGTTTTTGCATTAAGTACCATTTAAGAGCTTATAGGTTCAAATACTTGCATAGTCTAAATCAACATAAAATAGTTATTATAATGTCAAAAAAATAATATTCAAGAACAGTATGGCACCAAAATAAAAATTACAATATTTAATTATTATTAATTATTAGTTTTGTCATTAACTTTAGCTAGTAACTGTAAAAGATAAAAGCTACAAGAAGCTATACTTTATCAAAAGGCAACGAGCAAATATTTGTTATCACTATCTTTATTTTTCCCCAGCAATTAAACGGAAAAAAAACTGTCAACATATAGTATTTAATAAAATTAAGTTAAATTTATTATGTTATGCAACTTAACTTCAATGAGATTGCAGATACAAAAACTTACAAGAATACACATAAATACTAGAAACAAACCAGATACAATCATATTATTTGAAACAAAAACGTAATTATTTTACACTTTTCTACAAAAAATGTTAACGCAAACACATAAATCGATAATATTTGTAAATTAAATTAATAAAATCTGTTTACATTAATAAAATTACAAAATAGTTTGGTCGTCTATTTAATTTTGATTTTAATTTGAGCTATGTAACAATGGACTTAAATAAACTTTAAAAGCAAAATTAGCCGTGCTACAGTGTAAAAAAATGTTAGGAAAGTTTCTGAAAAAAAAAGTAACTACAGTATATTATAGCTTAATAAGTGCAAGAAATTAGTCTTCATTACATAACTAACAGATTGTAAAATTTAAATTAATTTAAACTCCCAATTCAAATTCAAATCACCGAAATAAGCTATCTGCTTCATGACTTGGCTGTTAAACAAACTAAATAAAGCCAAAGCTTACTTGGCTTAGCAACAGTTGTCATGTTCACTAGGTGGTTGGAAAAAAGTCTATTGAGTATGATTTTTAAATAATTTCCAAAAACATCTTAATCATAATGTATAAAATTACAAACTTATGAAAAAATATTTAGTCTCGACATCAATTTTAAAAACACGAGACTAAGACCACGTCACCTTGTGTGTAAGACCGATACCACCAGCCCAAGGCCCAGACCAAGACCGAAACCAAGAATAAATTGGTTTCTGACTGCATTGTGCTGAGCCGCATTAATAATTTCAAAACGAGGCCCCCCGAGGGTTTAATTTCTTTTTGGTGAGTTAGCACTTGGCAGGCCGAACAACCACTTATCACTCTTGTTCTCTTTACACATAAGTATAATTTAATTTCTCTGAACTTTATTTTTTTTTATTAAGAATAAAACAGGTAAATAATTTTTAATTGAATTCAGTTTGAGTTAATTTCTTCAACATAATTATTTTGCATGTTTTTCCGGAATGAGAAAAGTTATTTGTTATTGCAATTGCCGAACATTCGCTGATATAAACAAAAAAAAAATATTTTTTTCAGACAGTTTTTTTCTAAAGATATTTTTAAAAAATGGAAGAATGTTTTGTACTTTTGAATTAAAAATTGTGCGGTTTTTGCAAGAACATACAGGTTTACAAGAACAGAGAAGTATAATACAAACAACAAGAACATACAGCTTTACAATCCCGCTTGTTCGAAATCACTTTGTTATCTTAGTTGCTTGTCACTATATAAATTAAAAAATCAAAATATTAAAAAATAAAAAATTACTTGGATTTTGGTAGATAAATTTAAAAATGAATAAGGCACATTTTAATTCCAAATTGTGAAACCCCTGATTAACTAAGTCAGCCAAATGATCAGGCAAAGTGAAGTACCGAGAGTCAAGATAGCTGCAGACAATGTCTGCAAGAAAAAATTTGCTTTAATTAGAAATATCTATTTATTTAAGCTAAAAATAAAGTTATTGTAAATGATTTTGAATTGTTAAATTACAATTTCTAATCAGTGAGCTTTGATGACAGTCAACCATACTTTTAAGATGTGTTTTTGAAATATTTAACAATAAAATATTTGTTTTCTGCTTTAGAATAAATGAGACAAACGCTCAAATAGTTTTCGAGTAAAAAAAAAAAAAAAAAGACAATAATAATAATTTGTGGTTCTTGCTCAAAAGTTTATTGTTTTTAGATTTTTTAGCTTTATATTTAGACTGACCTATAATTAAATTTTACAAAATTATAATTAAAAGTTTTCCAGAGAGTTTTCTCTGTTAAAGAAATTTATTGTACTGTTTGTAAAACGGCAAATCTAGTTTATTTTGGTTTACATCCGTTCAGTTTATGTCCGTTGTCTAAGCTCACCAGGATTTATCACAGGTTCAACATTTTCATCGTGATGAAGATGATCCTTGAAGCAAGCGGAAATTTTTTCGTGGGAAATATTTTCTGCAATATGCCGGCAATTGTAAGAGAGGAACACATTGGGGAATAAAAAAATGAAACACATTGAATTGAGAAACTACTGCTCACACAATTAATGTTGCTTTATTTGAAAATTGATTTTAAATTGTAATTTTCTTCACTTGTACGCGTTTGCAATGCATTTGCAAATGCATTTATAAGGAATTGGTTGAGTAAAGCCTAACAAATTGAAGGTGCTCAGGTTCAATTAAAGATTAATTTGGTTTACTTCTGAAACATTTTGTTTAATATCAATATATTGGGCAAATCTCTTATCGTCAACGTTGAACATGTAAAACAGGTGGTAATGGTCAAGTGAATCAACATGCAGACGTTCATGGGCTTGTTTGGTCCTAGTAATGCACTGTTGTAATTATTTAATTCATAAAAGATAGCCAGTAGAATATGGTTTGTTAATGGAATCCCAAAAATATTTAATGGAATTTTTGCAAGTCTTCTGACCAAAGGTTAAATTGCATTGGATAAATTGATTGTCAAATTATACGTATTAAAGCCACTTGTTTTCTATTTAATAAATGAATCCAAAAAAATTTTTCACTAACCTGTGCAAGCAATGGCATGAAGAACGCGATTTCTCGAAAATCTATTTTTACCGTAGTGACGTACGATCGCCTCCAGTGGTTCTATAATTTTCAAAGCGTCATGCAAACCAAAAGTTGTTTACACGTTAAAAAGAAGTAAGTTGATTCACTTCAATTAATTATCAAATTGGAGAGAATGAAATGTTCTTGTGAAAACAGCAATGCATAGTAAAAAAGTTTGCTACTATTAAAGTATTGTAAAAAAAGATTTAAAAGATGTAAACTTTGTAAAGGTTTTAGATTGTGCGAATCCTGGTAACCAGGATTGCGGAGGTATCGGATCTGATTCCGACAAAACAAATTCTTAGAATTCGGATTCTGACTCTTTCGAGCGGTTAATCTTGTTTAAATATTATTTTCCAATTTTCACCGAAAATATAGCGAAAAGGTTTATAAAATATTCCGAAATGTAAAATACAAAGAGTGTGAATTGGGATAAAAATTAAACAACTTTCGACTCCTAATCCAAGTAATGGTAAAAGTGCAACTTTTATTTCATTTGAAATTCCAAACTCTGCAGCTTAGAAAAAAATTAAAACTATGCTTTCATCCTATTTTGTTTACTATTTTTTTGAAAAACATTAATCCATTGTAAGTAGATGCAAGAATAATAAAATTAAAAAAATAAATCAACGTTTTTTGAAGAGTGCACAACGAAAATCCAAGCTGACGCAAATTTAATATTATTTTATCAAAATACAATCCTATAACTTGCTTAACAAATTATCATGAGGTGTGGGATGCACCAAAGATAAAATACTGAATTAAATTACTGAAATTACGGCATACTAAAGTAGCTTACTTTAATTAATTTATTAAAAGTAATAGTCGGGCTCAATGTACACACTTATAAGTAAGAAAAAAAATAACAAGTAACCACTTTTTAAATTTGCCGCAAACGGAAACGAGTTTCACGTAATTTTGGTGAGTGTTTTTACCTTTGAAGTTAGACTGTTGTAGTAGAGTTGGTGTAGTTGTAATGCAAAGATACTGTGTTTTAAATTGGAAAGATAGCTTTTCATTGAAAGTGATTGCGATTATTGTGTAACATAAGTTCTTATTCAACTCCAGCTGTGTCATTAACTATTCATAAGACATGCTGTAAACTTTTAAGTTTGGCCGTAAGCTATTGCTGTGTAAGATCAATTGGCCAGGCAGTGAACAACAACGCTTACTTCAATTAAGAAAAATTTAAACATCAATTTCGAAAAGCGTTTGAATAAAAATCAAATTTTTCAAAAAAGTTTTATATAAAACGATTCAATTTACCTTCCACAACAAAAGAAGTTTCTGAGAAAGGAAAACATCTTTTTGTTACTCCTAGCCAGTTCAACAGAGCTTTATCACCTGCAATATTACATACGTATGCTTAGATGCCTATCTAATTCTTAATTTATGTTATCAATGATAACCTTTAATAAGAGTTTAAACTAAAATTGAAATACACTTTAGGTCAGTTGCGTACCGTGACTTTTCAGGTCAGGCACGCAACGATGAAATGATGACGTCATCAGTCTCAAAATTTAGCTCAATTTTAATATTTGATAAAACAAGCAATTTTTAAAATTTTGCGATTTATAGTCCTAGTAAATACACGAAGTTTTATTAGTTAATGAAAAGTAAAAACAATAGTTTCTACTTTTTAGGGTTTCTCAATAATCACAAATATAAAATGTTTTTTCTTTATCGAAGTTGTCTATCGAAGTAGGCAAAAGTGCTGAGTAAGCTTGCTTTTTTCTATAATTTTTACGCAAACTCTCGCTTCAGCGTCTATTATCTAAAAGGCGATTAAGAGAAAAAGTCATAATACCAAAATCACCTCGCTCTTAATTCTCTCGTAGAATGGCCTCTTAGACAGCGAGAAAATTTCTACGAGCGAGAAAAACTCACAATCCCTCCCCAGTACATTAAAAAGCACATTAACGGACAGTTAATAGCACACAAACTATAATTTATGAAAAACCATGAGCAGAGGATGTAACTGAAAAAAAACTTCAATAACTATAATTAACATAGCTATTCTTTTACTTAAAAAGTAATTCTGCCCTACGGCGTTTTCCACAAAAGTGAGTTATGACATCATTATAAAAAACTGAGGTACTCGGCAGCCTTTTCAATAAAGACTTTTCAATTGACATCAGTGACAGATTAGAAAGTCTATTCTGACCCTGTCCATTTCTTAAATATGTTTTAATTCTTTTTAATGCGGAGAAAGATCGCTCTACAAATGCAGTGGAATATGGTATAGTCAGAAATAATAATATCAATTTGTTAACTTCACGGAAACCTTCATACAGCAGTCCTTCATGCATGTACTTATGTAGCTCATGCACATTGTTCTTGCGAAAGTGGTTATGGCAATATAAGACTCTATGCAATATGCAAGCTCTGTTCTTAGGCACGCAAAAACAAAATGAGAACTATAACTCCTTTGTAGAGACTGAAAGGACCTTTCTGGAAACTTAGTTATGTTTTCATATTGATGAAATGCTTGCAATCAAGGAGTTCCACGAATTCAATATCTTTCACTGACTTAAATCTTTGCTTCATCTGCATTACTATGATATCAATGATTTCAAAAATGAGTGTTTTGTAGTACAATTCTGGTTGTAAATTACACCGCACTTTTCTTCGAGTAGGAAGACCACATTTGCTTACAACGACATTCCATATTTCATCAAACTTATTGGTTCTAAGTTCTTCAAGTTTAGTGATGGTGTTTTCAACTTCACATGAGCAGAATAAAATATTCATTGATTTCTACTGAAAAATATTGAACAGATATTTAGTGAAAGGAAATATTAGAGCATATATGATCAGTAAAATGTTAAAGTCAAAGCTTGAAAGAGACTGCAAAAACCCTTGGGCTTCATTAATTAACTTATGGTCAAAATTTTGGGGAGATTCGGTGACATGTTCAAACAGCTAGATCAGATCATCATGATTTTCTTTGACTGTTCCCACTAGCCGTGAAGAGTAATTCCATCTGGTTGGGGCAAGTTTGGGGAATCGTTTCTTTACCATATCATCCAGCACTGCAGTTCTTTTTGATGATGATGTAAAGAATGACGATAGTCCTCCAAGGGTTGAAAAAAATATATTGCATTTTGGAATGTGTAAAGCTGCTTGAATTAATACAAGATTACGTTTATGAGCTAAACAATGAATAAAAATTGCATCTGGTTCAGAATCTTTCACTTTGGCTTGAACACCGTTAAGCTCACCAGACATAACTGCAGCACCATCATATGTTTGAGCAATCAACTTTTTTAGACAGCCAAGTTCTGTTAATTGAGCCACAACTAATCTAGCAATGGCAGCAGCACTGCGATCTTTGCTGACATCAGAGAACTTGATAAATCTTTCACATATGATTCCATCAGCATTTACATATCGAAGAACAATAGATAGCTGAGAAAAACAGCTTATGTCTGATATCTCATCTAGCATAACAGATAAAAAAGCACAATTTTCAAGTTTCTTTTTGATTTCAGCAAGAACAACAAAACCCACTGATTCAATGAGGTCATTTTAAATCGAAGGTGCTATCCCTTTAAATGCGGTACCAGTATCCAAGTGAGTTTGTAACTTCTCATCAAAATTAGCTAATAAATGTGCCAACTCTACATAATTTCCTCTGTTATCAAAAGTTTCACTCTCATCATGTCCACGAAAAGGAATTTCTTGAATACCCAGAAAGCAAGTTATCTGAATAAACCTTTTCATTATTTCTCTATTTTTTTTAACTTCTTCGTTATGCTGATTAATTGCAGCACATCTTTGTTGATTAAGAAATGTATCAATCCTGGTTAGGCCAAATATTTTAGCTGCTATAAATGTTGACAAATGAGACACTGTTTTCTCATGACGACTAATGGCAGTATGTAAATTATTTAAGTCATTTTATCCACAATAAGGTGAACTCCACACGGAGTCATCTTTTGAAAAAAGCAAACAGGACGAACAGTACAACTTGTTTGATGCTGCACTTCCACAAATCCAATATACATTATTATATATTTCAGAATTAAATTTTCTCACACAACTTTTATTTTGCTTGCTTATATTCAACTGTGGAGTTGGCTTGCCGGAATCTACTATCTCCTTTTTTTCCTGATAAGACAATGAAGTAAATGATTTTTTCTTTAATTTTTGAATTTAAATCTTGCACTTAACTCATTACAAAATTCTTAAAGGTCTATAAAATCTAAAATCAAATTAAAGTTTGATAATTTTATAATAGATTGAAAAAACTGGAAGGTTTGAAAAGGTATATCAAAAACTAATAATAGTTAGAAAAACCATGGACTCCTAAATAATAGAACCTGGACTGGAAACGGAATTGAAAATCGCAGAGCGCGTGTACAAAGGTAGGCCAGTTGTAAAAAGCTAAAAAATTAGTTCGATTTTTTAGAAACTATTCACTGTTAAGTTATTAAACTTAGAAGTATGGCTTGCAAAATATAATGAACAATAGATTTATGATAAATGTGAAAAGAATGCTGGAAAAAAATCAGTGTAGGTTTATTAGAAAAAGATTAATGACTAAGGAAAATATGTAAGAATCACAAATATTGCACACATTAATTTACAAATACTAGCAAAATTTATATTCTACTTCTGGTATTCAGGTAAAATTTTTTATCAGTTAATAATGTAGGCAACTTACGAATGAACAGCTATTTTCTATTTGTTGTGTATTTTTTCACAGAATCAAACTTGATCATTGCATAGTTTAACAATGGCATTATAATTTATTCACTATTATTTTTGTGACATTAGTAAAAACAATAAAAGAAGTAATACATTTTTTTATTTTTTAATTTATATGCAACAACATTTATGTCTTATCTATCTGCTACTTCAATTGAATGTTACTACTGAATAAATTATTGAATTTAATACAATTAGTACATTTATTATTGAAGCACATAATTGCATTTTAAAGTTTAGTGTTTTTCTACTTTATTTTTTGATTATCTTATTTTAAAAGTGTATTTAAAGGTTATTATTTTTTGGTTATCTTATTTAAATTTAAGGAAAAGGCATTTTTTTAACCTTTTAATTACCTTTTTTTGCATAGAAAAATATTTATTTAAAAAATGGTTTATAAATGTGCTGCCATTGATTGCAAATCTGGATACTCTTCAGAAGAAAAAAAGTTAAATGTTACATATCATTCATTCCCTTCAAAAAATGAAGAACTTTTATGTAATTGGTTAAAAAACATAGCTAGGAAAATTTTTAAACCCTCAAAATACTCAAAGTTGTGCTCACTCCATTTTAAAGCAGATGATTTTATTAAAGTTTCTCATGATTCAAACCAAAGACGCAAAAGAAAAAGAGATAGTGAGCACTTATGTTATAGAAGACTAAAACCTGGTGCTGTTCCTTCAATTTTCAAAAATATTCCTTTGTATTATACAAATAAAGATATACCTTTAAGAAGCAGTAATGCTCTTTCAAAAACTAGGCATGATAATGAATCAGCAATACTGCAAAAACAGTGTGAAAATTTTTTGCAGTCTGACAATTTAAAAAATTTTGATGATTTGTTAGAAAAACATTCATGCACAGTTTTGTCTCCACAGTTTGTTTTATATAAATCAGAAGCAGGAATTTCTTTAATATATTTGTCTATTGAACAACCATTCTCAATTTTGTTTTCCATAAACATTGATAAAGATCTGCATGTGCAAATCTATCATGAAAAAAAACTTATTCCTCCTTCTTGTTACCATCACATTTTGTCTTCTGAGAAAGTAACACTATTTTCTGAAGTAGAAAATTTAATAGCCTTTGCAAAAATTTAGACCAAAACATCACAACATTAATGGAAACAATTAAAGCAAAATTATTAAATCTAATAGAAAAATACATTGATTTGTGCCAGGATGACTATAAAAAAAAACCATTGAATTTTATATTGGAGCAATTGAAATTACTTTTTATTACTAAAAAAACAACGTCGCTATTCAGTAGAAATGTTGGTCATGTCTTACATAATGCATGCAACCAGTTCTAAGGCATATGAAAGGCTATGTCAAGAGCAAATTATTATATTACCTTCAGTGAAAACGTTGAGAAAAATAACAATGAATCTAGACCAAAGAACTGGACTTGATGATTCTGATTATCTTAATATAAGATTTTCAAAGTTAAACTTTTTTGACAGAAATGTTCTCTTGATGATTGATGAAATATATCTTTCAAAACATGTCGAATCAAGTGGAGGACAGGTTTTTGGCTTGACTGAAAGTTGTGCTGTAGCTGCCACAGCTTTGTGTTTCATGATTAAGTCTTTATCTAGTGGCTATCAAGATATGGTAGGAATTTACCCAATTAAAAATTTAAAAGCTGAAACACAAAAAGCTTGTTTTGATAAAGTTATGCTACTTGTTCATGAAATTGGATTTAATGTTATTGGAATCTGTGTTGACAATGCTTCTGCAAATAGAAAGTTTTTCAAAGATTTTCTTTGTAATGGTGCATGGAAAGCATCCATTCCAAACAAGTATACAGATGGAAAAATCTTTTTAATATTTGACCCTACTCACATAATTAAGAATATATATAATAACTTAGTGAACAGAAGAGTGTTTGAAATGCCTTGTATGACTCCCATACTTGATACTCCACTTACAGCCAGTTTTGCAGATATAGAGAAAGTTTACAATCTTGAATGCCAAAAACCTTTAAGGATTGCCCATCGTCTAACAGAAACAGTTTTAAAACCCAATAGTATAGAAAAAGTTAATGTTAAACTTGCTCTGGCTGTGTTTCATGAGTCAACTGTGATTGGATTAAAGGAATATGGATTTCATGAAACTGCTTCTGCTATTGATTTGTTTTTGAAGCTGTGGAATATTTTAAATGTTTCAACATCAGAAATTGGAAAGCATAAACGGGATATTTCTCGTGACCCAGTTCGATCCACTGCTGATTGGAAGTTGAAATTTTTGACGGACTTTGGCCATTATGTTAGTTTTTGGAAAAATTCAAATGTAAGTATGTTTTGCAAACTTTTTTTGTTTAAAAATATAAAACAGATTTCATACCTATATCTGATATGTTAATTTTCAAGAGTAGTGTCATAACGTAAGTTTTTAATTGAAACAAAATTATTAGATCAGCTGCTTGCAATTTATTGTATTCACATCCGACTGGCTGTTTGCAAAATCTTTGTATTACTTAATGATCTTTCTGTGATTTTCTTTGTTACAATGTTTTCATTGTTATGTTTATATGGGTATTTTCTTAATATCTTTTTTTTTTTCTATTCAGCAACCTGGATTAACTGAACACACTTCCCGTGCTTTGCATCAAACATGTGAAGCAATAACGCAGATGTCAAAATACTTGTTGGAAAACTGTGGCTTCAATTATGTGCTGTTGGGAAAAATTCAATCAGATATGATTGAACGAAGATTCAGCCGAATTCGTCAACTCAGTGGAGCAAATTATTATATTTCTATGAAATAACTTCAAGAAAGTGACAGGAAAATCCGCTCAATCTCGTTGTTGAAATATTCGCAAATATCTATCGCTGAGATTGATATCATAGTCAAAACAAAATGCACTAGTAACAATAAATTAATGGCCACAGCAGAAGCCTTGCAAGCTGAGCTACTATTTAATATATTGCCGACAGAAAATGATGCAGCTGTTATATTTTATGTTACCGGATACTGTTGCAAATCACTGGTTAAATCAACAAGATGCGTTGAATGCAAAACAGCTACTGTTGCAACCATAGTTGAATATGTTCCTCCTTTAACAACAACTATGCATGAGTATGCAAACAAATTTTTTGATGGCATAAATCGTGGGGGTCTTTGGAAACCAACAACCGAGTTATATGAAATTGGTTGTCTTTGTTGGAAGGTTTTTGCTGAACTTTGCAATAGTGACTTGAAAAAGTCATTTTTAAGTGCCGAAAATCAGCAGGAAATTTTTAAAGAAATTGTAAACATATCTTATTTTAATGATGATGTTGCTTTTCGGTCGCTTCCAGTATTGTGTAGCAACGGGCACAATATTGTAGAAGGAGTGTCAATACGTTTCTACAATTGCATGTGCAAAAATTTAATTCGCCAATTAACGGAAAAGGGGCGTAGAGGTACTAGTGCCAAAATTAGAAAACTTAATAGTAATTAAACTGTAAATACTCCCAGTTAAAATTATTGATTTTTGCAAATATTATTACTAGTTTTTTTTAGATAACGTCTAGCTATGCGTAAAAATAATAATTCGTTTGTTGTTGTCCGGATTTAAACATTTAGTAATGTTACTGTTTTTTATAAACCATTTAAACTCGTCAAGCTTCTAAAATTTGCCGAAATTCATTAATGTTTTGCTTTTTTTAAGTTTAGGTTTGTGTTACTTTGTATCACATCCTGAAGTATATTTTTGTTAAAGCTACTGTTACATAAACCACCTTAAAATGTTGCAAATGAACTGTAAATTGCAGTCCAGTTACTTATAAAATATTGTTACGTAGTTTTTTCATTCTTCTGTTTTGGTCTTTTATTTTGTAGTACTTGTGTACATATCAAACGTACTTTATGATTGATCTTAGTTACCTACAAGCTTTCTACAAGCTTCTCCCAAAACCAAGCTTGTCACAACGTTTATGCGTTCGATAATAGTTTTTACTTTACTCATGTATGCATTTTATTTTTTCATATATATTTTTATCTAATTGTTTATTACATATTTTTGTTATTCTATTTTAGAAGTTGATGTTATTCTACTGTTTGTTTTTCAATATAGCCTTTTAGTTTGATTGTAGCTTTTTAAATCATGCTTATACCAAATCAGAGAAATAGTCGCTAGACTAAGATGATGTTTATCATAGAATCTCATTCGTACTAAATTCAAGTCGACTAAAAAAGAACATTTTTGGTTCAACTAGGCTGTGGGCCGACCCAAACGTTTCCGGTGCAAATATCAATCAAGTAAAGCTTTAATTTAACCAATTTATGCTTTTAAAAAAAGCATCAATATTTTTTTTCTAAAAAGACAATTTTACTGCAATGGCCTACTTTTGTACACTCGTAATTTCTCGTTTCCAGTCCAGGTTCTATTATTTAGGAGTCCATGGCAAAACTTATGCTTGTAGATTCACATAGACAAAACTTCAAAAGATTGACTCAAACAATTAATAAAGATTGATAGACTAGACTTTATCCTGTTCAACAGATTAGACTAGGCTATCAAAGGTAGTCACCTATTGGTATGTATATATAAAAACTTTGTTTTTAAAAATAATTTGACAAAAAACTCTGGTTAATGAAGAAGGCTCCTCAGAGTGCAAGTCGCCAGGTAGCAGTAGTAGGCTAGGGAATGTAGGGCAAAACAGAAAAATACACACTGGGGAGTTTTCTCGTTTCTCCATAGACCTTTAAAAAGGCCAATAGCTAATGGTATATTTGTATCAAATCCATAAAAAATGCCTGATGTCATAAATAGGCTAGAAGTTATTTTGAATTACTGGTAGGCTATTTCATAGAATTTTATAATGCAATTATAGTTGTCCACAAACTACGCCTGTGGCTGGTCACTGAGCCAGTAGACAAAAACTACTACTCTTAACTCGCAACAATCATCATCTACAAACAACACAACAAGTACTGTATTGAGAGGCTAAAATACACCAGTAACTGTGTAGCCTACCAGTAGGCCTACCGTAAGTAAGTAGGCCTAAGCTTATGCTAAAAGTAGGCAACTTGCTTTAACCTGCTACCCTAGCTAATTCATTCAACTCATTTAACTGCTTGCTTAAACTAAAGTGTTAAAGTGCTTTCAAATTATTATGATTTCGAAATGCATCTGAATGTGAGTACTAAACGTAAGCAGTTTGTAGCAAGCGATACTAGATGAGTTCTTCAACAACGTCACGCTCTATAAACATGGGCGTGCATGCAATATCAAAACTGCATGCATAGATACGATATCAAACTGCTGAATAATCGGAGATTTAGATTTTAATTTAAGAAAAATTTCGCAAAAGAAAAGAAATATTCGGATAAAACAATGTCTGCAATGGAATATGCATCTATAATATTTCTTAGAACTACCGGTAGGTCTCGTAATTCCTTCTAGCACAGAGTCAAAAAATGCAACTTAGATTTTGCATGCGTGCTTCCAATTTTATTTTGTATTTTAGTGATAAGCTCTAGCTGAAGTTGTACTGAATGATCCCAGTTGCAATCGATAAAACGTATTTATGCTGTTATATCAAAAAAATAATCAACATAATATCATCAAAATTTTTATACTTTGAGAATTTTTTTCAAGATTATTTTTTTATTTTTTTTATAAAATTATTTTTTTATAAAATTTCTAGGCATACATGGAGAATACGCCCCTGCTTTAGGTGTAAACAAAAAACAAGTATCAATAGTTGTAATATAGCAAATTTGCTTAGTCAGCAAAATTTTTGTACTTTGAATCAGGGCGTCAAACTGAAGTTGAACCGGATCCCTAAACCAATATAAAACTGTTATTATTTTTGAACCTGAACCGGAGCTGAATCTGAACCTGAACCTAATCTTTATTTTAAACGGATCCGGTTCGACGCTCTGATTTTAATTTTTGATTTGTTTATATAGGTTTAAATGAATAACAATTTTGTAGTTGAAGTTGCCACAATTTGTTTGTTCACTTACTTGTTGTGTGGCAAAACAGAGACGTCGAAAGCGACATTTAAGGGGATAAGTTAAAGCCAAAAATTGGTCAAGTGGGCTGAATAAAGAAAAAGCAGTTTTAAATAAATAGATAGTATATTAAAGCAATAAAGTGAAAAATATATTAGCGGTAATCCAACAAACATTATAAAACGAAATTATAGACAAAATCAGATTTTAAGATTATGATGATTAGTTTTAACTTTGTTAAATTTCTTGGTATAGGGGCGCACAGTTTTTCTGTTTCTGCAGGATACGTTACAGAGCAAGTTGAAAGCTTTAACTAATGTCCGTTAGTGAGTTATGATAAGTACTGTAGATGAAATTCTGTATTAGGTATATAAAATAATAAGTTTTATTGATTGTATGTTTTTTGCTCCTATGAGTTGTAACGGAATGAAATGTCAACATTTTTTTATTATCGAATTTATTCCAACACAATTTGTTAAACCTTGCAGGCCTATTAATGATTTCTTTAATCTTGCATGTCTTGCCATCAAACTTACAAAATCAATCAACTTAAGTTGCTATTGTCACATTTATAGTCGACAATTTGTATTAAGGTGAGCCAATCCAGCATGGTTATAAGTGGTCGGAAAAAGGCGGAAATTTAAGTTAAATTCGTAACGGAATGACGCGAGTACATTTAAACCGCGGCCGTGTCGATTACGTTCGCCATCAAACCGCCGCTCTTGAAATACTCAGCCACGATAAACATACATTCAGAGACACATGGTTATTCTTTTCATTAACATGAAAATCATACTTTATTTTTCCCAAATTTAACTCAATAAACATTTTTACTATATAAATTAACGAATTTTTAAACTAAAAATTTGCACCCAAAGATAGGAAGGGTAAACGCATAATTCTTTTAAATTAATTTTTTTGCGCCAAAAAGATTTCGAGTACATAATAAAGCTAATGTATTTTACTATATTTGAGCTTCTTCAAAAAATCATGCAAAACCATGTTTGGGCAAAATTTCTTTGCCTTCTTTTCCCAAATTCTTTGGTCTGGTATGCCTATAGCCACGACCCACAAGCCTTGCCCATAGTTTATGGACATAGGAATGCTTTATAAAATTCAGAATTGAACTAAACCAAAAATCAATATTAAACCCTAATTATTTTCTTTGAACCGGAATTAAAGCTTTAAAGATAAAAATTGCCGAACTTGGACGCCCTGCTTCGAAATTTGAATCAAGCAAGTGATCCAAATTTCAAAGCAGAGCTTCGTTGTGATTTTTTATCACGTTGTGATCGCAGACTTTACGGTTAGCTAATTATTAGTTTATTACGACACAAAAAACCAATGATTATAAATTTTTCATCCAACCAATTAACGTTAATGAATCGTTTTGTTTTACAAATTTAAAGGATATTTAGTTTTTAATTGCTAGTGAAGAAAATTCAGGTAAATAATTATTATACTAGTAATAAGTGATTGGTTAGAATGTGCTTATGTTCCTGTAGTTGCCAAAATTTGAATGCTATCGATGTCAAACGGACTCCAACACTTCACAGATCTTGTATTGAGTTTATTTGTTAATCCAGAAATGATGGGCGTCGTTTAAAACAAAATTTATAGCTTATTAGACAACCACATTAATTTAAATCTTATTCAAATAGAATGTCAAGAATAATTAGTACACATGAATAAAATACATTTTTAAGTACAAACACAATCCTAACCTTAATCTGGCTAATTAACTGGCGCATTAAAATATAAGTAAAATACTTCTTAAACCTAAACTAGCTACAATTCAACTGATCACGTTAATAAAATTGAGTTAAACAATCTATTTGATGTCCAAAGTGATACTAAAAGAAAACTTGATACGTTTGGTGCAAATCAAACAATTAACTGCCATTGTGCGTGGAAATTAAAGCGCTTTAGGTAATTACAGAAACAAAAAGGCAACAAACTATGATTGGTTAAATTAAAGATGACCGGCGCCACCTAACGAGGACGAAATGGCAGTTACAGTTCCCTCATGGTTTAGTTTAACAAGACATGGCTATTTAATGTGCTATTAGTGGATAAGTGTTTATTATTGTTACTCTGCCTTTCTAAATCTTTTTTTTTCTGTTTAACAGAAAACCTCAGCGTTGGACTATCTGTCAATGAAAAATTCGTTAAGAAGAATTTTTCTGCTCGTTTTCTTACCCTTGTGTGTTCTCGAGTATCACTGGGCGCCTTTTAGAGACATTACAGAAGTAAGTTAACAAATGATCTGAAAATAACTTCAACTACTAAACAAAGTGAAACTGATGACGAAAATGCAACTGAATGTGAGCTAAAAAAAAAGTCAAATGAAATTAGTGCGTCGAAGGAGAGGTGCAAGGTGCGGCAAACTTACGTATAGAGGCGGTGATCAGTAAGATACACAGTTTACGTAAAAAAGTGAAGTAGATTTTGTTATTAATAAACTTATTGTAAAATCCAGCATGGTGTACAACTCGCTATTAGTAGGCTAGCCAGAGTAGTGGACTGTTAATATGACAATTAGAGCTTTAAACAAAATTGCTACCATAAATGCTCAAGAAATTATGGGTTAATAATATGCTAAGCTGTTTCACTTTGCCCCACATTCCCTATCAACCATGGACACAGTTTTTCATTAAGCATTCGATCTATTCGGTTCCTAATTCTAAATTTTAACAAAGTGAACGAAAAATTCAGTTTGAAGCAAAATAAAAGATATAAACTTTCTTACTGAGGGCTGTTTAATTAAGAGGTCATCAATCTTATCTCCAGAGGCGACGGAAATTGTTTGACAGGAGGGGCAAAATTTAGAAAAAGGGTACTTTTTTTGGATGAAAGGGATTTTCAACAAACGCAAATTTTAGTGTATCAGACATAATTTTAATTGATAAAACTAATAAAGCCAAAAAAATTTGAACAGACGGTTTGTCGTACAAAATTTGATAATAGCGATTAGAACTGAACTTTTTCCCAAAACGTTTCTTCCGACACTCTTCAGGACAGTGGTGTACCAAGTATTTTTGAAAAGTGTGGAAAGGCATACAACTAGAATCAGATATGCTTAGCGGAAAAATTTTTTCAAGTTGTAAAAAAAGGTCTTCACTTTGAATTTGTCTCGGTTTTGTCAATTTTTTGGCCCAAAAACAAAGTGATTTTTAAAAAAAAGGTCTTTACTTTGAATCTATTTCTGATTTCTCGTATTAGTGATCTTCAAGGAGGGAGGGAATGGTACAATGCCTCCCCTCCCTAAATATGCTACTGCTTCAGGAAAAATTGTCGGAATGAAGAAGCGAGCCAAACTGATTTATAAAGTAAAGAAAAAGGCTTTCATTAGTTGAAAGTCTTTGTTGATTAAAAGAATTCCAGGATATGAACTGGCCGGTGAAAATACGTTTCTGTACACCGAAACCACAAATTCAAATTCTTGGCCTTTCTACCAAGTCTTCTAAAAAAGGAAGCGAGTCTTTTAAGAGAGTGGTAGGCTCTTTTTTCGTGAGTAAATTGTAGAGAAAGACGGAGAGAATTGAAGATAAAGGTAGTGTAAGATTTTAAGTTTAACATTTCCTTATTTTCGTTTGCCTTTTTAGTTTTTATATGCGGCAACCTAATTTCACACATGTGCTTCGTAATTCAGTCACAATGCCCATTGTTTCGCTTTTCATGAAACGTGTAACTTGTTCACAAAGCATAATGGAACTTAAACAAGAAGCAGCTAGAAAATTAGCTAGTTATATTTAATTTAAAGTTTTAATTTCAGTTTTATGGTTTTAAAATTTCTGATTTGTTTGTATTTTTTACATTCTATTTGAATAAGTTTATTTAAATGAGTTAATGCTAATTGTTAATGCTGGAAGTATTTTGTTATTTTCTGTGACAAGATTCAGCAAATATTATTTACCAAACACATCGACCAGCGGTATTGTGGCCCAACAAGCCTGGTATGTTCATTGTCGATATATATAATAATTGTATAAAACTATCAGCAGTTAGTGGTTGTTTATTAATATTAAGTGCTTCTGTGATTACAGAAGAACCGTGCGTACCTTCGTACCTCGTGCTATCGTTCGCATCGTGCTTTCGTTTGTGCATACATTCATTCATTACGAACCGTGCGTGTGCTTCAGCAACGAGGTCAGCCGCAGGTTGTGCGATTACTTATTCGAATAGAGTCAACCGACGGTGTAGTTGGCGTACGGGCCATCGCCGTTATTTCGTTTAAAAAACTACAGGTAGATTAAAAAACTTTTTTTATTTTTTATTTTATCTCTATATTTATCCTCCTGACTCACAGGAAAGGGACGGAGGCGCTATACATAGGGTAAGCAATTACCCCGACCTGCTTCCGGAGATGCCAAGATATTGCTGTCCGCTTGTAATTTAGTAGAGATATTACTGTAATTTAGAACTGCTTGCCAAGACCACCAAGCAGGGGAAAGTGTCGTAAAGTGTCTTTCCCAAGGACACAACAGAATGGTGCAAGTGGGTTTTGAACCGAGACCATGTTAATCATCAGTCCGGTGCTTTAATCACTTGACCACGCTGCCGAGTATTGAGGGTTGAGGTTTTCAAAGACGAAAAATTAATCTTATAGGTATATTGATTCACAGGGCGTTTATGGTCTGCTCGAAAAGCAAATGGTAAATGGAATTGCACAAAATTGGATTTATTTTAATCACTAACGGCTACCCAGAACATATAATTAACTATACTTTTTTTCGAAAAGTTAAACAACTAAGTGCCAAGCTGATCTACAAAGCAGAAAAATTTCCAGTCTACTTCCACGCTCAATGTATAGAAACTTTTTTTTAATAGATTCTGCGACAGCTTTTATCACCCCTGCGAAGCTAATAGGAGCTCCCAACATCGCTTTTTTACAAGTCTGCCATTGCCCAACATCTGTTGAATAATGGCCTCTTTCTTACAGCTACAGCAGAGTCTTTATTCTTATTCGAAACTGTTTCAAAAAAGTTTTTACAGGTAAAATTCGGCCGCGGTTTTGTATTTACTTAACCAGTAATTACATTGTTGAGCCTAAATGGTCTTTGGATCAAAAAAATGAACGCTTCTTGTGAAAGTTTTGTTTTTTTTTAGTCCACATTTTAAAGATTTTACTTTTAAACTGTTTTTTGATACGCTAAAATTTATTTGTGTCAAACAGCCTTTTTAATAACACCAGTGCCTTTTTTAAAATTTTGTTTCCTTTCTCAGCTGGTGGCTTTTTTCAGAAAAAATTTAGTGACCCTAATGTCTAAACAGATATTTTACAAATTTTTTAAATTTAATTTTGGTGGAGATTATATAATTGCAAAAACAGGTATAACCAAATATTTCTGTTTTGCATACTTCAAAGGGCACTATCTGCCCCCCGTGCCCCACATTTTAAAAATATATTAGGGTCAGGGAGCTTTTGCCCCCCAATTCCGGTGCCCCAATTCCTGGTATCACTAAGGGCAAACGGTCTCCCATGGATCTACTGCTTTAGGTTTATTTTCAAATGGATCAAGTTACACTTAATTTAACAAATATGTTTTTGGGCTTGCTTTGATACGCAGTTACTATTCCCATATCACCTTTTTTATAAACTTACTAACGTTTCGGTTGTCATTTTGCGGACGCTGGCAGATAAATCTTGAAGCTTGTTCAGACTGTAATTCTAAAAAGGCTGATTGGATTTTTAGCTATTACACAAGTGAAAACAACTTGAATTATCTGTAAATGTATAAAATAATTGATTTGTCTGAATAACAATCAGTGAAAATACCTTTTCCCATAGTCCTTCAAGGCCCAGGATAATTTAGTCTCTATACTTGTTGGAGTGGATAAGCAATATGAGTATAACATCTTATTGCAATAATACGCTATCCCAAATGTCCAGGATAAGAGTATATTTTTTTGTTTAAAATCGTGCTGACCTTGAAGTGAGTTTGCCATTCTTGTGCAAAACGCAATTGTAATAATTTTATGACGTCAGAAATTATTTATCAAAAAATTGAAAGATCTTATTTAAAAATTACCCATGAATACCCTAAATCAAGACTATTTTAAATAGACCAAGGGATTTCAAAAGCAATAATTTTATGTCGCTTTCATAATAACCCGCTAAAATGCTTGATGAAAGTTAAATACTGTAGACATTAATAAAAATAGTTCTAAGTTTATTTATTTTTATTCACAATTAACTCAAAATTACTCGTAGTGTAAATAAAAATAACGATTATAATTAAGCTGGCAGCGACTAAACAAAATACGTTATTAACATTGTGATTTAACAGTTATGATTTAACATTGTAATTTAACAATATTGATTTAACATTGTGAAATGCATGGTCGTTGTACTTTTAAACGAAGCAGTGTGGTGTTGAGAAGAAATGGAAAGCGTAAAGAAGTTTAGAAAAATTAATACAAATCCGAGCCATAGTCAAAGAATGTTGTACAATGATGGGTAGGAGAAACAATACACTCAGAGATCAAAAGAATCTGGACCAAAAAGGATCTTAAACAGCATAAAGTTATTATTTATTACTTCAGGATTGTAAGTCGGGCGGGGTTTTTTGGGTCGGGTTCTCGTTCGGGCCCAAGTTTGAGAAAAATTTCGAACCTAATTCCGGCCCAGTCCAAAGCTTACAGATAAACAACCACCTTTTTTCAGCCCCAAGTGTTTTAAACCAAACTGGACTTTGGGGCTTTTTCGGACCTTTTTGGGATTCAAATCAAATTTGAGTTCGGACCGGGTTAGGGCCTGAACTAGTCAGCCCGGTTATATAAAAGTCAAGAAATTTTACACCAATATGGCTTTTGTAAAAACAAATTGTCGAACATTAAAATTTTAAATCAGTCAAAATTACCGCAATATTTGATCTACTGTATAATTTTTAGTGGAAATGACAACATTTGTCTTAGTACATTTTCTAAAAGACGTAGTCAAAAAGACCTTCAAGTACTCTATTAACGAAAGCCTGTAGCATTGAAATTATATGTATCAATATTGGCGGCTCGCCCATAGGAACCGCAGAGCTGCAACACCCCAAATATCTGTGCAGTAGTTTTAGATTTTATCAGCAACGCTTAAAAAATTTGTAATTATTAATTTTTCTCAATTTTCTTTATTAAATTTAAGTTTTTTAAGGTTATTAAAAAAACTTTTTTTAAATTTTGAATTGGCAACTTCTTCAGCTGCTTTAATTGAAGAAAAACCGATTGAAGTGAGAGTACAAAAAGAAACAAAACTAGTTGCTCTAGAAGATAAAAAGAAAAAAAACGCCGCGCAAATTGTTCTCGCGGGACCAAAGTGGGCCCAAAATTTTTTGAATTTTTTAAAATTTGTTGATTAGCTTAGGTCGAGTCTAATACGAAGAAAAACCAATTGGAGTGAGAATTACTTTTAGGGAGAAATAGAATTAGTTTCAAAAAGGAAGTAGTTGGTTCAAAAGAAACTAAGTTCTTCTTGAGCATCTTAACAAATTTTTAAAAATTTTGGGCCCGTTTCGGGCCCGCAAGAACAATTTGTGCGGCGTTTTTTGGTCATTTTATTTCTTAGAGCAACCAGTTCTGTTGTTTCTTTCTTACTCTAACGCCAATCGGTTTTTCTTCGAATGAGACTTGACCGTTTTAATTTCAGCTCAAAAATTTCACACAAAATGACGCATTCTATCGACGCTTTACATTGTAAACTGAAGGTACGTTTGAGCTGCTAAACGCAGCTCACTCGATCTAATCACAGGCGTAACAAGTACAACGCTTCGCTTTCTTTGGCATAAAGCTGTTTAATTAAAATGCTTAGTTAGCAATAAACTTCAATATCCGTTAAATTAACACAAACTGTGTTTGACATATGGCAGATCGCAAGGGCAGAATGCGAGGAACCAAGGGATAATTGCTTTTAAAGTTTTCTGGATAGAAGAATTGCGTTAGACTTGCTTCTACAATTACATAATCTTGATTAAAAAGGTCTTTATTCGCAGCAGGGACGTTCCACATTTTTGAATATATCCGAAATATTTTTTGTTCAGTAAAAAAACACAGCGGCCGAACGTGAAGATATTTATTAACTTTTTGGTCTTCAATAAATTTTACAAACCTACGCTTAAAATTTGTATAGAGTGCTTTTCGACCAAAAAGTGCCCTTTTTAAAATTTTACCCCGCCCGGCAAAAACATTTTCGGCACTTTTGCTGGCAGTATCTTTTCGTATTTTACTTACCCGCCACCACTGTGCATCAAAGTTATGTAACACAAGTCGTTTTCGTAAAAAAATCTACGTAAACGATATTAGTCATATGCTTTTGAGTGCTTCTGTTCTTTTGTTTTGGTGCGACGTCGTTAAAAAAAAATTTAATTACAGCAAATACACAAACTTTTCAATGTTTCTATGGTTTTTAATAAATTTCGGTGCAAATGTTTTAAAGCTTTAACAAGAAAAATGACACTGCATTGCCGCCCCAGTTTATGTCAGAATGTTTTCGCAAATACACGTAGTATATACAGTACTTTGTAGCCAACCGTAAATACTTATGATGCAGTAAGTTTAAACCCTAATAAACGACTTGTGCTGTTTTTCTCTCGGGTGATTTTAGAAATAAGAATAAAAATAAAAAAAAAACATATAAATCCTTGCCTTCATTAAAAAAGAAACAATCTTCTGTTAAGCTTTCGATCAGTTGATTGTAGTGAGAGGTAGAAATAACAGGTTGTAGAACTCTGAGTGACAAGATGCAATGTGACGAAGCTTTCAAGATTTCTTGAATTTCCTCCACTTTGCCCATGTGCTTTTCCAAATCCCCTACAAACAGGTTAAAAATAGCCAAAAAATGAGTTAAAAAATTCAAGTAATGCTTATTTAAACTATAGAAAAGAATTTATGCGTTTTGCGACAAATTAAACAGAGAGTCAAAGTAGAATTAGATGATATAGCGAGGATACAGTAGGATATGTATACATTATATACATCCAACATTCCACTCCCCAAAAGATGTAAAAACTACAAATTATGCTGATGCTTTAACCCTCACTAATCTTACACCTAAGCCGTAAGGCCCAGCAACACATTCAACTATATCTTCTCAAATCTATAAATGGGCCACTCTAATAATCTCCAATAAACATAGACAAAACTACAAAAACACTTTCTAAACAGACGCATCTGATTATGGTACAATTCTTTCACTTAAATTAAACAATCAAACACTAAACACTACAGCCAAAAATTTTTGGAATCACCTTAGAAATTTATGGTACTACGACAGTTGATCGAACTACACTTGATCGTACGACACTTGATCGAAACGACACTTGTCGGAACGACATTTGATCAAAACGAACATTTGATCAAAACGACACACATGACGATACTTGATGGAAACGACCCGTGATTGAAATGACAGTTAATAAAAAAATATTTACTTTTGTATGTTTCTGCGATTAAACAATCTCTTTGTTACTGTAAATTAGATTCACAAAAAGCAGAGGCAATCAGTAAAAAGACAGTTTGGTTTTATTTTTTACAATTTTTTGTCAATGTTGAGGTCAGGGTTTCCTAACAAGGTCCCTGTGCAAAGCATTTTTAGGGGGGCAACAAGTATATCTCTTGTCATGGTTATGTTTCGTTAGATGCCTATTGCTATCATTTTTTTGCATTCTTTTTACTTTATAGTCAGTAGCGTATTTAGGGGGGCATTGTGCCATGGTCCCACCCTGAAGACCCTTTGGAGAAATCAGAGACAGATTCAAAGGGAAAACCTTTTTTAAAGGTTACTATGTTTTTGGGACACAAAATTGTCAAAACCGGGATAAATCCAAAATGAAAAATCTTTTTTTTAAAGATCACAGTGTTTTTGGGATACCAAATTGCCGAAACCGGGATAGATTCAAAGTTTAGTTCAGTTTTCTTTCATTTTTGCTTCGCCACATAATAAAAATGCAACTATAATTATTTAATAATAAACATAATTAAGGCTGCCGATTAGAAAAAGGAAGAAGCAAGAAAACGAATGTACGTTGTAGCTTGCAAAGATAGTAATAAATTATTTATAGACGTTGTATTACAAAAAGCAAGGTTGCTTCACTTCAATATAAATTTGTTTGTAAAAGATAAAAAGAAAGAAACAAATAAGAAACACATTGAAAAATTAAGTTACATTGAGGTCATTTGATAAAAGAAAAAGTTGTAAATTTTCTCTTTCATTGTTCGATCAAGTCTCATTCAATCAAATGTCGTTCGATCAACAGTCGTTTGATCAACTGTCGGGTCACGAAAGTTTATACCTAAAACTAACATTTTTTACAGCTTGCAAACGTCGCTTACAGTCACAAAACAAACAAACCTTTAACATTATGAAAACATTCACTCGCACTAAATGGAGTTAACAAAATAAGTAATCATCTCACTTGCGCTATTTTAAAAATATGCAAAAACCTTAGAGCCCTAACATACTCGTATTGACCTCTTCTGCACGATGGATCACCCTTTTGATCATGACGATGGATCATATGAGTGATCCATATTTTATAAACGCTGTTTCACAAACCATAAAACTTCGTACTACTTGCACGTAAGAGTTTTTTTAGCCTCGTAATGGATGATGAACTGTGACGTCATAATATGTTAAACAATCACAAAAAAGATAGAAAATGACTAGTTGAAAACTTTGTTTGTTTGTTTGAAAACTCGTGCGGAAGGGGTTAAATACCCCAATATCAACAACAAACTTTGAACAATTCAGAGCACAACTTCGGGCATTGCCACAAGCATTAACACTAATACTCAGTACCTACATGAGGAAACCAGTGAATTTGCAATGGAAACCCATTTCAAGTTTCAATATAGTCAACTTAAACAAATAACAGAAACACATTTTTTACATTATTTTAATGCACATTCAGTTCCTCTCAAAAGCATGGAGGTAACAATCTTTTAAAACAATAATCACACTAACACCATTATCTCTGATCCAAACATCACAACTAGGGAATGTGACGAAAAACTCAAACACATCCATATCACCATTGCATCACAATACCTTACCTCCCGAAAAAAATAAAACCATCATTATACGGTACGATATACTAGCGCTTTTCAACCGTGATTCCGTGTATTGCTAGGTTTCCTTGAAACTAATCCAAAAATGCTTAAACTTTAAGTTTTTTTTGTTGATTCTTATTAACTGTATTAAATAGTTGTTCTACAAAATTTGCAAAATCCGTGATGCCAAAAAAGTTGAAGACACTAACATATATCATCTAAAAAATACATTATATCAGGAACTCCTAAACATTGCATCACATGCGTCCAAAATTGGAACAGCTAAAAACCGACAACGCACCAACACCACAACTCGGCTAAAAAAAAACTTACAATCAGCAGAAAATCTAGTAAATTACCTTCTTTGAGGGGTTAAGCAATAGTTTCTCCGAGATCAGCCTTGGAGGAGGGGGAGCAATAACATTTAGCAACTTCAACCAGCCGATTAAACTTAAAATTTACAAAAAAATGTTTTTTCTTACTTTTTAGATCGATGAAAGTCTTTTTGGAAAAGAAGGTGTCTTCTATGTTCAAAACTCGTGAGTTTAAATTGTACTTCTTCAGACTTTGCACTTTTCCTCTACCCCCAACTCGAACCAATCCCTTAGAGTGAAACTTTTCAATTCCTTCAAGAAACTGATCCAGTGCATGATTGGTGTAGCAGACCACCAAAATAGGAGCTGCTGGGACATTTTTATCCATTTTTTGCTTTTGCTTTTCTTTTTGCTCTTCAAAGTCAGATCTGCGGTAAAAGCAATGAAGCTTTAAAATATACGTAAAACATGCAGAAATATAAGTAGATAGGGGAAAGTATCCACAATTGAGCCAAAATTTATATTTTTGATCAGAAAATTTAAACCAGTAGTATTTTTATCAAAACAAAGTGATATTCATAAACTACCTTCTTTGTGGTAATGATTTAAATTTTTAGAATCATTATAGGCAAATTATTTGTGGTATTTTTGGGGGGTTAAAATTGCCTACTAATTTGGCTCAACTATGGAGTCGGATTTCCGTAGTTGATCCACCTAGTAACTTTAATTGAGCCACTCTCTAGTTTATAAAATTAAGTCGAGTATTGCGTGTTATCACATAAGAGAAACATTAGAACCAAAAAGCTTTATTCAAAATATTAGAAAAGAACATATACAAACTTTCAATCAGAGTCAACTACTGTATGTACACAAAAATGTAACAATGTCTTTCAAATAAAAATTGAGAGTACTTTATAAAATAGTAGTCAGTTTTTACAATACTGGCATTTAAAAACTGTTGTATCATCTGTACCAGCTTCATGTGCCCAGCTTTTACAAGGACCAACAATGCTGCATGCAGCATTTTTAGGATTGCAATACAAACAACCGATGCAACTGCATTTAATCCAATCCTCCACATCTTTACAGTATAATTTCGAGCAAATGCAACAAATGTTTTCATCATTAAATTCAGAAAGATCAGAACTGTCATCAAGTGTCATAGTAACAGATTCTTCCGACGAACTCGAGAAAACAATTGATTTTTTTGCCTTTTTTTTACGTGTTTAAGCTTTTTGCTTTTTTTTTGGTCTTGTCTGGTCTTGGACTTTTTGTCTTTATTTCCAACCTCTCTACGTCTTCTTAATGGTTTCTTGCCCAAACAAACTAAATTTGCGGCAAGGCGTTCTTTTTCTGGTGTCGAAGTAATAACAAGCGATTTTTTTTTGTTTTTTTGTTGAGCAAAACGTTTTCGAGGTAAAGCCTTTGGTACTGGCAGGATATCAAATGGAGAAACGTAATTAGGATTAGAAAAACCTCTTTTATTTTGAATGGGTGTTCTGTTGATTAAAATTTTATTTGTTTCAGTATTGCTCATTTGCACAGGCTGGTACTCTAGTTGCAGATTTTGTGTTTGCTCTGGAAAAGGGTCTGTCACTGGAGGATTAACAGAATGAAGAAAAGTTTTTTCTATTTGTTGTGTTTCATCAGAAACAGTAGGGTCGGGTCTATTAGTAACTTCAGCTGGCAAGAAATCTTCATCTGTGTAGATATCTCTATTAAGTGGAAAGACTCCAGTTGCTTTAAAAGCTGATTCCATGTTCTTTTTGCTAAAAGCAATATTGTATGCTTCCTTAGCAATGCCAGCAACATTGTAAATTGTGCAAGGGGTTCCAGGATTTGACTTCATCCAGCTATCCAGAAAATTGTTGTAATATTGTTTGAAAGGTCCGAACACCCCTTTGTCTAGTGGTTGCAGTTTGTGGGAAGTGTGCGGATGGATCGTTAACATTACGATACCGTATGTTCTGCTTTTTTCTACAGCTGCTAAAGAAATGTGAGAGGCATGATTGTCTAAAATAAGCAGCACAGGATTTTCTGGTGAACATTTTGTGTGCTTTTTAAAATGATCCAAGTAATCAACAAATAAGTCGGTTGTCATCCAACCTGATGAATTAGCAGCGCCCAAAGAACCAACAGGAGCAAATTAGCATGTAGGGTTTGTAGTTTTTTCGTGAAAAAATAAACATTGGTGGAATATCATTTCCAAGTGCGTTAATTGTTGCTGCCATTGTGACAAGTTCACCTCTTTCTCTTGATGTCACAGCTCCGACCTGTTAATGATAAGGTTAGTTAAGATCATTTTTCTGAAGACTATAAATAATTAAAATAGTTTTCTATGCACAATACAACTTTACAATATTTATGCAATGCAGGTTTCAACTTCAATTAGAGGTGTGATATAAGTAGGTTAAGCCTAGACGATGTCAATGATACAGTTTTTAGATTACCTGCTTCACTCCTTGTTGAGCTAAAACCTTTTTTGGTACTTGTACAGTAAAGCAGCCAGTTTCATCCATATTGAATATATTTCCTGGATCAAATTGATACTTTTCCATTACCCTATATAAATTATCAAAATAGTTGCTGACATTTTTTTTGTTAAAAGCCGTTGCTCTTCCATAAGATGTTGCTTCTGCTTTTCGTAGAGTCAAGTGGTGGCGTTGCATAAAATTGCGGAGCCACTTTTTGCCACTTTTTTGGTCAGTTTTCCAATTTTCAGGAATATCAAGTTTGTTTCTAACGGCAAATTCCCATGCTAGTGATCTAGCTTTATCAGTCGACAAACCAAAAAAGCGATTGCATAGATTTAAAAAATGCTTTGCCAAATCACTCTCCATCTCTTTTGATAAAATTTTTTTGTGAGAACTGTAGCCCATATTAGCATTTGTTGGTCCTTTTTCAGCTGCTTTTCTAAGGTAACGAGTTAAGGTCATTCTATCAATGCTGTGCTTTTTTGCACTCTCTCTAATTGAAAATTTATTTTTAGTCGCACCTGTAGCAGCGTTCTGAAAGACAATAAGTGGTACTCTTCCGCGATCAGTTTTTCGTTTTTTCATTATTCTAAGGCTTCCAGTCACAATAAGTTTTAGTATTATAGTATTTTAACTGAAAATGACAAAATTAATTGATGTAAATATAACTAATTTCAGATTATTTCATGTTTACTATTTAAATTTAATTAAGCATTTAGTTCATGTTAAGTAACCAAAGTTGAGCCAGCTGGCTCAACTAAAGATTGGTGTAGTGGCTCAACTATAAAACAGCGCTCAATATGGACATATCTCAAGATTTTATCACTGCCTTTGATCTAGTAATTATAAATCTAACCCTATTTAAAATGTAAAGCTTTATGTTATACTCATAAAAACTTTCGCTTTCTTAGCTGCAGTAACTTCAGAGATAACCGAGCTTACTTTAAAAAAAAAAAACAACAATTGTATTAAAAAATTGCACAAACTGATCTAGCACATGGTGTTTTCATCACAACTGCGTAACAATAACAACAAAGAACCGCCATCTTGATACAAAAATATTAAAGTTGTTATGGTTGAAAAAATTTAAACAAGGCGGAAAAAAAGGCTAATTGATCAATTATGGAACCGGCTCAGGTATGGATACTTTCCCCTAAACGATGCAGTTTTGACAAAGGAATTCTACTTTGGCCTCCTACATAATGGTGTTGATCGCGACATTGTAGAATGATTTATATCAATTTTAGTAGGCCTATATGTAGCTAAGCAAAACTTTTAAACTTTTCATCAATTTAATGTCTTAATTTGCATTTGAAGTAAAATAGAAAATTTTTTTACGTTTCTGCCAAGTTTTAAGGCCTAGGTTGTCAAAAAAATTTAAAAAATAAAGTAATAAATTTTATCGGGATGCTATAGAAACTTTAACAAACTATATGTGTGTCATCTACAGTACAATTCTGAAGGACGAAAAAATTTTGATCACTTACCTTTCACCAGACTGCGTCCAATTCATAGATTCCATGAGTTCGGTCATTAATTGATGTTTAGGACTTATTCTATAAAACTTAATTAAGTAACAGAGTTGAAAATATTTTAATTGTGTATCTTTCGATTTTTAAGTCTCATACAATCAACTTTGAGAAAATTTCGCTTTCTAGTCTTTTAATACAATTAAGATTCAAAATTAACCTATGACGTTAGTGGTAGGAAATAACTAGCTATAGTAACAAGTAGCAAGTCCAGTTGATGACAATGGAAACAAAAAAAATTATGAACTGGACGGATAAAAGCAATAAAACGCTAAATTGAAAATAGACACTTTTTTTTATAAAATTTACAAAAAAATTTATTTAATTGATGTCTACTAATGACAGCTAAGTTATTACAATCAGTTAGCTTTTTTCAGCTAATGACTTCAAAGCTCATTTTTGATTTACTTAAAAAAATTTTTTTGCGAAAAACTTGAAATAAAATCTTTTAGAAATTGACTGAATCGCACGCCTACTAAAAAACTATTTTAGTTAACTCATACTTTTGGCAAATTTCTTCTTTAACCTTATTCTCCTCAAATTTTTCAAGCTGCTGACTTCTCAACGTAGTTTTAGAAGCAAGCCAAATTTGACGATTCATAACTCAAAAACTTTTATAGTGTGATTTCAAAGTTTTTTCAGAGAAAAAGATTAACAAATTTATCCCGGGAACTTTTGCGAGACAAAAAAGACTTTAAAAAAATACTTAGAAAATCAACTTTAAAAAAAACTAACGGATGGAATAAAAATAAACACGTTACCGGTTATGGAGAAGCATCTTTACGATCATTAGTCCTAGAAATGTCTTTCCTGTTCCTGGAGGCCCTTGAATGATTGAAAGCTCGTTCGTAAGTGCAGTTTGAAGGGCGCCAACTTGCGACGGATCGAGACCAAGCAAATCAGCGTTTGGCCAGTGATCTAGGTCAAGTACGTCATAAACGCAATTGCTCGATGACGTTTCTGCAAAGATGAAACAATTAAAAACAAAACATAATACAATCAATAGAAGATCAGGTCATACGTAAAATAAATAATAAATAATTTTTAAACTCTGTCGAGAAAATAGTAAAAAATCAAAAAGTTTTTATGCGGTCGAATTTACAGTTTAGTGTTTTTTTTAATTTCTACACTGCTAGCTATTAAAATCTGTTTTGCCGGACATATTACATACTATATTATATTACATTCTCATATTACATTCTAATTCTCAGCGACTGCTGTTTACCGCTACTATCACACCCTCCCCAAAAAAAGTTGTTTTTTTTTAATTTGAATTGAATTTTGTGGTGTAGTTTATCATTGGCTACTGCTTACAGAACATGGATCTGTAGTTTTACATAATTTTGCTGCAACACATAAGAATGATGATTTGGTGCAAAGGGTTGAATTGACAGAAGTGAACTGTTAATGAGCTCGATTTGGATTGTAAGGAGTCCGCTCTTACTCTGAAAAATTTAGCATCATACCGGCCGCCATTATCACGGATGAAAAACGATGATTTGTTCTTGAATAAAAGCTTAAATGTTAAAGGTCTCTCTGTAACCAGCAATCTATTCAATAAAGAGGAATCTGAGGCCCCTAACTCAAAAACAGCCAAGCTAATATTGGCCTTTGTATTGTAAATGCTTTTTGATGTTGTGCAGATTAAAGTTGTTTCGTGGCGAGGCGAAAAGATATATCAGTAATTAAAAAAACTCAACTTTAAAAAATATAGAAAACTAAAAAACTTTTAAATTATCGAGCAGGAGCAGATTTTAATGATGTGTTTTGTATCATAGTTAAGCGAGTTTTAATCTTTTGGTGCTACTTCAAAAACAGCAAGCGAAAATTTTATTTTCTGTCAATGCAAACAAAACGTTACAGGTTTTTCATTAGTAAGATAACCCCAGTTTGAGTAGGCATGCTCTAGTTCAATGCTAGTCATGGCACACATATGGTGAAAATTTTCAAAATTTTACTGTCCACTTCAATCAAAAATGTAAAAAAATCTTATTAAATTAATCACAGGGTAAAGACTAGAAGAAAGCAAGACACAATAAAAATAAAGTCATTGCTACTTTCAAATATACGCCAGGCGACGTGATGGTCTCTTTAAGAATTAAATTGGACCTCTTTGACGTGACCGAATTATGATTAAATTGACAGCACGTCATAATCAATAACTTGGCTGTTGTCATTACGAGTAACAGCTAATTTTTGAAAAAATAAAAGTTGGATTTAAATTAAAAGTTTAATACTGTATATGATTATAATAAAAACTGAAAAAAAAGCAGATTTTATGGGTGCGTTAATAAGACTCTTATCGGAAAAACAATAGAATTTAATTGGATCAAGCAAAGAACCTGAAGCAAGAATCAAAAACTGTAAAAATTGAGTAATACAAAATAATTAAAACTGAAAATTTATATTAAAATAAGTTTGCTACACCCATAATTATGTCAACCCATATGTCTAACTCCATTGTTTCCCAAAATGGGGTTATAAACCTTGTAGCGCCTGTGAAGCAGTTTCGAAGGTCTGCAAAGGAAATTTGGTAGACTTTACATGACTACTACCTTGATAATTTTTGTATGTAGTAAAGTTCTTCGTACAAATTAGAGCCATTTTGCGAAATGCCAAATTTACTAAGTAATTCTGAAGGTGAGAAATTGAAGCAAGTATCTATTTCAAAAAATATTGTGTGGAGGCAAATTGCTGAGCTGTCCACTAACATTTTGTTACAAGTAATCTCGAAGATATTACATTCAAAGTTTAACTTTTTTTGCAATCGAGCTTGACGAAACAACAGACGTCGCTAATCTAGTTAAACTTTGCTTATATGTACGCTACATTATGAAAAACATTTGAAAGATCAATTTTTATTTTGCAAAAGCCTTAACACAAAAACAACGGCAAAAGACATATTTAACAAACTTGATAGATTTTTTGAGGAGCACAATATGCAATGGAGGCACGTTATTGGCGTTAGCACCGACAAAGCTCTGCAATGTTTGTCTGCCACTCTGGTTTTCATCTTCTTCTTCTTTCAGCCTTTCCCTTCAATCAGGGATAGCCACAGCGTATCATCTTTCTCCAAACCATCCTGTTTTCAACATCTGTCTCCCTTGCACTAACTTTCCCCATATCTTCTTTCACTACATCTAGAAATCTTCTCTTTGGTCTTCCTCTTTTTTTCTTTCCCGGTAACTCCATTTCCATAATCTTTCTTCCTACATACTCTTGGTCTCTCCTCATGACATGTCCATACCACCTCAGCCTGCCCTCCCTCATCTTCATTCCTAATCGTTCTACCTTAACTGTACCCCTGACGAACTCGTTTCTAATCTTGTATTTTCTCGTCACTCCCATGGCAAACCTCAACATTTTCATCTCTACAACTTCCATTTTTTGCACTTGTTTCTTTGTGACTGCCACCGTCTCAAGTCCATACATCATTGTTGCTCTCACCACTGAACTGTACGCTTTTCCTTTTACTCTTGCTGGTAACCTCTTGTCGCAGATTACTCTCGATACTTCTGATTACTCCCGATAATTCAGATTACTCCAGATACTCCATCCGTTCCATCCTGCCTGCACTCTCTTCTTTACTTCTCCCTCTCACAACTACCACTTTCTTGCACCGTTGATCCCAAATACTTAAATTCCTTTACTCTTGGCACTTTTGTATCCTCCATCTTCACTGTTTCGTCGTCACTCCCTCCATTTATGCACAGATATTTGGTCTTTGACCTACTTACAGTACTTTCATCCCTTTCTTTTCAATGCATATCTCAAGGATTCTAGTCTACGCTCCACTTCTTCCCTGGTCTCTTCGCAAATCACAATATCATCAGCAAACAACTCGTCCACGGTGGTTCTCTCCTTACTTCATCCTTTAGCCTGTCCATTATCACTGCAAACAGAAACGGAATTAAGGCTGATCCCTGGTGCAGTCTTAACCTTGAAACTTTCTGTAGTTCCTACTGCACACCTCACCACTGTTTTGCTTTCCTCGTACATATCCTGTGCAAGTCGCACATACTTTTCCTGTATTCCTGATTTTTTCATACAGTACTTTTCCTGTATTCCTGATTTTTTCATACAGTTATTTCATACAGTACCACAGCTCTTTCCGCGAAATCCTGTCGCAAGCTTTCTCTAGGTCTACGAATACATAATGTAGCTCTCTTTGACCTTCCCTGTACTTTTTATACTTTGGCAAAAGAAGTCCCCAAACGGTATTGGTGCACATTGCACTATTCACAATCATGAATTAATGGCCAAAACATTGCCCAATAAATTATCAGATGTTTTTAATAATGTGATCAAAACAGTAAATTTTGTTGAAGCGGATGACGCAGTTAATTTCCGTTTTTTGCGGTATTTCGCAAAGAAAGAGATTTCACGTTCAAAAATCTTTTGCTGCATACACGCGTTAGATCAGTGTGGTCCAAACACCAGCAGGCGGGCCGCGAACACTTTCTCAATGTCATATGATTATAAAACCATAAATATATGATCAGTGGTGGACACAGTACTTTTTAAAAGTACCGAGTAACGGTACCGCGGTATTTTTAAGAAGTACCGTGCCCACCAATGTATATGATGTTACTGTTACTAGCCGCACACCCCTAATAAGTCACATAAAATTATAGTAAAGCCATTATATAACTAATGACGTTACAATAGCTAACTTTATAGACTAGGCTAATTCTGCAGTACTCTACTGTAGTCTATAAAGCTTAGCAAAGTAAAGCAAGAGAAACAGTTTTCTTGTTTGTGGCCGTACCTTAAGAATACTGTACTCCCTAATTTAGTTGCAAGTTAGATGTGCATTTGGAAGTATATTGTAATAATTAGTTGAGTTTAACAAAAACGATTGTCAAAAGAAAACTGTCAGACGAAAACAAAATTTGATTCTAACTGGGAAGAAAAATAATTCTTTACAAATAACGATGATAAACCACACTGTATGGTTTGCTTACTAGTAATATCCGTTCCGAAGAAATTTAATTTAAAAAGGTATTACAGCACCAAGCACGAGAAAACGTTAGAGAAATACTAAGGAGCTTATAAGAAAGCAATTTTAAAAGAAATGAAGAGAAAGTATAACAATCAAAAGAAAATGATGATTTGATTTCGCTAAACTTGATTCAGCTGCAGATCTGAAAACTTTATACAAAATTGCGCTAACGATTTTTAAACATGGGAAAGTTTTTCTGGAGGGAAAATTATAAAAGCGTGTGCGATTAAGATGGCCCTTGCTAATGGTGACAAAAAAACTAGCCAAAAATTTTGAAAATATATCCTTATCTCATTAAATTGTGGAAAAAAGCTGCAGACCTGAAGCGCTAACACCCGCTAAACATGGAAAAGTTTGTTGGGACGGGTAAATTATAAAAGAGTGTGCGATTAAGATGGCAGTGGACATAGAATTTTAATCATCTTATCTTTAGCAAGAATTATGTGAATTGCAATCGGATACTTTTTTTTTCAAGAAAGAATGAGCGTTACGACGCGTTTTGGAAGCTTGTAAGCAAAGAGCAGTTTCCCATTGAAGAGATTTTGTACAAAAATGTACATTTGTGAAAGTGCTTTTTTAATTATAAAGCGAATAAAAAGCAACGCATGGGATAGAATGGCTGATGAAACCCTGGATACCTGTTTACGTCTGTCGACCACCGAAATTAAAGCGGACATTAACACAATTATCAAAATCAAGAAACAATAAATTTTTTTTGCTATCGTGTTGGTGGGTTGGCATTTTTTTTGTCGAAATCACTTTCTTGAGTCGCTGGCAAACAGAGAGCTTTAAATTACCCTAATCAAAAATTGTGTTTGGCGTGCAGATGCAGCAAATGAGCTTTTTTCACAATGGAATATTCTCGTTTGTGGCCCGTAAATTTTTTCTTAATCTGGAATGTGGCCCTTTATGTTTACACTTTTGGACCGGCCTGCGTTAGATGGTTTTCAAAAGGAAAGCGCGAAATAAAGTTTTTCTTTTGCGGAAAGAAATACAAAACTTTTTACACGAAGTAAAACTGGAAATGCAACAAATTTTTTCTGATAACCCTCTTTTAATGTTTCTGTTGTTTTTGGTGGACATTTTTGAGTTTGTTAACTCCATCAACCTAGAACTGCAAGGTAAAAAAAATAAATGTGCATCGTTTCAAGGTTTTTAATACGAAACTATTATATCGTAGCGTTTCAAATTGGTTTCAAAAAGCACAAATGGGGTCTCGCTCCTTCACCGAATTGCGAGTGTGGCGACTCTGAGCAAACTGCAGACCATGTACTAACAGCGTGCCCTATACATCGGGCACCACATGGAGCACGAGGTCTGACGGTTTTGGATGACGAAACTCGATGCTGGCTTAATAACACCACTGCCAGCATCTGATTCAGGCAGTGTAGGAGTCTCTGGGGTAGTAAAAAGATAAACCCTCGGCACCAGTCCTGTTTGTCTCTGACCTGGAGGATGCCCTTCAAACGATGACAAACGATGACGTTTCAAATTGATCAAAAATTTTTTTGCTTTTTGCGCACCTTAATGAGTTTTCGGACGAAAACAAACTTCAAATGAGTGACGGTATCTTCGAAGTAATAAAGCGGCATGGTTCTAACTCTAGCCCTAATTCGGAAAATAGATGCATTTTCGGAATTTACAAGAATTTGATAAATTTTATCGTTTTATCAAAACTCTGTTTTGACTCAAATTGGATGATTTGCTTTCAACTAATAATCATATTTAAGAACAATTTATAGATATGTATGGTTAATGACGGAAGTGCAAAACATGTCTAATGTGAAATGGGTTGCAGTGACCTTCGGAGAGCAATGACGCAAACATAAACAGATCTTGCAAAGATGACTTTGCAAGTGCTAATTCCATTAAGGTGTAATTTGACTACAAACTTTTTATTTTTAAGAACATAGTTTTTGCTCTTCCAATCCTTCTGAGTACTTCTTCCTTCGTTCTCTCATCACCAGTGGTGAAACATGTTCCGAAATATATGAATAACCTAACTTGTCCACTCTATTTCCATTTACGAGACACTCACAGTTTTGAAATGATATTTTTATTGCTTTTGCTCATCACTATAGTTTTGTTTTCATTTTGTTTATTTTTAGTCCATAGGTGTTGCTAACCTCATTTATTACCAACAAATTTTTTTGCATATCATTTTCATTTTTCGCTAACAAAACAGTGTCGTCTGCATATCTAATATTAATAAATCTTGTACCACCAACTTTGATATTTTATCCTCGTTGTCCCGAAAAATCCATTCTCCATACAAATTGATAATATAGGTGACAGAACACATTTTTGTCTCACTCCTCTTTGTAGTTCTTCAAAATTTGTAGTTTCGTTGTCAATTCGAACTGCCGCTTTTTGATTCCAACAAAAGTTTTTAATTAATTGGACATACTTTTTCCCAAAAATGCGTTTACTCAATGCTTATTTTATTTCTTCATGTTGTACCTTTTAAATGCTCTTTCATAGTCTGTAAAACATAGATAAGCATTCCTCTGAATTTGTAAGCATCTTTCACCCAGCACTCGTAGAGCAAATATAGCCTCTCCAGTTGCATTTCTCCCACTTCTTCGTCAATTACTGTACTTTGTTTAGCCTCTTAAGAATAATTTTGAATAGCAACTTAATAGCATGTGACATGATACAAATGGCTCTGTAATCACTACATGTGATTGCTTAAGCTTTTTTCGGCATGGTAATAAACTCGGATTTTAAAAATTCTTGTGGCAATTCACCTGATCGAAGCAATCGATTAAGTATTTTCAGCAATTTGTTTTTCCGTTTTGGCCCAAATCTTTAGTATTTCAGCAGCTTCTCCCGTTGCTTTTCCTTTGTTCATCCATTGAATTGCATATTCTATTTCTTTTATTTTAATTTCATATCTGTCTACTTCGACATCTAATTCCATTATGTCTCCACAACTGTTGTGATTAGACAACTCTTTTATGTATTCTTCCCATCTTCTTTTCATATCTTCTGCTTACAAATTACGAATGTAAATCAGCTTTTTTCACTTTACTCTATATTAAAACCAAACTTCAAAATCGCTCGGATGCCAATAACGACAAAAAGTAGCCCTTTCCAAGAGCCATCCTAAAATAGACAAATTGATTCCAACAAAGCAAGTGTACCCATCTCATTCAACTTCGTCCTATATATATATATATATATATATATATATATATATTTTTTTATAACTTTCACTATACAGTACATTAATATTTTTGTTATGTTTGTTTAATTTTTTGCTTGTTAAAGAAAGCCGCTGCTCTATTGAAAAGATTACATGGAGTCCGTAATAAAATTTCTCAAAAAAGGTTGGAAACCAATGGTCGGACTCTAACCTATGTACGTATAAGTATTTATGGTAATTGAATGATAACAATCTTATAATAATTGTTATCTTTATTTGCATTGTGTTTTAATTTAGATCAAAGTTTTTCATTTTAAAGTTTAAAAAATTTATGGCTTACATAAACAAAAATTAGAGATTCTCTGGAACGGGAAATGATTTTATTTAAGAGCGCAAAATGTTTTAATAAATATAGGCTTTTATCAACAACTACATTGTGCCAGGTGTTTATGAATCTAAAAGCGTTTACGGACTAAGATAGTTATATCTATTTAAAAAAAGCAATTTATTAATTGAAGTAAACATAAAAAATTTTAACACTTAAAAACGACAAATAATTTTGCTATGTAAAAGAATTGAAGTGGTCATTTTTGACCAGTCAAGGCTTTTAAGATTTTATTTGATTATTATAAATAAGGAAAAAAGGTTTGCCAGCTGAAAAAAGTTGAGAATTACTGGTTTGAATTATAAAATTTCTTAAGTAAATTACTATTAATTTGCTTAGATTTTTGTAATTATGACCACAATATGACCACAATGTATAGTTAAAATATTGTTAAGAACGGCCATAAAATCGTTTCACTCCACACATACAAGATCATTTAGCTTTCAATAAAATAGAAAAGAATGATTCGTACCACATAATTGACAAATAAATTAAAGAGCAAACATAATTTGGAGTCTGACAAGATTTAGAATCTTTTTTAATAAATTTCAAGGAGTGTGATAAGAAGTGTTATATAAAAGATTAATAGTGCATAGACACTTTCAAAGAGAAATGCGTAATGGAAACGTTCTGTTATAATGCATGCAACAAAATGCCATTAACAATGTTACAAAATACACTTAAAATCATTAAAGTGCATATACTGGTAATATACTTATTTTATCAGCAAACCTTTGTTTTTGATAAGGCAGGAAAAATCGTAAGTGGGAGACCGCTCCAAGCCGCGAAGGTACATCGGTGAGTTTCGATGCTTCTGACATTCGATGATGTATTGTTGCAACGGAATTTCACGCGTTTCTGTATTTGAAATAAACAATCAATTGATGTTTAATTAAAGCAATGCGTTTCAATTTTAGATGTAGAATTAGTGTAAGCCATTTTTATTTGGAAAAAAGTTTTTCGATGACAAAGGCCTGTTTCCACTACGAGCGTTGGTGAAATTATTCTTTGTTTTTCTTCTCTCAACGCTGTATGGTAAAAAAATCAAAAACAAACAAAAAATAACTCCACCAGCGGTCGTAGTGAAGCGGGCCTTAACCATCAAGTTTTGTTAAGCTTTATTTAACCTGAGTACATTCATTTAACGTTATTTTAAATGATTTTATTTACAAAACAGAGAAACAGAAACAAAATAAACATTTTTAGTTCACTAAAGCCTTTATCAGATGAAGAAAAAAATAGTAATTGTGGTTTTGTCAAAAAAGTCGAGTGCATGACGTTAAAATTTATTTAATCCAATTATGTGATGATAAGCAAATAAACAGATAAATTTACGAGAAAACATTTTGATGAAGAAATTTAAGTTTTAAAAGCAGGAATATTCATTTATTCATTCATTTTATTGTCAATCATTACTTAACAATTTAACACAAAAATTATAAATACTAAAAAGATCAAGAAAAAAAAGAAGCAGCACAACGTCAGAAGTTAAAATATGCATAAGATAATCAGAAAGTGAAAGTACAAAACAGTAGAAAGGATGGCCGCAACACCTTAATCAGATAAAAATATAAGAAACGACAAAGAAAAAAAAATATAATAATAATATTATCAAACAAATTGAGAGATTGAACAATGAGTTCATGACTAGTCTGCGTAATGATGATGGGTGGCACAGCTAGCCAAGATGAGAATTTAGCTCAACTGAGCAAGTTAAGCAAAGAAAAACCACCCATAAAAAGAAACCTCACCAGGTCCGGAAACCTTTTATAAATGCATCTGGTGACATACAAAAAATAATAATAATAATGAATATATACAAAAAAATTACGAATTTATAAATCAAATAATAAGCAGTGTTCCGTTCTTAAAAATCGTCCCCATTATGTATATTTACAATCTCCTGAAAAATCTTTTTAATTTCGATTTGGTCCAGCTCAAATAGCCGAAGAAACAACGTTTCTATAAGCATTTTAAATATTTTACATTTATTTACAAGAAAATGGCAACACTGCTTAATTTCGTAATTCTTGAGGAAAATTCCAGTATATTCGCTTGACATGTGACATGGTGACGTAATAATGGTTATTTGTGATTGGCTTGATCTTAGTAAGTTTCAGAACATTCGAGCAACTTATGACCGATTGATATAAATAAGGCTCGCTCGGAAACGTTATTATTATTTATTCTAGTAACTCAGTATTGGAAAATTGTTAGCTGTGTAAATTCGTAGTTTTTGAACGCAAGTCTCTGGTTGCTTAAGTTATTGTTGAAGAATTAAACTAGTAAGCTTAACGTGATGTTGATTGTATACTATTGTGGGCTCCTAAGAGGATTGGAGCATATTTTTTAATAAAGAAGTTATTGTGGTAGTCTGAGCTGTGGTTTAGCTAGACTATATTTTTGCTGTTACTGGTTCCTAGGGTAGGTCCAGTAAGAAGATTTAAGAATTTTATCTTGTGGTAAGCAGCCAAGATTATGTTGTTCGGTGAGAGCCTTCTTTACAGGCACCGAAAGGTTATAAGATTAAACAAAGTACCGAGTTACTGAATTATTTCTACAAAATTTCAAAACTAATTCTGTGGAAGTAACATAAATTTCAAAAACTTTTACAAGCAGATATTAACGATATTAAAGATAACATAACATGACATAAAGTAACAATTATACTGGTCCAAGTTGTAAAGAGTTGATAATGAAATTCAGCATTATTTTTTCTTATGATTACATTACCTAACTTTACGGCAGAGCTTCCCAAACCGCGGCCTGTGGGCCATTTACGGCCGTTTTCCGGTCCGGAAAACAATTTATCTTCGTTATTACGTCATTTTATAACAGTGTGTCGGGACAAAATTCAGGAATTCGGAGATTGATTCGAAGTGAAGAGCTTTTTTTATCTTTTTTTTACGGAAAGCGGGAACGCTACTTTTTTTGGAACAAAAATCAAAAAATCTGCACCAAGTGTGCCGCGAATTTCAAAAAAGTCCTAAAATGTGCCGCAATCTGAAAAGGTTGAAAACCACTGTTTTACAGCTTTTCACTGAAATATTAAGAATCTATTAAAATTAAATACCTTGTTTGTGCCATTCTAAGCCGTCTATCAAAATTTAGAAAAAAAATGGCCAGCAAGATAAAAAATTCGGGAAACCCTGCTTTATAGCGACAATCGAATGAACATTAACTCCTTTTTCTCTGAAAAATTGGTAAAATTTACCACTCATCTTTGATTTTTTGGCAATAAGTTCACACCTTTAAGGACAACAGAAAATAAATTGGCAAGTTGGCAATTCTTCTTCATTGACATGCTTTTGGCCAACAACACTACAACGATTTGGCCTTGTCTACACTAGGGTTAGTTTCTCAAAGTAGAAGTGTTTGTTTATTATATTTCTACGTCAATTCTGGCAAGAAATATAATAAAGAAACATTTTCACATTGAGAAACTACGCCTGGTGTAGACAACGCTTTATAGTGAATAATGCCGTGAATATTTACAATCTTTCATGTGACGTGTTTAACGAGAGCAACAGGGCGTTGCACCATCCGTAAACACAGCCTTACATTTCCACCGGTAAACGTAGAATTCGTTGCACAGAAATTTGTCGCCGCCATTTCGGCGCACAATAAATTTTTTATAGGTTTATTTGGCGCGGCGAGTTTGCCGTTAGTTTCTTCGGGTGAAACTTACAGTTTCGCGGACTTTTAATATCCGCGATAAACTGACCCGCAACGAACTACCCTAGAATCTTTCCACCATGTCGCTCCATGTTTTGAAAATTCTTACTTAATTTTTAAAAATCTTTTTAAAGCAATGGTCTATGCCAATAAGAAGAGAAAGCAGATATTAATTAATATTTTTCAACATTTTCTTGTAACTTTACAAGTAATATCAGTAATTATCGAATTGTACCTCTAGGACTGACATGGGCAAACTACGGCCCGCGGGCCAAATCCGGCCCGCGAGCTTGTTTAATCTGGCCCGCCTGCTATTACCACGAACGAGTACCTAAAAGCAATTCATTACTGATTGTTGAATATAGTTTCCCTTTTCCCTACAGAAAAATCACATTCCAATGCCCAAGCATACGAATCAATTGATCTTGTTGAAGTTTCCTTGTTTATGCCTGTAATTCTTTTCTCATAACTAAGCGTTTGTTACATCACGGTTAAAAAATCGTTAAAAATTTATTTGTGACTTCTAGTTTAATCACATATCACAAGATAAGATGAAAGAGGAAAACCCTGACATGGATATAACTTTTTTGCACTGCATCATCCATCAGGAGGCCTTGTGTAAGTCTGTACTGCAGCTTAATCATGTGGTGAAGGCAGTGATAAAACTGATCAACTACATAAAAGGAAGAGGACTTCACCATTGACAGTTTATAAAGTTTTTCGAAAAAATCGATTCTGATCACCAGGACTTGCTTTACCATTCTCATGTTAAGTTAAGTTTGGGAAAAGCATGTAAACGTTTCTGGGTACTTAAACAGGCCATTTGCTTATTTATGTAGTTAATCAGAAAAGGTGATGACTTTCCTGAACTAGAAGACGGAGATTAACTTTGTGATTTTTTTTTTGCAAGAGACATATTGACACACATGAATGACTTGAATACGAAGTTGCAAGGGAAAGATCTTTTCGCCCCCGAGATGTACACGAATGTTAAAGCTTTTAAATCTAAACTGACTTTATTTTTAGAACAATTGCTAAGCAATTCGTTTGTACATTTCCCCACTTTAGTGACTATGAAAGAAGCTTCTAAACATGCAAATAAATACAGCAAGTTACTGGATAATCTGCATCAACAATTTTGCCGTAGATTCCAAGATTTTATAAAACTCCAAAAATCATTTAATATTGTCTCAGCCTCCCTATCTCGAGTTGCTCTGACAGCACCACAGGAGTTGCAATTGGTATTGATTGACCTTCAGAGTGACTACCTTTTGAAAGAGAAATTTCAAGTCCTGAAGCTGAATGAATTTTACGCTTTATTAAATGATGCTACGTTCCCGAATATGCAAAAAATGGCGCAGAGAATGTTGGTTCTCTTTGGCTCAACATACATTTGTGAACAGACTTTCAGCTTGATGAATTTTAACAAATCAAACCACAAATCTCGATCAACTGATACTCAGCTAAAATCTGTTTTAACAATCGCGACAACTAAGCTATCCCCAGATTTTGATACTTTGGCAAAGAAAAACGTGGCTTAAAGACTGCAATTAAATGTAACATTACAGCAAGATTTTTTATCATTTATAACTGGTTTATTATTGTGAACAGCCTTTAATAAACTATGCTACAGCTTAACACTCTTGTCCGTTTCATACATTCACATAGTCCGGCCCGCTTGTCAAAGTTTAAAAAAATTTTGGCCCGCCGTCCAAAAAGCGTGCCCACCCCTGCTCTAGGATGAACTTACAACAAAGCTTGATTAAAATACTTTATTTTATTTATTGTAGTGCTGCTTCTTTGCATGATTTTATCGAAAATGCTAGCTTTTTCACTTTGATTACAACCGTATCTTCTACTTAAACTCTCCGTACTTCTTATCCTCGATCAGTGTTTGACGACGTTTATCGCTAGATTAAACTGGCTAAAAGTGCGGAAGCGCTACATCAGTAAATAAGATTGTTGTTGCTACTCGAAAAATAATCAAGTTTGTTGTTTGAAAAATTACTCATTTTTTGCTTTCGAAATGTTTAGTGTATTGTGACTTTACAGTTTGTAACCCAGCCTCTAAGGTTGTTCAAATCAGAGCAGCCCTGGTGCCGGTCCCAAGCCCGGATAAATGGGGAGGGTTGCGACAGGAAGGGCATCCGGCGTAAAACACAGCCAAATTTTTTAATGCGCGTTGTAAAATCTAACTTCATACCGGATCGGTCGAGGCCCGGGAAAACAACGACCGTTACCAGTGACTGGGCACCAAGGGTTACTGGTGGACATGCTACTTGGATGCAAAGAAGAGGTGGAAAGCAGTGGAGAAGAAGGAAGGAGAGAAATGAAGAGAGAAAGAAAGCTAAGAAGATCAAGCTGAGGGTTGCTACATTAAATGTTGGAACCATGACTGGTAAAGGAAGAGAAGTGGCGGATCTTATGGAACGAAGAGGGGTGGACATACTGTGTGTGCAGGAAACTCGCTGGAAGGGGGAGAGAGCAAGATGCATAGGTGGTGGATATAAAATGTGGTACTGTGGAAGTGGAAACAAAAAGAATGGTGTAGGAATCATATTGAAAAAGGAGCATGTGGACAGGGTAGTGGAATTATGGAGGGTATCAGAAAGGATAATATGCTTGAAGATGGAGCTTGATGGTGTTATGTTGAATGTCATCAGTGCATATGCGTCACAGGTGGGGTGCATACGTGAAGAAAAGAAAACATTCTGGCTGGACCTAGATGAGACAGTGGAAAAGATACCAAGGAATGAAAGAATTGTGGTGGGAGCAGACCTGAATGGGCACGTAGGACAAGGGAATAATGGTGATGAAGAATGCATGGGCAGACACGGATTAGGGAAAAGAAATAATGAAGGACAAGCAGTGGTGGATTTTGCTAAGAGAAGGGAACTAGCAATCACCAACACATATTTTGTAAAGAAACCAGCACATAGAGTCACCTACAGTAGTGACGGACGCAGTTCGCAGGTGGATTATATCATGGTGAGAAGACAAAGAATCAAGGAGGTGGTGGATACAAAAGTTGTTGTAGGTGAAAGTGTAGCAAAACAGCACAGAATAGTGGTCAGTGTGATAATTATCTGGACAAAGTGGAGGAAAGCACCAAAATTAGTGAAGAGAATAAAATGGTGGAAATTAAAGGACTCGAAAGTGAACAGTAAATTCAAAATGGATGTGATTGAAAGCGGAATACTTAGTGAACAGGAAGACTGGCAAACAATAGCTGAAATGATACGGAGCATTGCCAGAAAGAAACTGGGTGAAACATCAGGAAAAGTTAGCATGGCAGGTAGACAGGAAACGTGGTGGTGGAACCAGGAAGTAAAAGAGAAGCTAAAGGATAAGAAAAAAGCTAAAAATGCATGGGATACCATCAAAGATGATGCAAGCAAGTTGGCCTATAAAACTGCAAGAAAGCAAGCTAAGAGAGAAGTGGCAAAGGCAAGAAACAAGGCATATGAGGAACTGTACGAAAAACTGGAAACAAAGGAGGGGAAAATGAGGTGTTCAAAATAGCAAAGCAGAGAAACAGACAAAGCAAGGATGTTCAACAAGTAAGAGTAATCAAGAGTAAAACTGGGGAGATTTTGATGGAAGAAGAGAAAGTAAAACAGAGATGGAAGGAGTATTTCGACAACTTACTCAACCATGAAAACCCTAGAGAAAGAAGAGAAACGAGAACAGAAGAGAGAGAAAGGGACGTGGAAGATATCTCTGGAGAAGAAGTCAGGACTGGGTTGAGGAGGATGGAGAAGGGAAAGGCTCAAGGACCTGATGACATACCAGTGGAAGCATGGATTGCTCTAGGCAATAAAGGTGTGGAGTTTTAGTGAAGTTTTTCAACAGACTCTTGCGAGGAGAGAAGATGCCAGATGAATGGAGGAGGAGCGTGCTTGTACCTTTGTACAAAGGTAAAGGAGACATCATCAAAAAATGTGGAAACTACCGGGGGATCAAGTTGATGAGCCACACTATGAAATTGTGGGAGAGGATAATAGAAGCAAGGATAAGGAAGGAGGTGACAATTGCTGAGCAACAATTTGGGTTCATGCCAGGAAGGAGTACCACCGATGCAATCTTTTGTCTAAGGATGCTGTTGGAAAAATGGACTGAAGGGCAGAAGGCAGTGCACTGTGCCTTTATTGACCTGAAGAAAGCATACAACAGGGTACCCAGAGAGGAACTGTGGGAATGCTTGCGGTTAGCTGAAATATCAGAGTGCTACATAAAGATTATCCAGGATATGTACGACGGAGCAACAACAACTGTGAGAAGTGCAGCAGGGTTGACTGAAGAATTTAAGGTTAGGTGTTGGACTCCACCAAGGTTCAGCACTCAGCCCATTTCTTTTTGCCATCATTATGGACAGGCTGACGGAGGACATCAGGAAGGACGCACCATAGGATATGCTGTTTGCAGATGACATAGTTCTGTGTAGACAAAATCATAGGGAGCTAGAGGAGGATCTGGAGATTTGGAGAAATGCACTGGAGATAAGAGGCCTGAAAGTGAGCCGGAGCAAGACAGAATATTTGAGGGTTGGGGGTGTGGATGATGGAGAAGAGTTGAAGTTGCAAGAAGAAAAGGTAAAGAAAGCCAAAAACTTCAAATACCTGGGTTCAACAGTTAGTAATGATGGAAGATGTGAAGAAGAAATAAGGAGAAGGATCCAAGCAGGATGGATGAGTTGGAGGAAGGTATCTGGAGTTCTGTGCGACAGAAAGTATCAGCAAAGGTTAAGGGTAAAATATACAAGAGTGTTGTTAGACCAGCCATGCTTTATGGAATGGAAACGGTGGCAGTGACTGAACGACAAATGGGAAAAATGGAAGTTTCAGAGTTGAAAATGGTGAGATGGGCTCTGCGAGTGACAAGAAAGGACAAGATAAGAAACGAATACGTGAGAGGGACTGCGAAAATTGCAAAGCTGGGAGAAAAACTTCGGAATGTGAGGCTACGTTGGTATGGACACGTAAAAAGGAGAGAAGAAGACTACGTGGGGAAAAGGATGATGGAGATGACAGTGCCAGGCAGAAGGAAAAGAGGAAGGCCAAGGAGAAGGTGGATGGATTTGGTGAGAGAGGACATGGAAAGGGTTGGAGCTAGGTAAGGAGACGAAGTAGACCGAGTGAAATGGAGATTACTGTCGCGCTGTGGCGACCCCGAGTAGGGAGAAGCCGAAAGAAGAAGAAGAATTGTGACTTTACAGTTTGTACATTTGCGTTAGGCAGTTCTGGTATATGACGTGGCAAAAAACACAATAAGTCGAAGGGTAGTTTTTGCTTGATTATGACAAATTTTACGCCACAGCTTTATTACAACTTGTAAGTGCCAAACAAGCTACGAGTCCAAGCTTCTTTAAGCTTTTAACGGCTTTCTGACGTCTATTCAAACAAAAACTTTATTTGGATGTGCAATTACGTAAAAAAAACTTTTGTTCTTTTCAGCAACAAACTATCCATAACATACTGATTCGAATTATTGTCATGGTTCTTTTCAGTACAAAGACGATGGCAACAAGACACTAACAAAATTTTCTCTGAAAAATGGTAAAAAATGTTTCTAAAATATCGATATTGACTTCTAAAATTCTCTATATAATTTTCTAAAATTTTTAAAAATTTATCTATATGAAGAAATATTTCTAAAATATTGAAAGTTTGCATTTCATATTCATGCACTAAAAGAATGGCTTATTTGCAAACGATTGAAAGCTTTAAAGCGTTAAATTTAAAAAGCAGTTTTAAAACCTTTATCAAATTTAATCGAAACGTCTCAATTTTTTTGCTTTTGCTTTTGTAGTCGTTTCGAAGGGCATCCACTTCAGATCAGACAAAAACAGGACTGGGACCGAGGGTTTATTCTTTTACTACTCCAGGCTGCTGTACTTCCTGGATAAGATGGGGCAATGGTGTTAAGCCAGCATCGAGTTTTGTCATCTAAAACAGTCAGACCTTGTGCTCCATGTAGGGCCCGACGTATATGACATGCTATTAGGACGTGGACAGCGGTTTGTTGAATGGCCCGCAATCGCAATACGGTGTATGCACATTGCAGTGCGCTTTTGTAACATCATCAGGAAAGCAGCCAAAAAGACTATCCCAGGCAGTCATCGAAACAACTATATTCCATGTTGGGATGCGGAGTGTGATTCCCTCTATAGAACTTTCCTTCAGTCTCCTCAGGGAAACGACTCAAGTTTGGCTGCTACAGTTTTTGTTTTAATCGAGTTTTGTAAGCGAGTGTCTCAAAAAAATCTTTCACCGAAATTTATAACTTGGTGAAGGATAGAGCAAAAAGTGTTTAATACCAAGTTTTAAAACTTCTCAAGCACGTTTAGAGCTCTGAGCTCTAACAATAATAACCTTCGTTAAGGATATAAGCATTAATCAAGGCAAGGCTCTTCTTTATTAAAAACGCAACGTTAGTTTTTCAGAAAAATGTATAAATAGGTTTCATTTGAAATTACTAAAATCGTACATTATTTTTAATGTTAAAAGTCTTTTAACAGAAATCTAATTACCCTTTCCAATAGAGTCAAATTGACGATTTTATTTAACTGGTCAAATTGGAATAATAAATTAGTTAATAAAATCAGTCAAAGCTCTATTTTGGGCCATATATTTAAAGAAAAATTTAAAAACTTAAACCAACTAACTTATTATGAAATATTGATTTCGACTTGTAAATGTCATTATCAGTTTCTGTAAAAAATCAAAAATTAAAAAACTAAACTATTAAAAGACCATTATTCAATCTAAACGGGTCGTGACTCTAAAGACAAAAAGTAAAGCTTCAGTGAAAGCTATAAGGCAAACAACATATCAGCTGACGTTGTGATTTACAATAACGTTATGATGACGAAAAAACACCACACTGTAAAAATCTGTAGTAAAAATATAAAAAAAAAAAAAAAAAAAACTTCCGATCAAAAAGGTTGGCTGAAAAGATCAAAGAAACCGCTGTAGTTTTTTCACAATATATACAGTTTAAAAGATAGAGAAGAAATAAACAGATGTAAAACTCAATCACAATTATAAGATAGAAAAATTATCTTAATATTAATTTTTGCATTCAAATACTTAATCCATTTATTTTCACACCAAAATGTAATAATATTGTATCCGGCTCTTTAACAAATATAACCGTAAAGCATTCAGTGATGTCAGGTTTAGCATGAAGGACGTCGAAATGAAACTTATGAAAATGTTTAAGGAGGGCAGCTTGGTCATTGTCATCTTAACCTTAAATTTGTTCCAGAATGAGCGGTGGTTACTCTGTTGGGTAAAAAATTTGTTTTTGTCTGTCCTACTAGTAAAAAAGTTCAAAAAAATAATAAATTCAATTTTTGTTTATTATTAAGTTGTCTAAAGAGAAGCTGGTTCTTTAAAAAATTGAAAGGAATCCGATTGTTTCTCTGTCCTTGTAGTGCTAAACTTCTTGAATAAGGTCAGCAAATGCCCCAAAGTCTAATAACTACGCTTATATTTTAAAATGCGTATTTGACGCTCAGTAAGAAAAACTATAGCCTGATTGTAGATTGAGATGGAGACGAATTTATTTTTTATCTGCAATTAAATTTAAACGCAGCAACTCAGCAGAACACAGCAAACTTAGTCAGAAAAGCATTACAACTTGTTCGTTCAGCGAAATTACGGACCCTGGTTGCAACGGAACCGAAACCTCCCTTTATAACAAGCTTGAATCGGCCCCTCGTGGTTACACGACAAACTTTCAAAGAAAATTAATTTCAAGCATTACGCTTGAATCACTGACAAAAGAAACCGCATCGTCATTTACAAGTAAAAAAAATGCATCCATGATAAATTTACACAGATAAATACACATTAATACAGCCGGACCAAACAAGTAAACAAGTGGATCATTCATTCAAAACATTAAAAAACATCATATTCTCAAAAAAATCGTCGCTATTACTCAGTTTTACAATTTTCCCAAGACAGTAATGTACTCTTTGCAGGAAAGGCGATTTGTGTTACGAAACACCTACGTATTGCATTTTGCAAAATTCATAATCTGCTATTTAAATAGCATAATTTTTGCAAGTAAGATGTTGCTTTTAGTTAAAATTTTTACTATTTGGATGCAAAATAATAGAATTAACTGTTTTTAACCATATTTCATAGTTTTTAAAGTTTCCAAATAACTCTCATTTTTCACATGGATATAACTCGGGGTTATTTTTTATTAAGATGAATTTGAGATAATTTTTTGTAATTCTTTAATTTAGCAACTAATGTGAGTGGGTTTTTATACACAATAGCTGCTTCTAGTTTAAGTTTCTTTTCTTTTCTTGGCCAAAAAGTTGAAGTAAGTTGAAACGGCGTTGCCCAAACAATAAAGTATTATTTTCGACATCAACGTAGTTAGTCATAAAAATGCATATGTAACACGAAAAACGACTGGAGATAAAGAAACTAACCTTGTAAACCCGCCAGTACGTGACGATAAGCTTCGAAATAAGCTTCACTCTCAGCCATTGTGTAAGTCTTCTTCATATCTGATGTTGCGATGAGAGATGAAGTATACACTGCTTCTCGATATCGCCGAAGTTGCATCACTTTAAAATAAAACCAACAAAATTTATTTCCATTTTAAGTTAGATTTAATAAAAGTTTTTTCTTTTTCTAGTATATCCCAATTGTAATACTTTTGAAGTCAGATTGGCCAAGAAATCTCGACAATTGATTTCTTTTTAGTTAAAGATTTTTTTTATAATTTTTTGTAAAAATACTTCAATTTTGGAAGAAAACAGACATAATCAACTTTTTTTTAAATACAAAATTTGAATTAGTTTAAAAAAGGTTATTTTAAAAAGATTAAACTCTTAAAAATTCAAGTTTGTCTCCTTCATCTGGTCTTAGTCCAGTTTTAAGCGTTTTTTCCCAAAGTTGGTTAAATTTATTTCACTTCCACAGCTTTGTTTCCATAATTCATCTTTCTATTTTATTTGATGTGTAAGACCAAAATAAAATCTTTTCGACTTTTTCTTCTAGCTGTTTCTTCCACATTTTCTTCAAACAACTTAATTTTTTTTTATCCATTCAAAAATTCAATGCTTTTTGCAAAATTCATTGTCTTCTGTTTTGCAAGACAAGCCCGAATTATCACACTTCAATTGTTCTTACCAGACCAAACATAGACCCTTTCAAAGATATCATGTTAATTAACTAAATTTTTGTCTTTTTTAGAATATTTTTATAACTCACAGTAGTTCTTTCAATAACTCTTGTAACTCTTCTCGAAATAGTCATCTCATATTCCTTTAAACAAACCAAGTGTCACTATTATATTAAACAGCAGCTTTTTCACCTAATTTTGGTACAGGATATCTCAAAAAAGTATATACACTTTAACTACTTAAAAACAAAATTTTCATTATATTTTTATGAATTTAACTAGCGGTATGATATGTTTGTATATGTTATTGTTGAAGACTATCGCATAATCAACTGCCTTCACCAAAAAAGTTTCATTCTAAGATTTGTATTTTTAGATTTTTTTCTGATGAGATCTTGCGAAACAGATAGATCGCAAGGAGGGATGTTATTGAATACCCTTTGTATTTACCAAACATCACACCATTAAGCTTTTTTAAAGGCTAAAATGCAAAATTTGCTACGCTTATATTCATAAGTAACATTAAGAATTTACTGTACTATGCTCATATTCATATGGCTTATTATATGGACTTATAGTTTGGGGGTCTACTTTTCCAACATTTCTTAAGAAATTGACAACTTTTTAAAATAAAGTGATTAAATTGATTGGGTGGTGGCTAAATGTACCGAAAGATTAACATCATATTATTACCGTTTCGAAATGCTTAAACTATTTGATCTGAACCAATTTGAAGTAGCTAAATTTGGGCATTCAAATTTTACAAAAAAAATTCCACAAAGCATTTCTAATTTTTTTACCTGGACAACCCAGGTCTCCAAACAAACAATCTTCACGCTTGCAAAATAAATCTCTTTATAATCCCCTCTACCATACTTCTTGTTTAAAAAGATGTATAAAAAACCAAAAAGTTAAGATATGAAACAACATTCTCATCGAAACACAAAAAAATCTTCTAATCTATTTGAAAAAAAGCTTAAAGATTTTGTATTGATAAATTACAATCAAAATTGATTATAAATCGAACACATCGCTTTAAAAGTAATTGATCATGCACAACGTTGCGATACAGATGGCTGCTGACTAGAGAATCGAAAGGTCAATTCGCAGTCTCCCTGCGGCATCATTACAAACGTGTAAAATATCCTACTTTTTCAGGTTATTGTTTATTGAATTATGCATTATTTAGTTGTGTTTTTTTGGTTTCTTTATACCTCGTATATGTTCGCAAATAAAAATGCATTGATTGATTGAAAATCTACGCAAAAAAATCTGTAGCATTTGCTAAATTGAAAGCAAACAGTAAATGCGAATGCACTTAAATGTCATGTGAATTACTTCGAAATGTAAGTCATTTCATTACATTTGTATGTTCTTAGCAGTGTCTTGGCTGGAATGGTCGTAGGTTTGAAAACAGGCAATCTCGAAGCAATAACATGATGTTTATAAATATTTTACATCTTGAAAAAGTATACAATAAGTATCGGTATCTTTTATTTCAGTTCCGCCATAAAAAAATATTGAAAAAGGAAAATTTGTAAGTAGTAGAAAGCAGAGTAGAAAAAAGAAGAAGCAACAAAATGAAACGTTATGGCATAAAATCAAGATAAAAACAAATTTTTGAGAATAAGTGTACATGGTTGCAGCACCTTTAACTATGCACATTTATTCTCAAACAGAAAATGAAGAAGATGAAGAAGATAAAAAAAACGAAAACAAAAGTAAAGCTTCATCCCAGTCATACGTAGACGTTGTTGTGTCGGCGGAAAATACTATAATAATACAATTACAAGGTGGTCCAACAGTAGGTGGACAGTAAATGAAAACATTTATTTTGAAATTACATATATATACAATTATATTTACTAACATAATTAATACATTGTCAATTAAATTTTATTGTGAACAATAATACAAAAGCCCTTAAATTTTATCAACGCAAGTGCTCAAACTGTTTTTCATTTGAAACATAAATGTATTCCATATACCGTTCACCTACTTTTGGACCACCCTCTATAATCAACATTTACGTTACAAATAGGTATAATGGGTTTACATTTTTTGGAGACACCTTATACATCTACTCTTTGGCCATAAGAGAAAATATTCTTTAATTTTACAATTCTCTCCGTTTTCTGAAATTAATCCAGCTACCATTTTCCATTTTTGGTGCTTTGACTGATAAATTTTATTTTTATAATTTTATTCCAGTGAAAACCCATAAAAGCTGGCCAAAAAACTCTTTGAGCTATATTAATAAAACAGTATACCACTTTTTTAACATAATATGACTTGATAAAATATTGTTACTCAAGGCAAGTTCGAAACTCTGTTTGATTACACAATTTTTAAAATTTGTGAATTTTTCATTATAATATTTATTTCCTGTTCATAAAAAATTTTATTGAAGCAAATAAAAAATCTATAAAGTTTTCTACTTAGGCCTACTCGAAATCGAATAAAAAATTTCAGCAGGGTTATCTTACCATTGGATTAGGGTTGTTTGAAGTTTTTAAACCGGAAAGTAGCAGTTTTTTTTATTTAAGTTGCCTTCATGTGACAGATGCTGTCAAAAATACTTTACACCGTTCAATAAAAAGTGATGATCCACTTTCGGTCTTTAGTTGACTTTTACAGGATCTCTTACTTTTTCTATTTTCCTACATTAAATCTTTTTCAATCAAGTTGAGCATCCCCGGCTTATCCGGTTGATGCAGGTAAATAATTTGCATTCTTACATTCTTGATCGTCTTCTTCTCCAGATTCATTTAAAAGTACATCATCGTCATCTTCATCCTGTTCGACATCACAGTTCCAAAATTCAACATCAATAAATCCTTTCTTAACTTGTTGCAGTTCCCGTCGTGTGATTGACGCGAACAGAAAATGTTTCTGTTAATTGATACAAAAAAAGTAAGAGAATTATTGACGTGCGTACGAAAAATTGAAGACTTGACTAAGTATAGATAAAATATTAAAATTTTGCCGTTTTGGACCGGTTTTTGGTTGTGAGACAGCATCTAGGAATTATAACAAGCTTGGGATTGAAATGTATGCAGAAATATGTATTTAAAAAGAGTTTACTCACTCATCTTTTTAAAATACTGCATAATCATTCATCACTATTTTTAAAATTTAGTTGATGTAATGGTAAACAGGATAGCCTTACTTTGAAGTTATCAGCAGATAGGCAAACTAAGTTTCCATACAGCAGACGCTTTGAGCTTTCCCATTCGACTGACTTCAACTTGTCCGCATTAAACTGCAGCCGATAAGTGACTCCTGAGTTTACAAACTTTGTTTAGAATGCTTTCATGATTCGACGTTCACTATACAGCATAGACTTTGTGCAGATAACATGTTTTGGTGGGTTGAAGCTGTTTAAGTTTCAAAAATTCTATGAGAAAATTGATAAAGAATAAAAAGGCTTTAATAACAGCAAATAATATTTTGTACTTGATCATTTATCTTTAAAAGAAATCGTAAAATTATTTTGAAGATAAACGAACGGAAAACTAAAAAGGGTTTATATTGATAACTTAAAACAAATATCCAAGAAAACATTGCGTAAGTTCATTTTTTTTCTTGCTTCAAATTTTTTCTAAATAACCTTTAGGACTAAGCTTTGGGAATCTGATGGAAACATCTTCATAGATTTTTACGCCGCCAAATTGTCTTCTGAGTTTGCCTGAAAATAAGTATTATTTTTAAAAAATTGTTTTTCTGAATTCGTCTGGTTCGATGGTCCCCTATTTCTGTAAGCCTTCGTCATCTTGAACGAAAAATAAACATTTTGCGATATTACTGTGGCAAACTATTTATTGATGGTTACAAAAAACTTTTGGCCACCAAAATTCTCTCTTTTTAAAACTATCAAGAGCTTAAAGGCCCGGTTTTACTGGCAATTTTTTTCTTTCAGACATGATTTAATCCAGATTTTATCAAGTTCTTTGTGGCGTCAAAAAAATTCTTTATTAACATTGAAATTATGAAACCGGAAAAGAAGCTCGTAAATCTGTGCCGCCGCTGCGCACGTTCTAGCTCTAATCAGGCGCAACCTCCGCATTCACACATCAAATTGCATTTTCTTTCTTGGTTAAATTTTTCAATCACTTCTCTGAGTTGACGTTATCGAGACAAGTAATTGGATGATATAAATCACGCAAGAAACAGTTTACACTTATCTCAGTCTTTTCTAACTTTTTTACATTTAACAACGAATTATTATGCGATGTCGACAGCGTGGCCGAGTGGTTAGAGCGCCGTGATTGCGATCGATATGGTCTCGGTTTAAAACCTGCTCGCGTCATTTTGTAGTGTCCTTGGCAAGGATACTTTACGTCCTGCTTGGTGATCTTGGCTAGCATTTCTAATTTATGGTTATATCTTTATTAAATTTCAAGAGGACAGCAATATATTGGCATCTCTGGAAGCAAGTCGGGGTAATTACTTATCCAGTGATGTACCAAGGATTTTCAAAAGGGGGGCATTCGTCGCGAAAATTTGGTGATCTTTTAAAAAAAGTCTTCACTTAAATTTTTTTCTGATTTCTCGTATTAGTGATCAATAAGGGGGCATGGCACAATGGCCTCCCCTAAATACGCTACTATGCTTACCCTAAGTATTAGCGCCGTCGTCGCTTTTCTGCGAGTCAGGTAGATAAATATACAGATAAAATAAATAAATGAAAATAAATAACTAAACCCAATTGTTTAACTTATTTCGTGTATATGTTTTCAACCTAAATTTCTATAGCCCACCAATTTATATTTAAAAATTCAAATCCAAAAGTACATATAATTCAATAGTACATAAAGCTATAATTTTTCAGTTATTCAAACTTTTGTTTCAACAAAACGCTTTTTAAAAAATTTCTAAAAAATCATGTAAATTCGCAGTTTAATGAAATCACGTTTTAGACTGCTATAATCACAATACTGTAATTGCAACTTGTAACTAGTTACTAACTGCAAGTTGCCATGACTCCATAATTAATTACAAGTTTCAATGACACACACTATAATTGCAACTTGTAACAAGTTACTTTTTTAAAATCCCAACTGTAAGTTATAGCTGGATACATTTAGGCCGAGAAACTGTAATTTATAACAACAGTACTGGCCAGAATGGACAATACACGTGTGTTTTGCTATTTTTGAGTGATTATACAGTAACAATGCAAGTTATTCATTTTTATGACGTATGTTGGTGACTCTCGTGCACTCATATTTCAATATTAAGCAGTGTTTATTCACTTTAGAGGTATAGATTCCATTTGAATGGTCAAAATAGATGATTTTTAGTGTTTCTTACTTAAACTTGCATTTCAGTTCAGATGGTAGATTTTTGAAATTTAGTTGATAATAGTGAATATGATTGATAAAAGACTCAAGACAGAGACTCATGTTCAAATAAAACTCTTGAGTGAAAAAGGTTATAGCACTCGCCAAATTGCTACAAGGTTGCATTTAATTCATATGACAGTGGCAAGATCAATCAATAACTTCAAAGCCACTGGAAAGCATGGCTTTGAGAAATCAACTGGTTGCCCAAAATGCACCACCAAGCGTTTGAATGATGCCATAATTTCGTCTGCTAAAAAGTCATCCAGAAAAACAGCAAAAAGCGTTTAAGCTGCTTTACCACAAGACTTTGTGCTTTCTAGCCAAAAGACAATTCGTAGAGGATTATTTCCTGCGAATTCGAAATACTACCGACCTGCCAAAAAGCCTAAACTATCTCAGAAGAACATTGCTGCTCGCTTGGCATTTTGCCATAAATATCAAGGACGGACGCCTAAACAATGAAGACGTGTTATGTTTTCGGATGAAGCACAAATATCCCAGTTTTATACTTTTTGTAGGCACGTTCGACGACCTTCTAAGAAGAGAGACTCTCGTCGATATATCGTTCCCACTGTGAAGAATGCTGCAAAAGTGGTGGTGTGGGGAGCTATAATTGTGCGAATAGAAGATGTGGATTATGGTTTATGCCTGAAGGAACTTCTATTAATGGAACAGTCTACTTTAACGTGTTAAAGGAGAAGCTACCAAATTTTATCAAAATAATTCGCGGCACCCATTTCCAAAATTCCAATATGATGGAGCTCCCTGCCATCAAACAAAAGTAGTTAAGAAATGGCTCGATGACAACGGGTTTTAGATCCTGGAAATTCTCCAGTTTTTAACCATTGAGAACTGTTGGGTCATGTTAAAGCAAAAGGTCACTGCGCGTAATCCGAGTTTGCTATTCCATCTGAAGCTACCTTTTAAAAAAGTTTGGATTAAGAAAATTACACCAAAATATAGTGAAAAGCTGTGTTTTTCCATGCTTGGACGTATCCAAGCTGTGTTGAAAAACAAAGGTCACACACCAAATACTAACCTGTCTTAAAGTGTTAGTATTTAGCAGCAACGTGCGTTTGCTCTCTAAATAATTTTTTTTGCAACTAAAACTTATTTTTCATTAAATAAAAGGCTTTGATAAAATTGTATTGATTAAACATAAAAAATGACAGAATTTGAGTGGTGTATCGTCCATTCTGGCCAGTAGTGTAGTTGCTCTTACAAAGTAACTTGCCCACCACAAGTATTACTCAATAGTAAACATACATTTTTACATTACTACCTGAATTTCGAAGATATTCGTTTATTCCTTCACGCAAAGGACGAACGAAATCTTCTCTTAAAAGTCGAAATTGAACATCAAGGTAATGATCAGCACTGCAACGAACAAACAAGTTTCAAACAAAAAGTTTATTTCACAGTAAGACATAGCGAACTTTAAATAGGCTGAGTTGGTTAAATTTGTTCGAACAAATGGATTCTTTTCATGAATATCATCACTGGTTGGGAACACAGAGATCTGTCGAAAGTCATCAGGGGCTGCTTCTTCATGCATGCAAGAAAGCGATTTTAAAACCATTCTGCAAAAAAGATAGAAACAATTTTGTAATGGTATTAATGTTCTTACCAATGACAGGATATCGAAGCAATGAATCAATGATTTTTGTCAAAAATATCTATAAGTAGTCTATATGCTGAATAGGCATAGTATACGTGCATGCTTTTGCTCTGTAAGTTTTGTTATATTACTATGGTTCTATTGTTTAAATATAAAGCTACGTTTTTTTCTTGTACACAAATATGGCATAAAAGCAATCTTTTTCCTCATTTTGCTTTTCAATTTTAACACGGAAGCCAGATATGATTATTTAGTGCTACAATGGAAATCAAACCAGAACAATATTTGGAAATAATCAAGTCATAATTGCTGCAACTAAAAGTGATTTTTCGGAAACTGTAACTTTTGTAACCAGTGGCGTACGCAGAAATTCGTCAAAGAGGAGAAATTTTAAGTCGAAAGTACGATTACTAAAATAGGTCCTGGTCATGAGCCAAAAACTTTTTCAAATTTACATTCCAAATTAGAGCAAGCCTGTTACACTTTTTGGTGCGTCTTGCATTTGAGTGATTTTTTTGCCTAAACATTGACGCAACTATTAAATATTAGTAAAATTTTTCACGAGTTGAGCTTACTGATATAATTGAATTAAATCAAATTAAATCGAACCCAATTTTAATAATGGCTACAATCACAATACATTGCTACAAGAGTATGAGGATAATTCAGCTTGTATAGCTAGATATTGAATTCTATTTGAATAAAATGACAATCGCACTTGGGTGAAACAGACCATTAAGTTTTTTAATAAATTAGATATTATTTGCATTATAGTTTGATTTAGAAATATTTAGCTCCAAATGCCTTATCGAGCACTCGCTATCGCAAGTAAAATCAACTGTATCAAGCTCAACGTTTTTCAAAGTCAGCCACTGCCTTAAAAGGAATTCATAATCTTTAGAAAGAAATAATCGTTGAGGGAGAAATTTGAATAAATTGTGAGTTGATTCAAAATTATTAACTGATTACATAAAAGACAGGACAAAGACAGAAAATAAAATACATAAAAGACAGGACAAGACAGAAAGGAATTGTGGGAATGCTTGCGGTTAGCTGAAATATCAGAGTGCTACATAAAGATTATCTAGGATATGTATGGCGGAGCGACAACAACTGTGAGAAGTGCAGCAGGGTTGACTAAAGAATTTAAGTTAGGTGTTGGAGTCCACCAAGGTTCAGCACTCAGCCCGTTTCTTTTTGCCATCATCATAGACAGGCTGACGGAGGACATCAGGAAGGACGCACCATAGGATATGCTGTTTGCAAATGACATAATTCTATTTAGACAAAATCATAGGGAGCTAGAGGAGGATCTGGAGATTTGGAGAAATGCACTGGAGATAAGAGGCCTGAAAGTGAGCCGGAGCAAGACAGAATATTTGAGGGTTGGGGGTGTGGATGATGGAGAAGAGTTGAAGTTGCAAGGAGAAAGAGTAAAGAAAGCCAAAAACTTCAAATACCTGGGTTCAACAGTTAGTAATGATGGAAGATGTGAAGAAGAAATAAGGAGAAGGATCCAAGCAGGATGGATGAGTTGGAGGAAAGTGTCTGGAGTTCTGTGCGACAGAAAGTATCAGCAAAGGTTAAGGGTAAAATATACAAGAGTGTTGTTAGACCAGCCATACTTTATGGAAACGTGGCAGTGACGAAAAGATAGATGGGAAAAATGGAAGTTGCAGAGTTGAAAATGGTGAGATGGGCTCTGCGAGTGACAAGAAAGGACAAGATAAGAAACGAATACGTGAGAGGGACTGCGAAAATTGCAAAGCTGGGAGACAAACTTTGGAATGCGAGGCTATGTTGATATGAACATGTAAAAAGGAGAGAAGAAGACTACGTGGGGAAAAAACTGATGGATATGGCGGTGCCAGGCAGAAGGAAAAGAGGAAGGCCAAGGAGAAGGTGGATGGATTTGGTAAGAGAAGACATGGAAAAGGTTGGAGCTAGGTAAGGAGACGAAGTAGACCGAGTGAAATGGAGATTACTGTCGCGCTGTGGCGACCCCGAGTAGGGAGAAGCCGAAAGAAGAAGAAGACATAAAAGACACGTCTTTTATAGTTTCACCTTGACAATTCATAAAAATTGTTTCATTAATGTGAAAACGAAAAAAAGTTTGTTGTTGTCGTGTATCGAAGATCATCGACTCTGGGTCAGAACTGAAGCCGAGAGTTTATACTTTTACTACCCGCGCTGCTGTGCTGCCCGAATCAGATGCTAACAGCGATCCTGTTTAGCCATTGGGTTAAGTCATCAAGAATCATCAGACCACGTACTCTATGTCATGCCCAATGCAAGCTGTGAGACACACTGTTGAGACGTGGTGGGTAGTTTGTTCAATGGCGCCGCACTCACAATCCGGTAAACGAGCAAGACCCTGTTGTGCATGGACAAATGGAATCGCCCAACACCAGTCTACAGGCGATTGATCTTATCACAAGCTGTTCCGGGAAAGCCTATTTCAACAGCATGGTAGTGGTGATGGGTATGAAAACACAAAGCCAGGATATATTCTCAAAGTAATTTGTGTTCCATCCATGATTCGTCCACTAGGAGACACCAGACTGGTGCGCGGTATATAGCTGTCGAGTAGGTCAGAGACAGGGCAGTTTCTATACCATGTTTTGGCCCAGCAGCCCATCTTCGCAAGTCGCCATAGCAGTGGGATGCAAGAAGATATTTTTTTGCAATGTCACAAAATGGTGACGTAATATTAGCGATCTATCCAGTTTTACCCCATAATAAGTCGGGACTGGTGAGAATTGTGAAAGTTTAATACTGTTATAAATCTTTAGTTCACGTTTGGCTTCTCGGTAATTGAAATAAAAGATTACTCTCACCGTCTTTAAAAGACTGATTTTGAAATTCTAGGTCCAAAGATACGCAGAAACTCTACTCATTTCTTAACTTTTAAGTCCTTACAGTCTCCAAAATAGTACAACACTACTAGATCGGCTGTAAAAGTAAACTTTCTGAAGGTTGTTGAAGGTAGATCACACGTATAGATATTTAAAAAAAGAGGAGCCAATACCAATCTCCCAGGAACGCCATTTCTTGACGGCGGAGCTTGCTTTACTCGCTGTCAAGCAGTAGGAGTAAAACTTCTGTTCCGAAAAAAGTTCCATAATCATTTAAATCATGTGCTTATCCAACAAAAGTTTCAGTGGCTTGCAGGTAAGACCAAGGTGTTTCTTTTATAACAAACCAAAAAAGTTTTTTAATTACTTGCAAAAGGAATTTTTCTAAAAAAATTTTTTATAAACTTTTGGGGAATAACTGTAGCTAAGTCTGGAAAGGGTTAAACTTTGAGAATTTTGAAAACTTAAACTTTGAGAACCACTGATTTACTAACATATTGTAACAATTTCTATAAAAATGAAGAAGCATTTTTGTTAATTGGCGTATATTTTCAATATTTTTAATCGTGCTTTTAGAGTATAATTAAGTTTCTTTTAGAAATCCTATCTAGTTGCCTTACACTTGTTTCGCTTTTCTATGTAATGTTTTCTTTATTGGTCATCCCCTTCCTCCCCGTGCGTATGCCTATGCTTGCAATTGTCGTACTGTTCTATGAATCATTTTTTGAAACCGTGGGACAGTAAGTCGTAGCAACAATTAATTATGTTGTCGATTAAAAATATAAAATAAACCACAAAAAAATAAAAGTAAAACAGTAAGCTAATGGATTTTTTAATGTGATATTTTTCTTTGCAAGTAGGCACTTTATTAAAAGTAAGTAAGCAAGAGTGAGCAAAAGCTTTAAGTTTTTTTCTTGAAAAAACATTTGGTACGTTGCGGTTGTTCAAATCAGTTATTTTAGAGAGCAGATGTGGTTGATTTGCTGCACTTCTGACCACTCTTCTCAAAGTACACCTATAGTTTTACAAAGTTTTTCATGGGGCTTTCTCATAGCCGTACCAGCCGAAACACCGTTGGGCTGTCAATATAGTTTTGCCCAAATTTAATTGACGTTTGCCCGAATCATAATCTTGTAGCACTTCACGGATATGAGAAGAAATTTTGTTTCAATTTTGGAGGAAAGAACAAAAAAGTTATCATTTTGGAAAAACCTCCTATTTCTTGGTTTTCAAAACTGAAAAAAAACCAAAAACAAATGAAAACGCAAAAAAATAAGATCTTCACTCAAAATCTTACTTAAATTTTTGGAAACTTTGTCCTGGGCAAGTATTTAGTTGTCATTGGCGCCGTATTTTGTTTTGCGTAATATGTTTTTACCAAATAATTTCTTGTCGCTGCCCGAAAAATCCTGGTTTTGCCCCTTTTTTGAGACTTGGGGAGGATTTTTTTTCCTTGCCGCCCCGGCTTGTACAATTGTTGACCTTCCTATTACTCTAGTACAACGTTTCCCAAACCATGGGTCGCGACCCAAATGTGGGTCCCCAAGACTATGCGGATGGTTTATGAAAAGTTGTATCTACAATTACTTTTAGCCAAACGTACAATTAGTTTAGACAATTTGATTGCCACACATAGAATAACAGCACTTCTCAATTGTGTCAGTAACTTTTAGACGTTTATAGTAAAAAAAACGCCTTGTTACATTATGTTATCCCAGACAAGGGGTCGGGAACCTATGGCTCGCGAGCCAGAGAGAGAGAGAGAGAGAGAGAGAGAGAGATCTGTTTATTTGCATCAAACCTTTTCAATAAATTACCGCTTAAAACACAAAAAAAACAATGATTTTAGGTTTTAAAATTAAACAAACTGATAAAAATATATATATCAAATCAAAGAGCACTATTAAGATATGATGCAGGGGTAGGAAGGGACAAAAGTCATTTAATCACTAACCCCAGCTTATTTAAAATATGTGGCTCTTTTGATAACAGCATCTGGATCTTTTGTTGCCAAGCATAAATTACCGCACATAAAAGAAAAAGATCTGCGCACACAAGATTTCAAAAGTGAAGGTCTTTTTTTAAGACCAAAATCCAGAAATCAGAGTCAGATTGAAGGTGAAGACCTTTTTTTTTTAGAGACCACTACGTTTTTGAGACGAAAATCAAGAAATCAAAATAAGTTTACTAACGAACAAATTTCTACTCACACACATACAACAAAAAATTAGAGGAGCATTGTTGGCTTTCATGGAAATACATTTAAAAATATGTAGCTTTTATGGTTCTCTTATCCAAAAAGGTTTCCGACCCCTGATAAATACATAACAATTTCGTGTTGTTTCAATATGAACTCACTCAAATTTATTTGGGTCGTAGTCATATTTGTGGATCGTTCGTTTTAGCGATTTTGGGTCGCAGAAAAAAAAGTTTGAGAAACGCTGCTCTAATACTTAGTGCGTCGTTTAAGCATCTGCTAAGTGTTTCTTATTTTTTATCTGTTAACTTTTAAAGGGACAGTGGTGCATACTGTACGTGTAGCATGATTGTGATTGTAAGGTAGCATAAAAACTTTTGTGAAGGCATTAGAATTCTAATTTTTAGATATTTATGACATCATTATTAAGTTATTGTCATTTTATTTTACAATCAAATTCTTATATCGCTTAAAGAGCTAAACATTGCTTTCTTTTTTGATAAAAATATTGTTCAAATCTATTGTTTCAAATTTCTTTCATTCAAAAGCAGTGACTTTATTCTTTAATATTTAATACAATCAAATGTCGCTGCCAAACTCAAATTAATTTAAAGTAATTTCTGCAGCCACTATAAAAGTTCTAGTTTTTAACCAAAAAACAACTGAAATCAAAGATTCTTTATTCTTTTACATTCGTCTTAATCACAAATCTTAACAATAAAAAAAGTTATGAAATTAATATTAAGCCTTTAGTTTAGTAACTAATATATGTTTACTTTTGCGAGTTTTTGTTGCTTGTACAGAGCTCTTCTGTTTCACTTAACAGCTTTTTAACATCATCAAATTTATCCAAAAAATTAGTGGTTACGATTGACTTTATGTAGGGAAGAAGAACATCGACCTGTAACAATATTTCTAATTTAAGAAAACTTAAATTAAGATGCTTTTTTTTAATCAGAAAAAGAATAAGCATTTCTTAAATATGAATAAACGCTTCCATAAATCTACTTCAAACATTTTTTTTTCTTGAACTTTTTGAATAATTGCTTATACTTGCTGAATCAATAAAAACAATTCTTCTTCTCCTTTCGGCCTTTCCCTTCAATCAGGGGTAGACACAGCTTATCTTCTTTCTCCAAACCGTCCTACTTTCAACGTGTGTCTCCTTTGCACCAACTTCCTCCATATCTTCTTTCACTACATTTTAAAATCTTCTCTTTGGTCTTCCTCTTTTCCTCTTTACCGGTAACTACATTCCCATCATCTTTCTTTCTACATACTCTCTCCTCATGACATGTCCATACCACCTCAGCCTGCCCTCCCTCATCTTCATTCCTAACCGTTCTACCTTAACTGTACCCCTGATGTAATCGTTTGTAATCTTGTCTTTTATCGTCACTCTTATAGCAAACCTCAACATTTTCATCTGTGCAACTTCCATTTTTTCCACTTGTTTGTTTGTGACCGCCACCGTCTCAAGTTCATACACTATTGCTGGTCTCACCACTGAACTGTACACTTTTCTTTTTACTCTAGCTGGTAACCTCCTGTCGCAGATTACTTCCGATACTTTTCTCCATCCGTTCCATCCTGCCTGGACTCTCTTCTTTACCTCCCTTACGAGTTAACCTTCCTTATTACGAGTTAACCCTTTATCTCCCTTACAAGTTTACCTCCCTTATTTAAGGTACCAACCCTTACAAGTGTGTGTCTTTCTTTCCACACTTCCCGCTGGTTTTTCACTCGCCTTTCTCCTCTCTTTCTCCTCTTGTCTTCACTATGTTTAGCAGTAGCATAATTTTCATTGGTGCCCTGCTGTGCGACATCTGCGGCGGTCGTTGGTAACCCGGGCCGCGACCGATCCGGTATTGGTTTATCAACAATATGCATTTGTATAATCTGGAAAAAATTTTTACGCCGGATGCCTTCCTGTCGTAATCTTCCCCATTTTTCCCGGCGTGGGACCGGCATCAAGATACACAAGAATGTGCCTCCGATAGCTGGGTTCAATAAAAACAATTCAAAAAACAAAAAAGTTTTTCAACTTCTATATATCACTTACTGCAAAAGCAGATGCGTGAGGAGTGAATTTTATCCAAGCCTGCATCAAGCACAAGGAGTTGCAGACATGAAGACTTACTCGTGGTTGGTTTGGCCTAGAAAGAAAAAAATTTCATGAATTCTTGGTTGTACAGAACTTTAAAATAACGAATGGTTTCGTCAATACCATTGGTTATTTTAACTCTTTTGTTTCGACTTTCGGATATATCCACAAATTTTACATTACCGTTTACTGCGACATTCGGATTTGCCACACAGTCGCAAAACAGCTTGCAAAAAATACTCTGCCAGAGAGGTAAAGAGTATCTGAAACAACTAAGGCTAGGCTTGTGTAAAGACGTTTTATAAAGCATTATGAAGACAAGAAAATGCAATCAAATTGTGCAGTGTGTAGCTAAAATAAATTGTTTGAAAGTTTTATTTTTTACACCACAAACTGCAATTTTAGGATACTACCGCTAATTTTAATTACACAGCAAAAGGGTTAAGAAAATTTTGAGAAAGATGGTTTTGTTAAGATTTTCCAAGCTTCTAAACTTTCTAAATAAGTTGTATAATTCATTCGTCTTTATAACTCCGTTCATTTATACATCTTATTTAATTATCCAGTTGCCACAAATAACTATCTTTTAACACCTCTTCCATTTTATCGGAAATTAGAAGTTCAGTCGCCTTCGGACTGGTGTTGGGCGATTTCATTCGTCCATGCACAAATGAAGTCTCGCTTCTTCACCGATCACGAATGCGATGCCCCTGAACAAACCGCAAACCACGTCTCAATAGCGCGCCCCATACATTGAGCACCACATGGAGCACGAGGTCTGACGGTTTTGGATGACGAAACTCCATGTTGGCTTAACACCATTACTGCCAGCATCAGATCCGGGCAATACAGCAGTCTGGAGTAGTAAAAAAATAAACCCTCGGCCCCAATTCTGTTTGTGTCTGACCCGGAGTAGATACCATTCCACTCACGAGAAGCTTCAATTATATTAACCTAAACTTGTAAATATGGTCTACCCCTCCGGCTTGTGGTTGTCTCACCCTTTTTACTTGTTCTAGAAAAATAATATGCAGACCTGGTCAAAACAAGGGTTTAAAGATAATACTTTTTAGGGTATAATGCTAATATAGACTTTCTAAGATTGCTAAATGCTTGCACTTAATATTGTAGACCAATTCTTTCCATCAATATCCAAGACTCATGATCATAGATGAGAGTAAGAACAAAGTTAGATCAAAACATAGAAGCTTTTGCCTTTTCAAACAACTCTGATTTTACGAAAACTCAATGGTAGCCTACAGACCTTATACTACTCCATTTGTCTTGCCAGTTCGAATCTATATTTCTCTTCCTGGTTTGCTTCTTTTGTAAACGCAATCCCAAGATACTCTTATTTCTTTAGCTGTTTCTCCGAAAGAATTTTTTCTGATATAACAATTTAAAAGCCTCTGCTCGCAATCGAATCTACATCGGCAGCTTTTCCAGATTTTACACCTCTGATGGCAGTAGCCATTAAAATGAACGATTGTTTCCGGTGTATCATAAGCATTTCATCTGCCGGGTTCTTTTGCGAATGTATTGTTTACTGCATATTACTAGCACTTTTTTTATCGGATTGAAAAGGTCTCCAGATTATTTTCGATGTCTTCCGATCACACTTTTTAATGTTTCATTGTTTGTTCATCCTGTACGTTGAAATCTCGTTTATGTGGTGGTGGTGAGATTTGCAAAAACAACGTTAAACTCAACCACAAATACCCGATACTTATTTACTCAATCCACAAATACCCGATATTTTTTCTGCATGTTGACACCAGAAGCATTCGCCCTTTGCTTTTAGTTTCAATATCCAGACCCATACTCTCAAAAGAATTTATTATGACATACAGCCTGGGCACTGATGATTTGTAAATACACGGGCGGGCGCGCGCTTCAGCTGATATACTTGGATCAGTATTACAACAAAACGACTCGTTTTGCCATTCCGAAGCACGCTTTTAGTAAAAGCCTAATAATATCGAAATAGTTATGAATGCTTAATCCTACCAACTCCATCTCTTTTTCGGTAAAGGTGAAAAAATTTGTTAATTTCAAAAAGCAATGGTTGGTAGTTTAAATTTGAGTACACAACTAATTTGATTACGATTACTTGTCTGCGTTAATTCTTTTCTTCTCTCCAAACATGTAGCAAGCAAATTGTTGGAGCTGTCACAGTATAAATGACCAAAAGTAAAATTATTGCAAATGGCCCTTTTGTTTAAGACTCAAACGCAGAAATTTTATTCTTGCAGGCGACCGAGTTGTAAACGTTCTCACGCTTAACAGTATCGGATACAAAATGATGACTTGGTCATATGCTGTCCATAAAAAATTGCTGTTGATCAAACTGACTCTAATTTGCAGATCATTGCCACAACTTTACTTTAGAATTTGAAAGGACCAGATGAACTAGTCCAGTGGTTCCCAACCTTTTTACACCGGGGACCGGTAAAAATTTTAAAAAATGTTCGCGAATTGGCAACAAAAGATCCGTAGTGAGTAGAACACATATTTGTAACCTTTCTGTTAACCAAAGTTGTCGTTGCGTAACATACTGCAAGATTTTGGCATAAGCTATGTACGAGGGTCAGTCAAAAAATAATGAGCCCAAGTCTCTCCTGGCCATATTTGTTGCAATAAAATCAAAAGTCATACATCAAAAGAAAGCCCAGGGATAGGAGATCTCAGTTCTACTTTTCAATGTAATCTCCGCACTTTTCAATTCCAACTGTCCATCGATGAACAAGGGACACTATGCCAGCCTTGTAAAAGTCAGCAGGCTGCATTTTTAACCAGTTTCTTACAGCGTGCTTGACTTCTTGATCACTAGTGAAGTGCTGCCCCCTAACTCCTTCTTTCAATGGTCCAAAAAGATGATAGTCAGATGGTGCCAGGTCGGGTGAGTATGGGGGATGGGTTACCGTCGTCCATCCAAAAGAAGCAATCACTTCACGAGTTTTGAGACTGGTATGGGGCTTGGCGTTATCGTGTTGCAGCAAGACCTTAGACATGTCCAGGTGAGGTCGTACTCTTCTCAGTTTCGCTTTCAGTTTGCGTAAAGTGTCAATGTAAGCATCTGAGTTGATGGTAGTACCTTTAGGCATAAAATCTACCAATATCACTCCTTCAATGTCCCAAAACACAGTCGCCATAATTTTTCCAGGTGAACGTTGACTTTTGAATTTCTTGGCTCTTGGGGACGTGGGGTGACGCCATTCCATGGATGATCTTTTCGACAGAGGTTCATAGTGATGAACCCAGGTTTCATCTCCTGTCACTATACGGCTGAGAAAAGTTTTGTCACTTCTGTGACACTCAATAAGCTCCGAACAAGCTTCAAAACGGACTTGCTTGTGAAAATCCAAAAGTTGCCTCGGAACCCATCTGGCGCAAACCTTTGCAAAGCCTAGCTCATTAACAATATTCACAGCACTTCCATGGCTAACTCCAACACGTTCAGCAATGTCATCAATAGTGATTCTGCGATCATCTCTAATCAATTTCTCAACCTTATCATTGTTTCCAGGATTGACTGCAGAAGATGGTCTTCCACTTCTTGGTCTGTCCTGGAGGCTACTCAAACTTGGATCATCTTCTTCGTGTTTAATCCTGGATACCCACTTTTTCACAGTGCTGTAGGCTAATGAAGCATCTCCATAAACATTTACCAATCTTTCGAAAATTTGTTTTGGTGGCTCCCCTTCCGAAACAAGAAATTCAATCACAGCTCTCTGCTTCTGACGGACATCCAGTGATGACGTCATTTCCAAAACACAATACCAAAGGTGGACACGTTGAAACAATTTTTTTTTACAATTTATCTTTAAAGCAGTAAATTTACTAAACACCCTTAAAATTTCTAGAAAAAATATGAAGGTTAAAGCGGTTAAAGTTAACAGGGCTCATTACTTTTTGACTGACCCTCGTATTTAGGACGAAAAATTACAACAAAATGGAAATCAAATTAACTCAAACAACGAAATGTTAATTCATTTACATACAAAATCAATGTTAGTGTGAAATTTGCTGCTGTTTCGCTGTCAGTATGCGATCCAAGCGAGGCATAAAAGAAGTTTCTGAAACACGTAGCTGTGCTTCGGCATCCAGCCGATTTCTTTGCTTTGTTTTAATTAAAGTTAGCGATGAAAAAGATTTCTCGCATAAATAGCTAGTTGAAAATACCACCGACAATTTGATTGCTTTGTGAGTTAGACACGAATATTCGTTTTCAAGAGATATCCAGAATTGCGACAATAATTCTTTTTTGTATCTGGACTGCAAAGTAGTGTCGCAGCATAATTCAATCAGATTTTCTTTTTCATGGGGATTAAGGTCGCATCTGTTGACATCTTCGATGAAAAGATTGTTGATCCAAAGGTTTCCACGTCGAAGATCTTCATGTTCCGGAAAATAATGGTCAAAACTGTTAGCCAACTCTTTTAAGTGTTGACTTACAATGCTCAGTAACTCTTTACAGTTAACATCAGCACTTGCCAAATACTCATTTAAAATTGGAAACATAATTGTATCTTCCTTTTGCACAAGACTATCCCAAAGTGCCAGCTTCTGTTTGAAAGCATCAGTCTTTTTTCTCAGTACAAAGATACTCGTGCAAGGGCCTTGCAGAGAAGTATTCAGCTGGTTCAAACGGCCAAATATATCTGCCAAGTACGCAAGCTTACACAACCACATCTCATCTAACAAAAATTCTGCAAATGGGGAGTTCATTTCTCTCAAAAAGTGTTTTGTTTCTTCACGAAGTTCAAATAGGCGAGAAAGAACTCGTCCTCGTGACAGCCATCTTACTTCTGCATGGAGAAGAAGATGATCGTGCTGCGAATCCATACTTTCACACAATGCTTGGAAGAGTCTGGAGTTCAGAGGTCGACTTCTAATTGCATTAACAATTTTCACAGCGTTTGTAAGTACGTTTTTCAAATCAGGAGAAAGCTTCTTTGAAGCCAAATGCTCTCGGTGGATGATGCAATGAGTAAACAGCATTTCTTTGTGCGCAACTTCTTTAATTTTTGCAACCACACCACAGCGATAACCAGTCATGCTCGCAGCTCCATCAGTACATACTCCGACGCAATTTTCCCAGTTTATGTCTTTCTCACTAAAGTACGTGTTAAGAAGCCTAAATATTTCTGACCCGGTGGTACGTCCTGGTAAGTCAATGTAACAAAGAAGTTCTTCCTTAAAATCTGTTTTTCCCTTATAGCGCACGAAACATAGAAGAATGGCACAATTACTCACGTCAGTTGACTCGTCGAGTTGAATAGCAAAATAGGGTGATTTCTTTACCTCCTCTATTACCTGCTGTTCAATGTCCATTGCAATATCTTCAATCCTTTGTTGAACTGTATTGTTGGAGAGTGGTATGCCATCAGATTTTCGAGCTGCTTCAAAACCCAAAATTTGTTCAGCCGCAGATAAGATGCACGGCTTTATTAACTCTTCCCCAATTGTATAGGGTTTTTTTGTTTTAGCTATTTGTAGGAAAATTAGGTAGGATGCATGTAGAAAAGATTTTTTGGTAGTTGTCATCTTTTCATTTGTTTTTTTGGTCATTTATATTAGAGCGTAGTCGTTCAAAATATTCAAGGGGCTTGTCTTTAAGATTGTTGTGTTTTGAATAGAAGTGACGAGCAAGTTTGAAAGGTTTCATAGCGTCATTTGAGAGAATTTGGGAGCACACTGAACATAAGGGCCGTGGCGATTGTTCACTACACGGAGCTACAGTAAAACCAAGCTCCAAGTATTTTTTATTGTATTGCCTGACAAATTCCCCTTTTCGTTTCTTACTTCCTCCTGTGACATTCGACTTATCTGCACATGTCCTTTTCGTAGTTTGCTCTACACTTACAGTAGCTCTACTAATACTAGCTTCATTTCCATTTTGAGAATTATCTGTTTCAGAAGTCTTAGTTTTATCCTTTTTGTTAAAATACACCATAATACCTTGTTGTTTTGTTGATTCCATACTAATCCTTCTGCAGTGTCACAGTACAAGCTATTACAGCATCTCAAAAGTAAAAAATTACTTTGCACAGCATTCCATCAATAAACTTTTAGAACGCTAGACGTAGTTTATGTCGAAGCAATTTTAACAAAATCACTTATGACGAAACACTTATGACGAAACTTCGGTCAAACATGAATCTAGAAGGTAATCGGAATGTTTACCTTGATCATTATTAAACAATTTTGCGGTATCAACGATGAAAAGCGAGATACGTCAGTTTTACTGCTGCAAATCGGCCAGGCGTAAAATGAGTTTTACAGAGAGTAACATCTTTGCAATGGTTATGATTCCATATTAAAATTATCTTGGCAGAAAATAAGATACTTCGCGGACCGACAAAAAATTTACGCGGACCGGCGGTTGGGAACCACTGAACTAGTCAACTCGAATACCCGCGCTGTGGTAAAGCCGTGTTTATTTTCATTTAGGCCGGCTCTAGAAATAGTTTGTGAGAGACCGAAGTTCTTAATTCAGCAAATTCTGAAATTAATTCAGCAAATCTACAGCAATGCTTTGTAACTCGTAAGCTGTGGAAAAACGGCAAACATAATCTTTCGAATAGATAAAAACTTATGTTTTTTTGAAGTAGCAACCAATAAACTTAAAAAATTCATTGTACAGTACATCTCATCGTAAAATGTCATGACTTTTTTTTGGTCTTTACTAAATTTTAAACGCTTTTTTTTCATATGAAACTTTATTTAGTAAAAATAAAAACTCTTTACAAATAAATTGATAGCTTTTTTTTGATCAATTTTCTCCCAGGCTGGATTGTGCTTGATATGCGCAAATTGGTAACTTCAGATGAAAAAAGGTCATCACTTTATTTTTAGAGTTCAGATTAAAATTTTTAGGCTTTCTATGGCAGCCAAAGGAAACTTCAGGTAACGGAAAGCGGTGAAAATTTAGCTCTTCACCTGGTCCAGATGCTCTGCAAATTTTTAAAACCTTACAAAGTGTGCCACAGGTTTAAAAAAATAGCAGAGCATATCTAGAGTACTATCTCTAGCCAAAAAGAGTATCGCTTGTTGTTGTCAAAGCTCAGATGGCTGGATGTCTGTAAAAACTGGTAAGTGGTCCGTTGGAGAGGGACGGAGGCATTCAGTGACTACGCACAAAGCATTATTCAAGACACTGTATATAAACCAAGAACGTGCGATGCAAAAATAAAAATGATCCAGTTCTCAGCTATTGAATAGACAAAAATAGGAGCGTTATTTCTGATGTTTTGGCCAGTGACGGATATTCAAAATTAGGGCCGCGAAGCAAATATTCGCAAAAATTGATGTTCTCTAAAAAAAGGGCTTTGATCTCGTATTTCCCTTATTTTTCCCAAACTCATGGTGATCTCTAAAAAAAAAGGTCTTCACTTCGATTTGATCTCTCATTTTTCTATTTTTCTCCCAAAATCATAGTGATCTCTAAAAAAAAAGGAAGGTCTTCACTTCGATTTAATCTCATATTTCTCGATATTTTTCTTCCAAAATAATGGTGATCTCTAAAAAAGCATATACAACAAAATGAAACTATATGCAATATTTTCAAGGAGGGGCCCGAGGTAACTGCCTCATTCGCCTCACCCAATATTTACCACTGGTTTTGGCACCAGCTCCCGCCCTAAAACCGCAAGTATTTCAACACCGGGACAAACAAAGAAAAATTTTTGCGCAATGCAAACGGTGGTGACAAAACGTGGGTGATTTATTTAGTTTTACCTCAAGATAAGTCGAAATTAAACGCAATGATGAATGTTGATTATTGTAAACTTTTAGCTCACAATATTTTTAATCTGAAGATTGTGGAACGCAGATTATACTTCTAGATGTTAAAAAAGAATCAGTCGTGATTGTTTTGCGAAACAATAAAATGTGACAAAAACGAACGTATACAATCCTGATCCGTTCCCATCAAATTGCCACTCCCAATCTCTTGCTATACTGTCAACAAATATATTATAAAATTGATTTTTTTCTTAATTTTATAGAAAGCAAACAAAGTTTTTGTTAAATTTTATTGCCAAAAGATTTGGAAAATTTCTCACGTGCTGACATGAATAAACACACTGGTCCATAAGATCACTATTTCTAAGAAATTATTAATTAAAATCGCCCAGGTTGCGGCACTGCTTACAAATTTGCACTTCATGATTTGAACGATGCCGAGATATGTTCCACGATTAATAGTCACAATTATATAGAGTAATATTGTTTTTCTCAAGTGTTTTTTTTAAGTAATGCAACGGTGTACTTCTATTTCAATAAATAAAAAACTCTTTTTGTGGCGGTGAAATACATTGCGAAAAAACAAAACAAGTGCATATAAACGATGATAATTATATAAAAGATAAAGGTTTGTTGGTTTTACAGCATTGGTATGTCGATATTCTAATGCTGCTAAATATTAAAATATAGCCTATTGCAAATTCTTTTATGTAAAAAAAAATTATTTTCATTATTTTATACTTTTTTTAAAAAAGCAGCAATAACTATTGGTAACTAAAAAAACATGTGGAAAAATATGTAAACCAGTATTGAAACCAGTCTAAAATAAATTCTATACTTTGACCAAAACAATAAAGCAAGCTTCCTGTAGCTTCTTCATTGTAGTTGTCGTGCGCGTTGACGTCACTCTTTACGTCTAATTTTTAATTAAGTTTACGACTGTTACAACAGCGAATCCGTTACAATCGCATTTCACGCTAGTCAAATGAGTGTCTAAACATAAAAATTGTAGTGACCTTGCTAAATTGCAATTTTGCATATTTTATCAAATGAATTTTCAAAAACTTTTTTGCTGTAACAAAAGTTAAATAAATGATCTTTACTCTGCTTAAATTTCATAAAGATAGCTTAACCCTATTCTCCTCAACGGCCGAGCTTCTGAAGCCCGGCCCTTGCAAAAACGTTTGTAATTACTTCATCTTTTTAGATAAAATTTTGGAATTTCTTGACTTTTCCTAATTTAAAATGCTGAATAAGATGGTATCATTTTTAGGTGCCCCCGAACAAGGGTTAACGGTAAAAATAGAGGTTTTTTAGCAAATTTGTGAATTTTTGCTGGTTTTCGCAAGCAGAGCGTGGAATTTCAATTTTACGCTTTTATTAAGTGACATGATTTTTACCAATAATCGATTTTTACCAATAATTTTGAGTCGATTTTTTCGCACAGCTGCATAAAAATGCGATGATTCAAAGCCCGACAACCCCACAAAATTAACCGTTTTAACAACAATTTTGAGAACATCAGCGAGTGATGAAGGTAGCATTTTAAATACAAATGCGTGTTTGTGCAACATGCAATGTGTGAATGTAATATGTGGAGTAACACTTTTGATCAAACCTTTTAAACCAGATTTGCACCTTATCATCGCAGGAGCCCCATCAGTGCACACGGCAGAAACCATATTCCAAGAAAGACCGTTGCTTGTAAAGAAGTCATCCAAAATATTTTTCACATCAATGGCCTTTGCAGCTGTTATAAGTTGTTTGCTAAAGAAAAACTCTTCTTTAATTTCTTTTCCTTTAACGTAACGTACAAATGTGATAAGCTGGTTAAGATTAGTAACAGCCGTGGTTTCATCAAGTTGTATGATGAACTTTGTTGGGCTTGCCTTCGAATCTGCTACTACCTGACTGAGAATGTCCTCACCGATGTCATTTATTCGGGTTTTAACAACGTCATCTGAGAGTGGTACTAAAAAAAGCTTGTTTTTAGTTTCTTTTCCCAGCATAATCTTGGCCAACTGCATTGCACCTGGCTTGACAAGTGTCTCACCAATGGTATGCGATTTTCCATATTTTGCAGTTAGGTATGCCACTTCATACGACGCCGTGAGAATCGTTTTATCCATTGAAACAAAACCGTAAGATGTAATGGTAGCATTGGCATCAAATCTCGCCCTCTTCTGCTTAAATTGAGTAAGTGTGGTGTCCTTATATTTCCCGGTACCGTGAACTTATGTAAAATATTCTCGTTATTTAGCTGGTGCAAGGCTAGAATTGCTCAACTTAATATTGCAAAGCTTGCATTGAGAGTTCCATCACTTTTTGTTGCACAAGTGAAGCCGTACTGCGCATAATTCTCTGACCACTTTCTTTTCTTGGCAGGCATGTTAAAATAATGTTACAGATAGATTTAAAATAACAAAAAATATTTTTTAAACCTAAAATAATTATTAATCATGATTCTTAAATCTGAAACACTTAAAAATATATTTTTTAGACCTAAAATAATTCTTAAATTATGATTTTTAATTCTGAAACATTTAATAGCATTTTTAGTCCTAATGTAATTAACGGCTTAGTTTCTTCACGTTTTGAATGATGATGAAAATAGTAATAGTTATTATGCCGTTTCAAATGCACTTACTGACCTAATTCAACTCCAACAACCACAATGCTTATCCTGGAAGGTGATAAGCTTTACAAAACACATTTCAATTACATTTTGCCGGTTGTTACATTATAATTTTCTCTGCTTTAATCGGAAAAATAACTAAATCTTCTTCAATTTTGCTACCGGCGCCTTTAAACTTAAAGGCACGTTTGAATAACTTGCCTATTGTAAAGACAATGAGAAGAATAACTTTTGTGAACGATTATAGACCATGAAGTGTTATACGGCTGCATACCACGGATTCAGTGTCGATATTAAAAGTATACCAACGGTCAGTGTTAAACTAATCTATTTTATTTGTTGTTTTTGGTAGGAACTCACTTTAGACTGGGCAAAATTTTCAAAAATAATCAATCTTTCAGAGGACGTTCGCGCCGAACCCCTGAAACAGCTTCGTCGAACCCTGGTTAAGAACCACTGGCATATATAATACTATTAATCCTCCATTAACATCTTTTTACCTACCGAATATTTCCACTGAATTCATTGTTTCAACTATTTCAAATATGAATGATAGTAAGTCGGTATCGTTTGACAGCATTCCTATTAATCCTGTATGTAAAATATTTAAAAAGTATCTCTATGAACAATTAAACCAATATTTCCTTTAAAACAATTACATAATGAAAGCACAATACGGTTTTAGAGTAGGACACTCTACTACTCTAGCTGTAGCAGATGTTTATGATGACCTGGTATTACATAAACACAATGGAAATGTATCGTGTAGTATCTTTGTGGACTTAAAAAAAAGCATTTGATACTGTGGGTCATTGTATTCTACTAAAATCGTGGGTCATTGTATTCTACTCTGCATGTCACCAGCCCAGTTGCTGCTGTAAACTCGACGCTGATATTTTTTCGACTGTTGCTGTCTGAATCATATCTGTAGACTTAGCTTTGGGAGTCGTGTTTTTGAAAAACAACTTACAACAACAGTGTGTTTAATGTGTTAACTTTCTCACTTAGTTCAATTGATTAGTTTCTTTCAAGCTTTTTAGCGTTACCGAAACATGCAAACTAAAGCTAAATGTAATTTTAATCATTCACATAATAACACAACAGTCTTTTATAAAATGAACTGAAATTGTAAAGACCAAATACTATTTGACATGCCATATAGAGAACAAAAGTCAAGTGCAGCTGCTCTGGGTTGCTAGATCGTGAAATCCATTTTAAATTTACAGCGAATTTGCCTTCACCGCCAGACAATATAAAAAAATAGCAGAAACCTAACTTTACGCGTACTTTCTGGTTGAAAAGTTACATGGAAAGGTAGATAAATCATGGTTTCACGAAAATGTTAATTTAAAAAACGTACCGAGGGCTAAAAAACTTTTGAACCGGATTGCACAACTAAGCAATATCAAATTGATTTTACTGCAACGCATCAACAAGCAAAAAATTGTGGCAAAACTCATTTGTAGTTTTAACCTCATGTGAACAAAGCAATTACGTACTTAGGTTCTACTGTATTACTCATCTATTCTTTCGAAATATAAATTATGTAAAAGGAAAACCACCCAAACTATTTCAATAGTTATGCTTTGGAACAAAAGGACTTGTTATTCTTATTATATCACGGCCACCTCTAGGCCGTGATTATATGAGCATTTATTATGATTTTACGTTAGGGTTCAATGTTTTTTGAAGTCGATAACACTGCGTCACAAAAAAATAGCCTATCTCGGTAACAGATATTACTGCATGTATTTTGTATGTAATTTAAAGCGCTGAATCCAAATCTAAAATTGCTTCTTTCTTATCACGTCGAGATTTGAGTTATGCGAAATTTTTTATTTGAAATATGACTAAAAGTGGGAAAAAATAAAAATTTTTAATTTTTTGAAAAAGTTTTTTGCTTGCCAATAAAAATGCTAAATGTTACATAAACAAGTAAGTGTGTTGATTAAATATTTATCTTCCTGTTAGCCAAATCTTTCTGTTACAATCTTCTGGAGCCAAAGGCGTGTGCACGGAGGGGGTTCGGGGGTCCAAACCCTCCTTTGAAAAAAAGGTGATCAGAGATATACACTTATAAGTATATGACATATTAGTGACAAGAAGGCTATGTTACATATTGCAGACTTTTATCGTTGACGCGCTTTGTTTTTTAATTTTATTAGTAATTTTACTTAAGATTGTTTTTTTGTTGGTCACAATTGCGTTAAAGTTAGTTAATCTGAGTAAAATTTTCGAAATAGAAAAATATTTAAACCTAAAGTCAAGTCTTGTATGCTTTACTTTTGATGTTTATTGTTTTATCGCAATGCTTGCGCGTGAGATGCGAGCCTATTCTGCTGTAGGCTGCATTGCTATAAAAATTAAAAAAGGATTAAGCATTTAATGGGGATCTTTAAAAGAAATTCGCTCATGGATGTACCCTGAAAAACACAACAAAAAAAGTTAAAAATACAGATAAATTTAACAAAAATGGTTCTTTATTTTTACAAAAACTATTTCAGTTTGCAAATAGTTTAGTGGTTCTCAAAGTTTAAATCGTATTCTTCCCTTTCAATACTTAGATACAGCCATTTTCCAAAAATTTATAACAAAAAAGTTTTTTTGGAAAAGTTCCTTTTTGTACTAAGTAAAAAACTTTTTGGTTTTTATTATAAAGTGAAGCACTGTGGTCTCACTCTTACTTGTAAGCTGCTGAGGTTTGTGTCGGATAAGCTTTAGCGTTTATGTGCCGGGATCCGGACGATTTTTAAGTTTTAAATTCTCGTGATCCCGGACAAACTTTCCGCAAATATCGGTTTATTGCATTTGAGTAAAAAGTAATGATTTATAGCAGGGATGCTCAACTTACGTATTGAGCAAAGACTTGGATTGAAGGTGAAGACCTTTTTTTTAGACAAAAATGAAGAAATTGGATACGAATTAAAAGTGAAAGCCTTTTTTAGTCTTTAGTAAATTTTTCCGATGAAATCGTGCGACATTTCGCCATCTCCGTGGCACATGTTGCGATCCTGGGATCCCGGAATTTTCAGGAAAATTAAATTTTTTCCGGAGAATCTCATGATAATAAAAAGTCCGGCAAATCGCAAACCTTTAACTAGCACATGGTTACAATAATCACATAGCTTGTCCCGAACAGAAGTTTTACCAGGCAATGTGATATCTTTAACCACTTGACTACGCTACCAACACGACTTTTACTGGGGTATGGATGAGCATATTATGTGCTACAATATTCAGTGAAGTTACTAGTTCAAATGCCTATGTTATACTAGTATATAAATGCTTAACCCACACACTTAAAAGTTGCTGCTGAAACATATTCAATTTTATTAACTACTTTGCTTCTGATTCTAATTTGTGAATAATGTTCTAATATTAAATAGAAGTGTTACTTAAAAATTACTTAAATGCATATCATTTTAAAAAAAGTTTGTTGACTAACTAAAAAAATTGTTTTATTTCTTTTGTTTACTAATTTAAAACAATTCAAGATTGCTAAACAAAAAAACTTTTGGCCAATTATAATGTACACAGACAAAAATTTACCCGTTAATCAATAACTAAAAATCTGAACATGATACTGAAACACTGCAACAACCTAGAAATTGCCGCCACTACCCAAGACAAGAAAATAAGCCTTTCCAGGGCAACCGTTGAAATGCCGGGCAAGCTTTGGCTTTATTTAGTTTCTTTTAATAGCCAATCATAAAGCGCATAGCTTAGTTAGCTGATTTGAATTTAAGTTAAAACTATAAAATTGGTACAATCTAATTTATACAAACTATAAAAGCTATGTAATGAAAACTAATTTTAATTTTACTTATTAGGCTAGACTTTGCTTGTAGTCCGATGCTGTAGTTATTTTTTATAAGTTTTTCTGTTCATCTTTCACACTGTAGCTCGCGGTCAAGCTCAATGTTGCATAGCTTAAATCAATAACAAAATTATGTAGACGATCAAAATATTTTGTAACTGTAAAATGGTAACCATATTCGTTTGAATGTAATTTACAAATATTAACTATTTATGTGTCTGTATCAACATTTTTTGTAGAAATAAGTAGAATGATTGTAATTCTTGTTTCAAATAATAGCCTATAGTTGCATTCGTTTGTTTCTAGTGTTTTTATTCTTGCAATTATTTTTGTAATATTTGTAAATAATATATATTCTTCTAACTTTTTGTGACTTTCTCCAGTTTTATAGCAGTAAGTTGCATGACATAATGAATTTCAGTTAGTTTTTGTTTACATGTTCTGACAGTTTACTCATTATCAAATCATAAAAAAATTATTAAGATTATCAAATTAAAAAAAACTTGAATGCTTACATATTTGCACATTTTGGGGAAAATCAATATATTTCGGGCAACAAAAAGGAAATATTGTATTTATGGAAAAAATAAAGAATTTTTGGGAAGAAAAAAGTTAAACATTAACTTTAAGATTTTTTTAAGATCATCATGTTTTTGAAAATAAAATCAAGAAATCAGAGACAAATTCAAGGTAAAGAGCTTTTTTTTAAAGAGCACAAGATTTTTGCAACGAAAATTAATTTTGCTTATCGAAGGGGTTCGTTAAATTACCTTGTGTTGAAAATTGGGTCATCGAGTGAAAAAGATTGAAAACTACTGGTTTAAATCAACTTAAAAAATGGTACTTAAAGCAAAAACCAAACTATTTACAAACAAATATTACAGTATATTAAAATATCGTTATTATTTTGATTAAATTATCTATAATGTTGAGGATATAGGCGCTAACAGATTGTCCAATTTAAACTAATTTTATAGTTCTAACTCAAATTCAAATCAGCTAACTAAGCTATGCGCTTTATGACTTGGCTGTTAAAAGAAACTAAATAAAGCCAAAGCTTGCTCGGCATAGCAACGGTTGCCATGTCCACTAGGTGGCTGGAAAAAGGCTTATTTTGTTCTTACCACGTTTGTGGCGGTTAGCAGAATTTCAAAGACGGTAAGTTCAAGTTTTATTGAAATCGTGCCACCGATTGCAAACGTTTCAAAATAACGATTAACTCAAGTTAAAATTGATCAGTAAGATTAAAACTTTGCAGGAAATTTTCATATTTATTGGTAATTTATTAGTAAGATTGAAACTTTGCGAGAATAATAAACCTATTGTTAATTTTTAACGCAACAAAAACGATTGGTAATTTGGGGGAATAATAAACTTTGCGGGAATAATAAACCTATGTGTAATTTTCACCCAACAGAACGAACAGCAACTATTGGTAATTTAATGATAATTTATCAGTGAAATAAAACTTCGCGGAATATGATAAACCTATTTGTAATTCTCAACGCAACGGAAACCAACACAGAAAAATTTTAGTAGAACTGATTGAGTTGAACCGTTAATTAAAAACAACACTTTTCCTGTAATTTAGGTTTAATCAACTTAAGACGCTGCAAAGAAATATAACACAATTAAATACACGTTAACCATAAACACTACATAAAGAATAACTGAACTGAGAGATTATACAAAAAAAGCAACTTAAATAACTCGGTTAAAATGATTATTCTTTGATTACTAACTGTACAAGCGTGTAACAACAAAAGCGAAACAAATAAACTAATTACAGTCTTTTGGTGAGAATAGTTCGATTCCATCGTACATCACTGATTAAAGGTTAAAAACATTTATAGGCAAAAACAAAAAGTTTATGTACAATGAATACTAAAAAAAAGTTATTTGATATTAAAAAGCTTTCTAAAAATTTTTTGTTCAATGACTGTTTAAAGAAAAGCTTTTTATTATTAAAAAAACAATCACATTTAATTACTAAGAAATTATTATTTTAATAATAAAAAAACTTTCTTGAAAAGTTTTAAAAAGCTATTCGAATTTCGCAAAATCTGCCCATGAAACAAGTGGTTTATTTACTAAAGAAATAAACTCTTTTCAAATAAACAATTATAAAAAAAATTATTAAAAATTGTCCAAAGCTTTCTAGCTAAGCAGTTACGTATATTTCATTACTGACTAAATTTTGCAATTTTAATCCAACTCGCAATTAGATGTAACCTTGTCGTATTAAACTTTTAATTTTGAATCATTATTTTTCCAGCATATTTTGTTATTTTTATTTTGCTGTACTTCCTTTTTGTCAACTTACGCAACTTCATAGCCGCACATGTAAGGGCCTCGGCTTAGTTCAAAATCCCCTGGTTTTAAAGTGAAAAAAGAAAAACGTAATCAAATACAATCACTCCAATGTTGCCTTAAATGTTAGTATTTGACCGCAGCTGCAATGGCGACTGTGAAGTAAAAAACAAAGAGGAGTTGCAATCCGGGACGACGAAAAAATTTTCAGTGAGAAGGAAAATTTTATTAAGGAAATATTTGTTGTCGAAAGGGCTCTTTTAACACAAATATTAGCGCATTGGAGAAAATTTTTATTAAAAACTTAGTGAAGACCAAAAAATAAGCGGGTAAAGGTCTTCACTCTTCGGCTGTAATGTTATATTTACCTGGTCCCCAAATATTTTTGATTTACTAAAAAAGATGTAACGTTCCTGTTGCGATTAAAGACCTTTTCTATTTTATCGGCTTTCAATTGGCACATAAAAAGATTTACGCCTTCAAACTTGATTAAAAGACTTTTTATTTATTTTAACCAAGTTTTTTTTTAATTTTCTCCAATTCGCTAAAGTGTACGTTTGTTAAGACTGTCTTTTTAACCTAAAAAGTAAACCTACCTTTTTTCTAAATTTCGTCACTCTTGCTAAATTACCGTTGTATGCTAGGTGACTCTTTTTGAAAAACGTTTGGTGACCTCTCGTCTAAACCGATATTTTACAAACTTTGTTTGAATTAAATTTTGGTTGAGAATGTATAAAAGACAAATATAACACAATGCTTGTGTCTTGGAAATTTCAAAAACCATTGTTCTTTTTTCCCACTTTTCGCATAAATATGCCATCTGTATAACGAAGTTTGCCTCAATTCGAAAAATATTTTGTATTTAGCAAATTTCAAAAAATAAATCGCTTCTCCTTGCCCACACTTCCAACGGTCCTAAATCTTTTATCTTTTTTTTATATCTCTGTATTTATCCTCCTGACTCGCAGGAAAGCGACGGAGGCGCTATACATAGGGTAAGCAATTACCCCGACCTGCTTTCGGAGATGCCAAGATATTGCTGTCCGCTAGTAATTTAGTAGAGATATGACTGTAATTTAAAACTGCTTGTCAAGACCACCAAGCAGGGGAAAGCGCCGTAAAGTGTCTTTCCCAAGGACACAACAGAATGTGGGTTTTGAACCGAGACCATGTTGATCATCAGTCCGGTGCTTTAACCACTCGACCAGGCTGCCGACAATCTGTAACAACATTCGTATTTTGTTTGAAGGATATCAAAACTTATTGCAAACAAAGTATTTTAACTAAAAAGCTTTATGCCAAAAAAGTGAACTGGTCATACGAGTACTTACGATCAGATCGAGTGAGCTGCGTTTATTGCAGCTCAAACGTATGTTCAATCTATACGAGATAAAGCATCAATAAATCAATAGAATGCGTCATTTTGGATCACTTTGCGTGAAATTTTTTAGCTCAATTTAAAATAACTTAAGAAATTGCCAATTCAAAATTTAATCTTTTTTCAACAATTATACAAAATTTAAATATAATTGAAGAAAATTGAGAAAAATCAAAAAATATTATAAATATTAATTTTGTAAGCGTTGATAAAAATATTTAAAACTGTTGCATAGATATATGAGTGAGCTGCAGTTCAGCAGCACCTATGTGGAAGCCGCCACTGCGTCACTGCACTTATCGTATAAGGTCCCCGAAAAGTCAGGATTATTCGGTGACAATCTCCTTTAGTTTTCTCTAATGTTTGTTCTACGTTGTTTGTAAAGTACACGTCTGCAGACGTGTACTTAAAAAGTTCCGCCGGTCACAACATCGACCTTTGCTTATTACACCATCAAGGTTTGCTTTGTTAATGCCAAGCATACCTGTTAAACGATGAAACTTAATTACGCAAGGCTAAATGAGTCATTACATTGGTTTGAAGAAAAATTCGCAAAGACTTTGTCGCCGCCTGATTCACTTGATGTGGATGCGGCTTATCATGACTTTTGTAACATTATCAAAAAAGCAGCCAAAAAGACTATCTCACGCGGTTATTGAAATAACTACAGTATATTCCATGTTAGAATGCGGAGTGTGATTCCCTCTATAGAACTTTCTTGCAGTCTTCTCAGGGAGACGACTCAAGTTTGGCTGCTACAGCTTTACTTACCAAACTTGACAGGAAGCGGAGAGATTGATGGTCAGAGGCAGTTCGGAGCATTGACTTCTCACACTCTAGTCGAAAAGTATGGAGTGTTTTAAACAACCTTACTGGTAGGTCACGACACTCTCCTCGTCACTGTTCCGTTTCAGCTAATGCTATTGCATTTGAGCTGGTCAGAAATGGGAGATACGAGGCTGTCGACCGCAAGTCTTAAATATTAATATTTAAGTTTTAAATATTAATATTTAGTTTGAATTTAAAGGTAACGCGGCCGTGCTTCTCATTTTTTTTCTTTCTCAACTCTCTCTATACTTTCTGCATGTTTAGCGTTTGTCGTTGTGTCGCGTTTCCTTTTCATGCTTTATAGTACATTGCATATACTTAATAATGTTACTAAGCATGAATAAAATATCATCATCATCATCAAGTCATCTCGACTTGCTTCTTAACAAGCGTCTGACCTTTGGAGGGCCACGACACCAGACCCAACAAATATCTCTGAGAATTTCTCACAGAGTGAATTTACTGCTGCCCTTCAACATTTAAAACCAGGTAAAGCTCTGGGCCCTGATTCCATTTTCCCAGAGCTTATAGTCCATGCTGGAGCTGCTTTGAAGTCCTGGTTACGTGACTTCCTTTCTTCCTGCTTGCGCCGACTCAAAATTTCCAAGATCTATATAAGAGCGCTTGTAGTCGCGATTCCAAAGACAATGAAGCCTGTAAGGAACCCAAAGAGTTATCGACCGATATCTCTGCTCTGTGTCCCCTACAAGATTCTCGAAACGCTTATATACGCCCGAGTTGATCCACTGCTCTCTCAAAAGCAGGCTGGGTTCGACGCCAAAGTCAACCGTGGATCAAGTTGTTTTGCTGACCCAGAACATCGAGGATTCTTTTGAAAAGAAGGCCGGTGCCATATTTGTCAATCTGACAGCGGGATATAACACTATATGGCGCTGTGCTTCAAGCTGCTGAGGCTTCTTCTGGATAAGCATAGGTCGGAATGGTCATGAAGCTTGTCCGAAATCGAATTTTCACCCTTACTACCGGTGACAGCAAGTAAAGCAGGCTGCGCCTTCTGAAAAAGAGCGTTCCTCATGGATCCCTTCTTATTCAACATATGAACGTACAATATGTCTTCCATGATTTCTTGAAAGTTTATTTATGCTTACGATTTAGCTCACAGAATGGGGTGCTGGTGCAAAACACTGCGCACAGCTGACCTATCTCGATTTATTCAACAGCTGAGTACTGCACGCCAGTCTGGTGTCGCAGCGCTCACACTCGCCTCTTATATACAATGTCCTGAATGATGCCTTGCTCATAGTCACTAGATGCCTGCGTCCCACTACAACGGACCACTGACCCATACTTTTGGGCATTCTGCCAGCTGAGCTTCGCCGACTAGGAGCAACACTCTCCTTGGCTTACCGTGGATCTCTGTACCCTGATCAAACTCTGTATGGTCTTTTAAGTGGGTCCTCAGATGCTCGAAAAGAAAAACTAAAATCTAGACGCTCGTTTGCGCCAGCTGGGGCGAATCTTTTAAACAACCTTGCCGAACTAGACACCCGAGCTTCTCAGTGGAAGAATTATAGATGAAATGCGGAGTACTGCGAGAATACTTTCAGGATCCGCGTACTTATACCCAGGACCAGTGCCAGGCCTGTTGGAATAAGCTTGCCACGAACAGTTTGGGTTAAGAGTTGAGGTTAGAATAATTTGGGCAATGTTACTCCATCCAACTTTATCAAGACGTTTCGCCTAACTGCAACTAAACAAGTTATCTGTCAAATGTCGGAAACGCTGAACTTCAAGAAGGTAAAAAATAGTGCAAAATTTTTAAACGTCTTATGATCAGTCACAATACAATAATATAAACAATTGTACAAATTACTTTAATTCACTTCAGCATTTCATTCCCCTTTTTAGCCAAATAAATTTAAAGTTTTTCCAAGGCAGCAAAAGCAAAACAATTATATTATGTTTTACATTGGTGAAATTCTATCGGTGCAGAATAAACAAAAAAGTAAAAAAAATTAATACAAAATCGATAAGTTAGTAGTGGGTATTAAGGCCTTTAAAAATTAGATTTATACATTTTAGCAATGTTTTTTATCACTTATCATTTTTATCACAACAACACTTTTCAGGATTTAATTTAAAGTATAACTTTTTCTAGTATGCAATTGAAAAATAAAGAGAAAACGGTTTAACGCAGTTGCAGATGATGAAATGAGTTATAACTCTAAAACGTCCTGAATAAATTATGTTTCCAAATATATTGGCTTTACTTTTTATTCTGAAATTAGTTAAGCCCGTCAAATTTTATGTTTCGAAAGAGAAAACAATTTTTCAATTGACGTAAAAACTTTTTAAAATTCATCTTGACTTTCAAAAAGAAACTTCTTTCAAAAACATTTACCTGGATTCCTTTTATGTGCCTGGGCTCACTTAAAAGGTTAGTGCGAAACGGACAAGGTTCTTCCGCGCGGTCTTTTCTTTGTTCTTTATTGTTGTTGTAACTGATACTTGAATATAATGTGAGAAAGCATATTTTCACAAAAAGCTTTTACGGACAACGACATTCTTTTCTTCAAATTAGAAAACGTTGTTGTAAAAAGCAGTTCAGTACATTTTGATAAACAATTATGTTTCATTAAAGTTTTTGTTTTATTCACTCAAACAAGCGTAATAAATTTAGTCATTTTACAAGCGAGACGCAATTTCCTCCCCAAAGCAAAAGACAGCACGATGTTTTCTAACGATAATGATATTCGGACTGTATGCGCTTCTTCGCCGGCATATGATGCTAATTACGGCAAATTTTTCAAATACAGCTATATGAGTTTTTTAGTTTTCTTTTTTTCTGTACCTTCCTTTTTCAGACTTAGTTAAAAAGTCTTAGGATAATTCTGAAAAACAGGGGTGCCAGGAAATTGATCGCTTCTCGTTGGTAGATAATTGTCTAAAGTTCTGGAAATTTAAATTTTATTTAAACAATTTTTTTGGTTTTCTATGCATAAAAAATAAGTATAAAACATTCACAAAATTTTTTTCTAAATTGGTCACAAAAAAATTAAGCTATAAATTTTATAAAGTCATTACGTTCCGAACTGAAAATACGTCCAATGGAGTGAACGAGTGGGCCAGGCAAGCAGCTACGTCAGTGCACCAAAGCTAGAAATTTCTATTTCTGTCAATTTGGTTAATTAGGCTTAGCTTTCGACTATAGCAGTTTACAAACTTCAAATAATTATAATCAAGAAAAAGTTGTCTTTTGAACTGAAACAATATAAAATCGTAAACGAAGTTATGTAACAATTGAACTGAAACAATATAAAATCGTAAACATACTATCGACCATCGTCTCATTAATTTTAAAGTAAAAACTTAAACAAAAAACATGAATATTTAAACTATTAAGATGAATACACTTTTTGTAAAGAAATTGCAAAAAGCTGCTTGAAAAGCAGGTTTCCGCTCACCCCAGTGGCGTATCTAGGGTATAGCAACCTTGGCTCGTGCCATGGGCGCCCGTTTGGACAGGGGCACAAAAAGGGCGAATTTGCGTCAAGAAAGGCACGAAAAGTACTGTTGTAAGACTCTGTTATTGAGCGACCGTCGAAATTTTTTGATGCTTAATGTTTAGTGTCGTTATTAAATTGCTTGTTACCTAATTATATTGCGTGGTTGAGAAAAAGCAATTTAATATAAACTGGAAAAAGAAACAAGTGAAATAAGGGGGCGCATTCTTAAACTTTGCCATGGGCGCCATTTTACGTAGATACGCCACTGGCTCACCCCTAAAGGTGCGTCCTGAGGAACTGCTTTGTTCGCCAAATAGCAATAAAATTTATCCAAAATGGTAAATTTATCCCATAGCCTGAATGCCAAAATGCTGACTACTAATATCGTTTAAATTTCTTTTCATTCGTTGCAGAATAGTGTTTCTAACGTAAGATGCAAGTTTTCCTGAGATAAATATATTGGACTTGGAGTTAGATAGCAAATGAACAAAGAGTCAAATCAAGATGATCACAGTTTTTCATGAATAGTTTAAATGGAATGCAAAATAAATGTTAAAACTTGAGCCTTTTTTATTTATTTATTAATTTATTTGTATCTCAATTTACTCTCCTAATTTACAATAGAATATACTTAGGGCAACCGTCAAATGATTACCCGGATCTGTTTTCGGAATAGACCTTTTTCCAGCCACCTAGTGGCAACGGCTGCTAAGCCGAGCAAGCATTGGCTTTGTTTGATTGCTTTAACAGCAAAGTCATGAAGCGGGTAGTTTATTTCAATGATTTAAATTTGAGTTGGGAGCAGTGGCGTACCGAAGATTTTTGAAAGGGGGATATACGATTACAACCAAAGTCTATATATACATGGCTCGCTTAATTGATTTATTTATTAATGATTCAGTATTATTATTCTGTCATTCAGTATTATTGTTCGAATTCGAGGTGCGACAGCGAGAGACGATATACGAGAGAGGCGCTACTTTGAGAGAAAGTAAAATTGGTGACAAGTGTGAAATAGAGATTTGGTGTCGATCGTGAATTTTATAATATATTCGTTTTAATTGGAGACAGTGGTCTCTGTTTGTCAGTGGAGAAGAGTCTTCAACGAACTAATTAGACCTTTCGTTTAAATCAACTGTATAAAAGCTTCGGGTTCATAGCAATACTACTTCTAGAGCCGGAATAAAATAAAATTAGACACAGCTTTGTTTCAGCGCAGGTATTCGGACTACCTAGCTCAACTGGTCCTTTAGAATTCCCAAACAAAGATTGTGACAGATGGATTCAAGGTGAAAACCTTTTTCTAGAGAACACTATAAACTTGGGGTAAAAACTGGGAAATCTGAGAATGATTTCAAGTAAGGACCTTTTTTTTATCAGTAGATAAGTAAATAAATTCATGTTTTTAGATCTTTGTGTTACGGCTCTTTAAAAGTTTGGATCCATGATATGCGACTCGAACACGGTATAGGTTTGGCCACCCTTGCAATATAGCCTACTTTCCTAAACCTGGTGGCAAAGGCCCACTAAACTTACAGTTTTTCCTTTCATATGCTTTTGTCACTCGCCCCCTTCTTAATATACCTTGGCCTTATCACTTTCTGAGTTCTAGAATCGCCACTGGGCATCTTGCTTATACTGTATAATTGGCTTTTACAGTTGGATATGGTACTTTATAGTCTTTAATACTATGCCAGCGCTCTTCAACCTTTTTTATATTACGGAAGTTTCGAGCAAATTTTTCAAGTTTTGCGGAATTCTTATTTTAGGCTACAAAAAACTTCAATGCTGTAAATATGCATAAAAACTTCGGGTAGACCTCGAGAATTAATCTGGTTTGAATAAACTTCTAAATTTTGATAATTTTTTTTTAGAAACAAATGAATCGAAGCAAGAATTAGCATCAAGATTTAATGTTTGCACTAACGACAAAAAAAGCAAAAGTTTTAAAGAAGAATATGAACTGGCCGATCAACTGAAAAAATTTACGACGACCAAAATAAAAATGAAATAGAGCCTATAAAATCTTCGAAAATCTTTTTCAAACTTGGTAAAATATATCATGAGCGGAACAATAAGGCAAGCTTGATCAGAAGTGCCGCTTTACTCAACGCAGCGATTATCAGAAAACCTGATAATGTGCAGGAAGCCAAAGATTATTTAAAAGTCCTCTGTTCCGATGTGTTGAAAAAAGCTGGTGCAAATAAATTAGAGGCTGATTTGAGTAAGATTGCAGATAAAGTTAAAAAACTAGTTGGGAATATGAGAAAGACAGTAAAAGAAAAACTTGAACTATTAGGAAACACTACTGGAGGAAAAAGCAAAAATGCAAAAATTAGTATTAAGAGTTTACAAGAACACATTTCTTCTGACTATACCAAAATTATGGCCGACTTATCGAAAGACTGTGTCGATGTGATGGGTAATCCTCCTTGTAAATTTTCTTTGATTGGAATGGGATCGCTTGCAAGAAAAGAAATTACCCCTTACTCAGATTTTGAACATATAATTGTTCTAGAAAAAAATCAGAAGAAAAAAATCAGAAACAAAAAAAAATCAGAAGAAAAACCGGATTATAAGGAATACTTTAGATGGCTCTCCGTTATCTTTCAAGTCGTTGTAATAAACCTTCAAGAGACCATTATTCCAAGTCTTGATATTGAAAACTTGAAATTTTTTTATAATAAAATTACCACCAGGTGCATTTGTTTTGATGGTATGATGCCTCGTGCTTGCAAGTTTCACCTCGGACAGCAATTATTATCTGGAGAAAATAAAGAAAAAACAGAATTGATTAAATCTGCCGATGAAATGGTTAAATATCTTTCTTCATCTGGTGATATTAAAAGTGGATACCATTTAAAAGATATTATAACTAAAATTTGCTTTGTCTATGGGGACAAAAACGTTTTTGAAGATTTTCAACAAAAGTCCATAACCTACTGGACCAGCAAGATAAAAAAGAAAGCAAAAAAGAAATTAAAAATATTCTTGTTAGAGATCTGGATAACTTTGCAACACGATCAAACATTTTAAAGATAAAAACCAAATCAGTTAATCTAAAAAAGACTTCTATTGAGGTACAACAATATTCATATCGTCTTTAGGTCGGGTTGAAAAAATTCATGATTCATCGTGTTTTGACATCGTTGAAGCTCTCGCAAAAAAGAAAAAAATTAATGATAAACTGAAAGATAAACTCAAGTATGCGGTTGCACTGGCGTGTGAATTATGGCTAAAAAGGTATATGAGACAAGGAAGACAAGATGATGATATAGAAGGTTTTGAAAATTGTCAAGATGCCATTCAAGCACTCTTACAGGACATAGAAGAAACAGATTTAATTTCTTATTTTCAGATTGCTTATGCTTTGCAATGTGATGTTTCAAAACAATTCGCTTTAAAAAGGCTTCACTTTTACTTGGATTCAAGATTGTTAAACTGTAAATTATATTACTGCTTAGGACATATACAAAGGCTAGTTAAATTCGCACAAGAATACCATAAAATAAAAGAAAAAGAAAAAACCAGACTCCAATCAGCTGATAGAATTTTAGAAGAATTAGAAAATGAAACTAACACAAACCTAAACGTAGAAACGTCTTTATTCCAGCAATTAGAAGATAATGGTCCATCTATAACTTTAATATTCGTAAATAAGATTTTAAAGCTTGGATTAAAATTTTTTAAAACCAAAAGCTATGATGATGCAGAAGAAATTTTTGAAATGTGTATTGAGATAATTAAAGTTCAAGAAAATCAGATCGAAAGCCAAAATCTTAAAACAATTCATCAACTCCCTCCATCAGAAAAAGAAATTGAAAATCATTTTATGAACGAAAAAAAATGTGTGCTGGAGCATATTGGTTTGTGTTGTTTTTATTTAGACCAATACACTAATGCAATATGTTATTATAAACAATTGCTAAAAATCAATAAGGATAAAGGTGAGGAATTAATAACCGGCAAGATAGGTTCTGCTTACTTGGCAAAAGATAACTCAGATGTTGCTTTGAAATATCTGCTACAACCGTTGAAAGAAAAAGAAAGACTGTCGCATGGGATGAAAGTGTGGGAAAAACGTTATGCAACATCGGGTTATGCTATATGGACATTAGCAAATTTGATGACGCAATAAAATTTCTACAAAAATCGCTGAAAAAATATGAACAAGCATTAGATCCCGATGGTTCATCTGTGTTGGACAATATAGGAATATGTTTAATGAAAATGAACAAACAAGCGGAAGCATTGGATTACCATTACCGATCGCTGAAAATTCAGGAGCAAGCAAAGGCAGATAAAAGTTTGGTATCGACGTATTCTGATAAAAATTTGACATCGACGTTGCACAACATAGGTTGTTGTTTTATTAAAACGGGAACACAAACTATTGCATTGCGTTATTTAAAACAAGCGCTGGAGATCTATGAACAAGCATCGCTTGATAGTGGTTCGGATGTGAAAGTGGCATCAACGTTAAGCGACATTGCTGTTTGTTATCACGAAATGCTTGAACCAGACGAGGCACAAAATTATCTGCTTCGATCAATAAAAATCTATGAAAAAGATTTGTTTTATAATGATTATGATGTGAATAAAGCCAAAGCATTTAACAACATTGGTAATTATTATATGAAAATGAAAAAATTTTCTGAGGCATTGCACTATTTAATGTAGAAAAATCGTTATAAATCAAGAAACAGGAATTACAGTCAGGGGAGAGCTTGGCATTAACGCTGAAGAATGTGGGTGAATGTTTAATGGCAACGAAGAAACATGATGCTGCCTTAAATTGTTTTCAAGAATCGCTAAAAATATATGAACAAATATCAATTTATTTTGTTGAAACCATGTCGTCATTATACGACAAAATAGGTGAATGCTTATTAGAAATGGATAAATTTACTGATGCATTGTTTTATCTACAAAAATCGCTGAAAGTGCGATGTGCAGATTGACGATAGAAAACGTTTAAAGTTAGATAACTCGATGTACACATTTTTCATAAAAAGAATTAGCATTTTCACCATACTTTTATGCTTGTTTAGTCATGTCTCAGCAAATTTGTGATACATATTTTTAAAACTGTTTTAGACAAAATATTTTACATTTAATTTTCGTTGGATAAATGGCTTCTATTTTTAGTGTTTAGCGTTTAAACTTTAGTTTTTGATCTTGATCTTACACGAATCGTTTTGAAAGTAGAAACTGTTGTTTGATATTTTCGGGAAAATGTTTTAAGCAAAAAGTTTTGTCGGCAATTTTAGCGGAAAAATTATTTAAATCATTGAATGACGTTACTTCGTTACCTATTTGGCAAACACTTTGATATTTTGTTATAGCAAACAACTGTATTGCAGACCACTCTTTGCTTTTATTCAATGATTAACAAAATTTAAAACTCGAATAGCGAATTCTTAGCGCGATTGTGAATGTTGTGTCTTTACTTGCAGTTTGATGATGGTAATTGTAGCGAAAAATATAGTTGTGTGTAGATATTTGAATTTCTTAAAAATTATTTAGTTGCACTTTTTTAAAATTCTTTGGTAATGTTATAATGTTATGAGATTTAATAAACTCCATTTTAGCCGAACAGTTTATAACGTTTATTTTTCACCAGCACAAAGAATTTTAGTATATCTTTTTGATAAGTACTATCAAAATATTTTTAGGATAAACTGTAACTCGCCAGCGTCGAATATCAATCTAAATTATCAACGTCATGTAAAAAAATAATTTAGTAAAATTTCGTATGGCGATTTGTGAGCTACTTTCAATTAACTATAAATTTGTGGTATACGTATAAAATTCTTGATGCCACACGGGTAACACCAAAATATTTAAGCTTAATCGAGCTCTTAAAGTAATGGTTGCGGAGAGAGATTTTTTACGAGTGGCGTAAAGGTGGTACAAAGTTGCTTTGTCATTCGATTTTAATGACGTAAAACCATGATTAATCTAAAAAAAAATTTCAGTTCAAAAAATCGACATATATTTGATACCTTTTGAAAGGTTCTAAGTCACAATCCCGAATGACAAAATTCAGAATGTTCGTAATCCCAAATCGAGATTTATAATTTTAAGTGACAAATAGATGCATTACAAGATTGATATTTACATATACGTAGCGACCTCAAAATATTATTGCACTTGGGCCTCATTGGGCCAATAGGATAGATTTATTTGAAATAGGAAAAGTAATAAACACTTTAGTTTAATGTACCTACTCGTACATTCTCCAGATTAATAAAAGTAGCCTAATCGTAAATTGGTTCAGTTTACTTTCATCTACAATTGGAAATTGAAAGTAACCTTTCTTGATTTATACGATGCAAAACATGTAAAATTCAAATCATTTGATTGAATGAGGCGCGAAACTGTATGGATGACGTCAAGTAGGCGAACCTGTAAAACTTTGAGAACCCTTTTATTCAAATTTTCAATACATTTTATTTTAATGTTTTAGACTGATCAATAGATGAACTTTAATGCAAAATAAGAATTGTTTCTGCTTAGTTGGGATAAGTTGTTTTTTAGTATTTTTTTGCTTAAAATCATCGTGAAAAAAGAACGCGCTGTAATGTGTTCTAGCAAACGCCTGACGTTGCGGATAAAATTGGAGATTGCATTAAAAATGTCTTTGTAAAAATCAAGTTGCTTTAATTTAAATAAAAAAGCTAAAAAAATAAAATTGTTAGTTTACTGATAATTAGGCCTGCTAAATAGATCAATAACTGATTTACTGTAGGCCTATATGCAGGTTATAACTTTTTATTTAGCCCGTATTTATAAGAATAGTGTTTATTTTAACAAACATTATCTTAAAAAATTTGATTTTGTTTATTTCCCAGAAACGTGTTATTTTAGTGTAAAGCGCTTTGTTCTCATCAATAGAACGAATCTTTAAACTAAAGCTGTAGGCCGTGCTCAGTAACCTTTTCACGCCTGCAACACACTCGGGAATATTCTCAGACATTATCCTACTTTTACAAAAAAGTGAAAGTCTTTTTTTGTCTTCATTAATTCTTGAATGCTTTCCTATACTTGTAGGTTAATTTTCTGGACATAAAAGTCTTAAAATTTCAATTTGTACGTATATAAATAAATTAAAGACATTTTTTTGGTCTTCACCGGATTTTGAGTGATTAATAATTAGGTACCAAATGTGAAGCATTGAACTCAACTGTAGATTAAAAAAAAAGGGTCGTGATTTGTTTGTAATTGTTAAATTGAAATTTTCAGCGTTTTGTCCCCTAAATGAAGCTTCAAGCAAAACAACCGTTCAAAATTTATAACTTTTTGGTCGCTATTTAAAAGGATAATTTTTTTCTGTTTCGAATAGCATGTTTACTTTGGCGTTTTTCCACGCCCCACTTGCGTTCGTCCGGTAGCTCACTGGCCTAAGCTATGTCTATGACAAAATTAATAACAAGTGATTATATCTGTTGACATCATGAATTTTTATATCCCTGAAAAATAAACGCTAATTAAAACAGCAGCGAAAAGATATTTACAAAGATAATACTAATTATTTAATAATAATGATATTTACAACTAAGCGTGACTATTTTGTGTACCATAATTTTATTCAGAAATTTTTTTAGTGATTTCAATAGCGGTACTTTTTTGCTGTTCCGCACAATGATAATTTGAATACTGTGCGGTTTATTGTCTTCATGTGACGCTAAATCGCTAATTAAACCTAACACTCATAAAAAAATTAATCAGTCAAAAATTTTTTCAATATTGATCCGAATTAAACCAAGCCACAAGTTTTATCACGGCCTTTTTCAATCTGAAATTTAGTGCAATTTGTTTAATTTTGCTAAACTTCCCGTCTTGCAGCTTACGCCTTTAACATAATTATAATTAAGAGAACGTTTCAATTTATGGTCGAAAAGACGCCGGGCTGATTGAGACCGACATCGCAAGTCGACGTTAGTTCTCTGACGATTGGCTCAGGGTCCGACACCGGGTGTACGTACTTATGCTCTGGACTTTAACAGTGGAGCCCAATCCATCAGTGATATTGAATAGAACTAATGAACTTTATCCTTAGTCGGTAAATCAGATAATATCACACCTTGAATATTGCCTATCATGATGCCAAATGATTTTTTTGTAATAAAATTAAATTTACACTAGATTTCAATACACTGCAAAAGAAATACAGTTTACATTAGATTACTATTTGTTGAAAAGCATTAATTTTATAATCATACTAATCTAAGCAAATACTAAACAAACATTATGAAATAAAAATACAAAGTGCAAATTAACCCTTTGAGGGATATAAAAATTTTATTGTAAAATAAAATGAAAGCGGCACAATAATGATAGCACAAATATCTAAAAATTATAATTAAAATGCCTTCACAAAAATGCTTTTGTTACGTTAAATCAAAATTATGGTGCACATGTACCACTGTCCCTTAAAGGGTTAAAAGGATATTATATTAACACTTTATCCCTATAAACTTTAATGAAATACAAAAAATTGATTATACAGTATAATACACTAAGCCAGCGTGGTCCAACTACAGGCCCGCGGAACAATTTTGCACAATTCAAGCAATTCAAGTCTTGTCGATTATAAGCAGCGACAACCTTCTATAACAAGGCATGGCGAGCTTATGGGATAGAGTCTAAAGTTGAGACCGATTTGAAGCGAAAACATTTTTTTCAGAGAGCAATATGATTTTCGGACGAAAATAGGAAAATCGGAGATCGATTCCAAGTAAAGACCTTTTTTTTTAGAGAACACTATGATTTTGGGATGAAAACAGGAAAATTAGATATCGATTCCAAGTGATGATCTTTTTTTTTTAAAGAACACGATGATTTCCAACAATTTCTAGCCGCTTGAGGCCCGCAAGCTCCAATAAATTTGAAAAGTGGCCCGTAAAAGTGAAGAAGTTGGACCACCCTGCACTAAGCAAAAACACTTACGCACGAATTACATTATATAATACAGCGTTTTTCAAACTGTTTTCACGCGCTGACTTAAAGTGTTCCGCTGAACAAGAAAATGACCGTTTGCGAAAACGTCATGAATGATGAGCTTTTTATTTAGAGGTCATAACTTTTTTGCGACGAAAAACAAGAAATCAGAGACAGATTCAAAGTCAAAGCGTTTTTTTGGTCTCTTCCCTAAATTTGTCACGCAATTTTCTCTCGTATCCGTGAAGTGGTAGAAGACCACGATTCTTTTGATAGAAAATCACAATTTTTTGGACTAAGTTTTTCGTGAATAAAAAAATTTCTTAACACTACATTACTTGGAACTCTAATGAATAACATAAAATACATTATATGAAACACTAAACAAAATATGTTTCTTTAACAAAACTCTTGGGAATCTAACGTTTTAACATATTATATTATTGCAGTTTGAAAAAAGAAAATTTTTACATAATACTGTTTAGTAATAAAGTACTGTACAATATTAATAAGTACAGAAAGATTTTAAGCAAAAAACAAATACACAATATACAGTCTACTGACTTCATGAAGAAACGCTATTAACTTAACCCTTTCTCTGCCTTTAGCCATAATCCCGGCCACAGTTGTGTCAAACGTAAATTGCCCTCGGCCGAGTTTTTCTCAAGCAAAGTGCAATTCGCTTTTCGTAAATACATAATATTGGCCTGGAATGATCACTCAGGATTTCGGCCAGGGACAGGAAAGGGTCAAGCTGTCTAATATCGTTCAGTTTTTTCCTCTATTATTGACTGCAACTTTATGTTAAACCATCTCACGAAGACAATTACAAAAGAACAAAAAATGTGCGCAAAAGTTAACTGAGTTTTATCAATCACAAAAGCTTTCGTGAATTAGTTCTCACAATGAACGAAATAAAATGTTTATTTTAATTTATTTTGATAAAAGTCAGGTGTAAGAAAATAAACTAGTTGTTCCGGTTATTCTGTCACACCTGACGAAGTAAGCAGTAGTTCACGAAAGCTTGTGCAATTAATATAAATTCGGTCTACTTTAGTGCACATTTTTTTTGTTCTTTTTTAACTGATCTAATTTTTTTTTGTTTTTTCTAATCAATAGCTCTGCTTTTTCGTTCTTTTTATTTCACCAAGTGGTAAGGCATCAGTTCAAAAATTCTAGAAAATCTCTGGCCTATTTATAACTTTTTGCGATATACTTATTTTGCAGCCATTTGGTTTTGCTTAACACTAATTAGCCTATACCAACGTATTGTTTTCAGCACTGGTGAAGCCATTGAAGCCAGATAGGGGCTTAAAATTTTAGTGCCCGCAAATTTTAATCGAGCTGTCAAGAGGCACAGCAACATTGATGCAATTATTATGAAATTATAAAAAATATACAAAAAACATTTTTTCAATCAATAGAATTTGCAATACTTCTTCGTACACCTTGATCAAACAGTATCTATAACAATAAGTCTATTTTCGTCGGAAAACCGTCGTTTTACTGCTTTTTGAGCGTATGAAGCAGTACTAGCATAGCGACGATTGGTGCGATACAGATTTTGACTGGGACGAGTTTGACGTCGTCTCACGACCGATCGTTTGCTGAAGTTAGATTTTGAGCTAAAATAATGTGAAAATTGTGAACAAAATTATGACGTACAAAAACACATTCTACTTTAGTTGATTTTGAAAAGCAAAGAACACATTCACAAGTAAAAACCTGAAGTAAAAAACACATTCTTTTCTGGTTCATTTAAGCAAAGAACACTAACACTTGAGTTATTAGGATAAAAACACTTTTATTGACAAAATTGCAAAAAGCTGTAAAACTGGAATAATTGAAAAGTACATTTTTGTCCTTCCCCAACCTTAAAGATTGGCATTGAATGACTGCTTTGTTCGTTTCATGAAAGCACCCCTTAGCTAAAAAGCTGTAAGGTCTATCCCTGATGCTGAGCTTTTGTAATAACTTTCACTCTGAAATGCTGACTGCTATAATAATATTGTCTGAATTTTTTCCAATTGGTGAAGGTCCGTGTTTTTAACATAGGCTCCAAACTTTCTTGAAAAAAATTATTAGATTTAATGTATAATAGCAAACGAACCAATTTGTTAGTCTGTCTAAGCACAATCACAGTTTTTCATAAATAGTTGAATCGGAATGCAAAATACTGTAAACCTTTAAAGATCTGATTTGTTCAATTATTTTTACATGTATTTCTATTTTTCCTTCTGATTTGCAAGGTGACCATCAAATGATTACCAAGCTTGCTTTCGGAGATGCCAAGATATTGCTTTCAATGTGAAATTTTATTTAATTTTTTAAAGTTTTGTTTTGATTTGGAAACTGAAATTCAGAGCTGCTTGCTAAAAGAGGCAAGCAAAAAAAGGCTGTAAACAGTCTTACCCAAGGACAAAACAGAATGACGAGAGTAAGTTCTAAACAGTGACCGTGTTGATCGCTTTCTTAGTCTTAAACAAAAAGTAGGATAAATATATAAAATTAATTATGTATAACACCAAGCTTGCGCTTTGCAAATTCTGGTTTGCAGACGTTAGCCTATACCTTGGCGACCATCAAACGATTATCCAGCCTGCTTTCGGAGATGCCAAGATACTGCTCTCAGGTTAAAATTTTATTTAGTTTTTTTTAAATTTTGTTTAGAGATATGACTAAAATTAGAGCTGTTTGCTAAACAGCTAAACTCAACAATTAAAGAAAAATGATCAGGCGTAAACAAACGAAATCTGTACATTACTGTCAATTGCACCAGCAAATGATGAGTTAAAATAATAAAGTACGTACAATAGATCCGCAAGTATTACAGTGTAATAAAACAATTAAAATCACTTAATTCTAAAAGTAAATTGAAGTAATAAATTATTTGCGAAAGACTAGACTAGTACTAACTTTAAGTCTACACCAAGATCTCAAATAGTGTTTCAGTAAAAGTAGTTTTATTTGTACATGTCTTTTAAGAGTGTAAAAAACGAGAAAATTCTCCTTAAAGCAACTGATCTTTTCCGAAAGCGCAAAGAAAAACGCTTTTTACCTGAACCAAACCTATGGCGGAGTTATTACAAATTTGAAGCGGTTAATCTCGATTTATCAAACTGGACAATCCAATTGTCAATAATTTTTGCATAATGCTTTTCCTTGAAATAGTGATAACAAAACAATGGTGCCTATATGACCAGACCTTGTGATTGGTTGTTACCAGTCTAATGGCGGTGGATTGAAATTACATTAGCCATAATGCAAACAAAAAATACTTTAAATCTTTATAAACAATTTTATATAAAAATATAAAAAGCTTTAAGTTACGAAACATACATGTATTTCGCGCGTTTCGCATGCTTCGTGCATTCCATTTCATGGACTTCGGAAACGCGAAAACAATCCACGGTAACGTTGCATCCACAAGATAAACGAGCTAAAAATAATTTACCAGAAAAGGTATTGCTTTGTTCTTTACAACAGTAAAAATACAAGTATAAATATAAAATCAATTGGGAAAATAATTTTGTTCGATACTTCGAATACTTTTGTCTATTAAATTTCAAAAGAGATTTTTGCGAAACTTAGCCAAGAACCAGGTTAATAACAGCCATCAGCGATGCTAATGGCGAAAAAGGTTACTGACGGAAATGGTGGGTCTATTACTTCAAGATCCATAAGAACAAAAAGAAAAGGTATGAAGAGCCCGTGAAAGAAGAGAAACATTAAAAGTAGGGACTCTATTGCAAACACAATGAAAGAAAAAATAGCGACTTTGATTAAAAGTTAAAACCTGGCCAACAATAATTTGATTGCTTATGATTCATGTGGGTTTGTATACGTAATTATTGCTATTACTTATAATATGCTGTATAAATAAAGACATCTATGGTTATGCTTATACGGATGCGTTCGCAATTTCTACGTCATAACTGCTTTGTATTGAAATATGATAAAACAAAAACGCAATCAAAACAAAAAAGTATTTTTTGCACAAATACTCATACACTAAACCAGCAGATACATTCGGCAAAAATGACTAATATCGTAATACTGCTGAAGTAAACCGGTAAATCACCTACTTTTATAATTGGTGCAATTTAATCCCTACGATCAGCGGGCCATGTAAAACTTTTGATGGGTATGAACAAAAACAAAAAGTTGATAACGTCATATTGATTTCATAACGACAAAAAAAGAAATCATACTCCTGTAAATTTTGGCTTTGTAAAAGTTTGTTTTGGAAAATTAAACCGTAGATCTCTTATTAATTAAGCAATTATACTCAATTTCATTATTTTAACGTAATTGTTATCGTATTATTTATTTGCAAATTAAACTTAAATAGCGATTAAAACCAAATGCTTTATTTGAAACTCTTTTGTTTAAAGAAGTAGCTTTAAAAAAAGGCTGTTTTGAAAACACGAACGTTTTCGTCTCGCTCTCTCTTTAGGAGTTTTTGCTAGAATGAACTAAAGAATTGAATGTACTATTTGAAAAATTTTAAGATTGATTCTGATTGGCTAAAAATTAAGGTTAATAGCAGACGTTGGGACGTTCGACCCACCTACCGACTGTGCAGGACAAAATGCGCCATCATGTGCCGAAGTCTATTCGGAACAGAATTGGTCAAGAACGAAACCAATCAGATGCGAAGGTAAATCAGCTAATTCCATACCTCATTGTGACTCGGCGATAGGTAATCATTTGTTAGACAACCAAAAATGTGCATCTCTCTACAAGGACAACCAATTTTCTACTCTTTCTTAAGCAAGATCCGACCTCTATTTATCTCTCTTAAAATAGATTTTTAACACTCTTCGTAAACCTAATTTATGTAGACAGAAAGAGTATGTTTACATACATAAATTGTTAGTATAAGTGTAAATTTTTTTTTTTAGTTCCAAATTTTAACGCAAAACTTGCATGATTTTGTTTCTTTTTCGCGTAAAATTTTTTACGCAGACGAAACGTGGTTTTCCTTTATTAAATATTCTCGGATATTATGATAAGTGTTACTAACCTTAATTTTTAGCCAATCAGAATCAGTCTTAAAACTTTTGAAACACTACTTTCAGATTTTCAGTTCATTTTAGCAAAATTTCCTGAAGAGAGCTAGACGAAAACGTTCGAGTTTTCAAAACAGCCTTTTTTAAGGCTACTTATTTAGACAAAAAATTTTAAATAAAGCACTTGATTTTACGTAATAACTATTTTAAAGTTTTGTACCAGCAAAAAACTTATTAAACTTAATAATAGTCTAAATATGATTTCACACATTTACATGTGAAGCATATATTTTAATTTAAGCGGGTTTTGCAAGAACCTAAATAAATATCAAGATGGCTGTGGTTTCACTAAATCCGTTACTAGGGAGATGGCGAATTCAACCGTCGACTTAGCACAATCGGGTGACATCCAACGGAAACCATTAAAGGTCCGGAACAGAAAGAGAGTTGTGGACAATGTCGCAAAGAAAATAAAACATGGTAGCCCAGCATGTGATAAGTGACGTTGATAGTTCAGAGCAACAGTCGCTACATAAAGTAGTCGGTGTAAAGAAATAAACCAATCCTGTGTAGAATGAAGCAGATGAAAGTTGCTTTGTTTGATGTAACGTAAAAATTAGACAGCGGAAAAGGCAAAAAAGAGTAAGTTTTTCAGAGATTATTGATAGGATTTGGTGCAAAAAGGAGCACTCTTGATGTCTTTTCTTCGAATAGGATTCTAAAGAAATAAAGATAAAAAAGAAAAAGAGAGAGAGTCGAATTGAGAAATGATAAGGTCCATAAGTCCAGCATGCAATGATATCAGAGGGGTAAGTTAGATAAATGGGATAGGAAAACTATATCACGTACATATAAAGGGTCATTGTGGGATCAAAATGTGGAGATCTGAGGTAATTAACTGTGTAGTGGGGTGGTTTAGAAGGACATAGTGATAGATAGAAGGAGATAGTCTGAGCATAAGTCAAGAAGTTTTTCATTTTAATTTAAGCACAATAGAAACTGGGACAAAAGAAATATCATCAAAAAATCGGCTATCAAATTCATGATGAACGTAGGTGGGGTTGTGTTGATAATTGAGAAGAAAACAAAATATAGTAGTGAATCAAAGAGATTTTGGTTAAATTTGTCTTTCAAATAAAAGGAATTCCATAGAGAATGATGTGGTTGAGATCGCCAAAGATTAAATTAAAAAGTGATTAAGGTAGAATAAAAGAAGAGAAGAAACATAATGAGTTGGTTGCAGGGGAATGATTGATTTGGAAATAAGTAAAATTTAAGAGATAAATAGAAGGAGCTAATCCTACCATGATAGTACTTTTTAGATAATTGCATGGATCAGGAGAGAAAAGATGATGCGAGGAAAGAGAGAAATAAACCGCGTTTAATTAAAATCAGTAAACTAGCCCCTAAAGTTTCTTATGGAAGTTATAAGGTTTCATCCAACTGGAGGGCGATCTCATTCTTAATGATTTTGCATCCCTGAAAATGGAAGATGTAGTTAAGGGTTCAATGTGATTCTAGTTGAAAATAAATGTTTAGATAAAAAGAACGAATGATTTCTATTTTGGAAACAAGTAAGTCTCCCAGCGGGATTTTATTGCAGAATTCAAAGATCTTTGGGAGGAAGTTAAAGAGTGAAAAATCGAATCAAAAGAAGCTGGAAAAGTCAATATTTGAGGGAAAATGAGATAAGATGTTGTTTTTGGGTAAGATTATTTTTTTCCTCTCTTTTAATTCTTAATTAAAAGTCCAGTAAAAACTTATCTATTCATCTCTATTCTGCTTTCAATCATTCTCTCCTTGAACTTCGCAACTGAAGACCTCCTACCAACAAACATCGTTTCAAGGAAAAGATCAACAAAAAGATTTTGTTTGGTTTTTGGTAGAGAGAGGAAAGAGAGAAACAAAAATTAAATAGTTTGAAAGTGTGTATTGCTATGAAAAAAGTGGTAAAAAGAATTACAAGAAGGAATGAATTGCATAGAGACCAAAAATTAAAGAACAAAACAACTCACATTGGATAGAAACAAAGTTAGTCGGATCATATTTAAAGGTTAGGTCATGGGAAGAGTAGAAACAGTAAATTTATTAATAAAAGGTAGGTCTACCATTTAGAGAATAAAAAGTAGACCAAAAAATAAAATACAAAGATATGGTAAGGTAAAAACAATGATAGTTAAAGAAAACATAAAAGTTGTTGACTGTAGAGGACAGAGGCGAGTAGGTTGAGTTACTGTTGCCAAAATACAAAAAATGACAAAAAAAATTTTCAACCTACTTTTTATTCTGCATACAGAAGGGCAAATATCACCACAACGTTCAGTGCATGGATGACCACAGCTCAGCGTATTTTTGCATGGTTCTCTGCATTTAGCTGTTTCTGGTTCTTCGTAACAAAATATATCAGTATCATGCCCGCAATTGGGAAGATACTAAAAAATTATTACAACTTTAGAAAAAAACCCTTCAAATTCGAATTTAATTTTAAAAATGTCAGTTTCTTACCGCTTTGTAAGTATGGGTACATATCAATGGTTTGTGACACATCATTTTTTTTTTATGCCCTTTGGGACACATTTTTGTCATATATTTTGAACATTTTGCTTTTTCGTGGTCAAGATCATCCAGGTGACACAGACGAGTACACACGTGACCACACGGCAGTTTCACTTGGCAAGGTTGACCACAACCACCTGAATTTAATGATTACGATTAAAACTCCACTATGGTATTCGGTGCTACGACGTTGATCGAAGGACACTGGATCGAAACGACATTTGATTAAAACAACAGTTGATCGAAACGACATTTAATCGAAAGACACTTGATCGAAGCGACACTTAATTGAAACGACATTTGATCAAAACGACAGTTGATCGTTACGTAGGACCGATTTCATTACGTAGGACAGCTACTCCCTCCAGCGCTTTTCCTCGTGATAGCCAACGGATGTTCAAATGAACAGAAGCCCATTGTCTTCTGCTCCCAATTCTTTGCACAACGCTGGAAATAAACGAGAGCAGAAGGGGCAGGATTTGATATATTGACTACTGCTACAACTTCCTTGAAGACTTGGGCCAGGTTTTTTTGAATTTCTTTTGCTACTAGATTTTCTCTGTAAAGAAAACAAAGAACAACTAAAATGTTTTTGTTTTCCTTTTTTACAAAACTCATAAAGCTTTTTTTGATTCCTATCATAGTCAAAGCGCCATCAGCACCTACAGACACAAAGTCAGTCACGAAAGTTGATGGTCTTCAAAAAAAGAATCCACTTTTTGAAATGTTCTTTTTCCCGAGGTATTTTTGGGAAATTGACGGCAAAAAAGAAATTGTTTTAAATAGTTTTCAGCAGCGCGGTATCGAACAAACACCACTAGTTGTGCATCGTTTCCAATATCAGTTGTCTCATCCAACTGCAAACTAAATTTTCTACTTTGTTTTACAGCAGCAATAGTCTGTTGTAGAATATCGAGAGTTTTTTGTTACGTCGGTTAATTGTATTGTTTGACAACCAAACCATAACCAGTTTATTAGCAAAAACCTTATCGCACATTATTCTGCCCATTTCCACGGCTGCTGGTTTAATTAAGTTTTCTCCAATTGTATGAGAAGCTTTTATTCTAGCGATTGTCAAAGTCACTATGAGAGTAAGCTACTCTTTCCCAAATAGTTGGACGATCAATACGACTTTTCTTAACATGCATTTTTTACTCTTAAGAAATCATAATTTTGGTTAAGATATGTTTTCATGTTTTGACTCAAGATGCCATTTTAATTTAGTTTTCTTTAAAGAGCTGTGGGCCAAAACTTCTAAGCACAATACGCACTGTGGTCTAATTTCACCATTTACCTCAATTTATCTAAATTCAAATTTTAAAAATTCTTCATTATACACAGTACAAGTACTTGCTTTTGTTCTGCATTAGAAATCAGCTACAAAGGCTAATTGCAGTTCAATTGATCAGTAGGCTGCCGAACCTGGATTAGTAAAAGTGAACACAAGACATTAGAGTTTTATGGTGACGTAATAAGGCAAAAGTTACCAATCAAAAGTCATTGATGAATTATTGAGGAACAATTACAGAAAGGGCAATTCTAAAAAATTTCCTTGAGCTAAGTATTCAAAATTAAAATATGTTGCATTAATAAAAGCATTGTTGTTTGCATCGACAAGATTTAAAAGTTTTGTGATTTGGTGATGTGCTTGCGGACCCGACCAAAGTTTCCGCGGACTCATTTGAGACCACGGACTTGGGTTGGGAAACACTGTTATAGGGTTAAGATTAAGACTAGAAATGAAGTGTGACATACGACCTTGTAAGGAAAAATATTACGCAATAATATTTTTTTAACCAACACACACTGAATTCAAAAACAATCTTACACAGCAAAACACAAAACAAAACTTTTATACAATTACTGTATACGACTAAAGTAGTCAGCCATAACGGCGGCCATACGATGAGCGACATTAATTTGCGCGACATCTTTTGAGCGATTACACTACAAGGCAAATGTTTTTAACGCGAAACTCTTCTGAGCGAATAGAGAGCTTCAAATGTTTAATGAAATTTAAACTTTTGTGTTTGTTTAACATGATCAATTTAATAACAAAAGCATTGAAGACGCTAAAATCAATGCATTTTATAATGCTATTGTGTTTTAAAATGAAGAAGTAGAAGCTCGTTTGTTATCTTGTTTTGCTTCAAAAGTCGCTCAAATCATAATCACTCTAAATTAAGGCCACCTGGTGAGTGGCCTTGTCTAAATACACATTGCTCAAAATATCTTTACTCCAAAGAGGTCCCTAAAATGAGGGTCGAGTAAATGAAATCGTTCTAGGAGCGGGCACCCGACATAACGTTCTCCTTGTCATCAAAGTACTTCATCATAAAGTTATACCCTTGTAGAGATAAAAACTACTTGAGAGTGCGATTTTTGCAACGAGGAGTACTGAGAAAACTGAGGGGTTTGTGGTCTGTTTGCAAAATAAACTTTTAGCCGGCTATGAACAGAAAAAATTTTTCCACACCTCTAATTATTACTAAGCACTTCTTTTCGAGCGTAGAGTACTTTGTTTCCCCATTGGTTAACTTTTTATTTGCGTATGCTACGAGGTGAAGTTTCCCCACATACTCTTTCATCAACATGGCCCCGATTCCGTTGTTAAAACCGTCTGTGCGTAAGGTAAATTCTTTCGAATGATCGGGCAATTTCAACATGGGCTGCTTCAGGAGAGCTTTTCGCAAGGTATGAAAAGTCTTCTCCTCAACTGCATTAAACAAACTTTAGCTGTCCTTTCCTTGTGAAGTTGGTCAACGGTGACACAGTCACAGAAAAAGAAGGGATATAATCTTTGCAGTAACCGAGCAACCCACTGGTCAATCTTTCTTTGTGAATAACTATTTTACACGTGCAATTTTGGCCCATTATCATCATTTGGTGTGATCCAGTGATATTCGACTTCATGTCCCAAAAATTCATCTGATGACTGTCCAAAAATGCACTTTGTGGTTAGCTCCACTTAACGTCCTTAAAAGTTCTTCCAAAACTTTGAGAAGTGTCCTCCAATTCCTGGAAAACACAATCAATTCGTGTATGTAGCTTTCAATGCTAGACATAGATGAAATCACTTCCCTGACTCTACACACAAGTGTCGCATCGTAGTTTTTTATGTAAAAGGACATTCGGAGAAATTCGTATGCCCCGTTTAGTGTCACAAAAGCGGTATTGGACACATCTTTTTCCGCCCAGGTATCTTCCAGTAGGTTTTACTGAAGTCAATTTTCAAAAAAAATCTTGACTTTGCCAGCCACTCGAAAAAGATTCTTCGAAGTTTTCATCGGCTCCGGATCCAAAATCGTTAATTTATTCAACTTTCTGTAATCTGCGCAATTACGGTTTAAACCATCGTTTTTCTTGACAATAACCACCGCTGATGCATACGGTGATAACGACTTTTGAATAGTTCCCATGTCCAACTTCTCTTTTTTCATTCTTTAGCTGCTGTCTCATTGCGTACGGCAAAGGATAGGATTTCGAGCAAATGGGTTTTTCATCCACCAATTAGATTTCTAGCTCAATCTTCGAGGTCTTCCCTGGCACATCAGAATAAACCTTATCATAATTTTTTTGCAAAGCTTGCAACTGTCTACGTTGATTTTCATTCAACTCGGTTCCCAATCAGACGTCCCTTCTATTTTTTTTTGCCTGTACGTGCCTTATTCTAACAGTAATTCCTCGTCTATGTTTGGTGTTTCCTCTTATAATAAAATTTCCGTACGGGCTGTTACTTATAAATCTTTTTTTATTTTCACTTTCTGCTTTGTTTTCTGGAGCCTATTACTTTTTCAGCATGTTAGCGTGAAATTCGAGTCGGCTCCCTGAGAAGACTGCAGAAATGCTGTGTAGAGAGATTTATACTCCGCATCCATAAACGGAATATAGTTGTTTCGATAACCGCGTGGGATCATTTTTCGGATGCCTTCTTGATGATGTTACAAAAGCCACATCCATGTCAAGTGAATCAGGCAGCGACAAAGCCTTTGCGAATTTATTCTTCAAAGCAATGTAGTGACTTCATTTAGCCTTGCGTAAGTTTCATCGTTTAACAGGCATGCTTGGAATTAACAAAGCAAACCTTGGTAATATAATAAGCAAAGGTCGATGTTGTGACCTGGGAACGTCCACGCACAACCACTCACATCCACGCGCAACGTCCACGCAAAACCACTCAATTTCCGATGCCGATAGAGGTTGGTTCAAATCGCTTGTGGGAAAACGTGTCAAGGTCGTGCTTTCTGCTTGAGGAAGACCCAGCTAGTTGGAAGCTTAGAAGTACTAGCTTCTCTGCACTAGTGCAGTGGGTCTCCTGTAGTAGGATGATGGGTGCCTTAAACTGCAAAGCAAGATAATAAAGAACGTTTATCTTGCTTGCAGCGAGGCCTTCGATGTTCAGCTGCAGAGTAGCCCTAAAAAAGCACTTTTTTCTAGACATTGTCCCGTCCTGAAACGGACGTTTACTGATTATCAGATCCTCTCTGAACATCGGGATGTGTAGATACTCTTCCGTTTTGATAGATTTGGTTTTGGTCTATCATGTTTAATAGTAAGAGCAGACTTACTTACGGCCCAGGATGCGAGAAAGAACCAGCTATATGGGCCAATTATGCTAATAGTTTTAGAGCACCACACTGCATTTTAACAGCGCGGGCACTTTCCGCGACCCCCCAATCTTAATAAGGTTAAATAGTTTCTTGCGTAAAATGTAAATTTCCATCCGCGCTTTCGTTGTTTAGACAGAAACTAAAATTTTTCGGTCGCAACTATGTATAGTTTGAAAAGCTTGTAATACAGTAAATATATCTTAAAGTTGTAAGCACTGCAAAACAAAGATGGTTTAATTTATTATGACACTGATTATTAAAACCATTTGTATACTGATTAATTCTAACAAAACGTTTTATTTCTATAAAGAAAATTGTTTTTTAAACCTGATTGCCAAACACAAAATGGTAACCGGACGAATTGAAGATATTTCAGTTTCATTATTGTTACGTAAGAAAATTAAAGTTGTTATCATACGAGTATGTATTAAATTACATGATATCATAAAAGCCAAAAGTTTTTTTAGCTTTCTTACAAATAATGTTTCGTTTAAGTTTTTTGTCATGATTCGATAAATTTTCATTTTGGTCTATTATCGTTTCAATCGACTGTCGTTTAATCAACTGTCGTTTAATTAATTATTGTTTGATCAGCTGTCGTTCGATCAACTATCATTTCGATCAACTGTTATTCGATCAAATAACGGGTCAAAATCAATACCATAATGTTGTAGAACATTAATATCAGCGGCAACTTCGGTCTTGGTCAGTCTAATCTACAAACTTATCTGTATCACGAAACAAATCCTAATCTTCAAGGCATAAATTTTAGCTTTTGTTGCAGCAAAGCTTTGTTGTTTTTTTTTTTTTTGTTATTTATTAGTCTACCACATTTTCCTTGTGGTGTTCAGCGTCATAGTCACGTGTCATATTTGTCTCTCCAGCAATGCTTTGTGATTGGCTATTTAGTTCTGAGTTTAAAACTTGCCCGGTAATGAAAAAAAACTACTGATTCAGTCAATGTCAAAACGTTAGAAGCAATTCAACATATTATAAGTAATTTTGGCTTTCTATTTCATAGTTGAATGTCCTTTGATAAACCTTTAAAAAAATAAACGTTTTTTTTACTATTGATAGTAGCGATAGCGAGTAACAACTTTTTTTTTTAAATAACTTCACGTGTTGCGGTTCTGCAACGGTCATAAAAACAAAAACTAAATCTACTTTCAACTTTGTCTTCGTATTGTTTGACGCATGCTTCTCCACAGAGTTTGGTACATTTATGACCACAGACCAAGTTCTTTGCACAGGGCTCTCTGCAAAATGCTGTATCTGGTTCTTTATAGCATTTGATTTCCGTTATATGACCACACTTTGGAATTACCTTAAAAAAATTGTATTAATCACAAAGCAGTTTGTTGAATATTTAAACAATTTCTTACCGCTTTGTAAGTGTGAGTACATGTCAATATCTTGTGACACATTATGGAGGTTTTATGACTTCTGACACACGTTTTCTCAATCATTATCTTGCAATTTGCTTTTTTATGTTCGGGATCATCCGGGTGACACAGACGGATGCACGTGTGACCACATTCAAGTTTCGCATGGCAAGGCCGACCACAACCGCCTAAATTCAAGACAGACATAAAAATACATAATTTATAGACTTTGGAATCGCTGTTAACAATCAAATAAGCTGCCACGTTGTTGGGCTGACGATATTTCGTCGTCGCATGGAAGGGCATCCACTCCGGGTCAGACTCGGGCAGGAATGGGGCCAAGAGTTTGTCCTTTTACTATTATAGGATGGTGTGTTGCCCGAATCAGATGGTGGCAGTAATGATGTTGAGCAGCATTAGATTTCGTCGTCTAAAACCGTCATACTTGTGCTCCATTCCGTGCCCAATGTAGGATGCTCGCTGTTAAAACGTGGCCTTCGTTTTATTAAGTACTGGTTATGAGAATGAAAGCATGGAGCCTGAATGTACTTTGACAGTGCTCATTTTACATTTATGATTTGTTCACTGAGCAAAACGGATGCCTAGTTCGGCAAGATTGTTTTGTAGTTTCCACGCAGCTGGCACAACCAGGCTCTCTTGTCGGGCATTTAAAGATCTAACTAAAAGATTATGCAATATATGGTCAAGTCCTAAAATTCCACGGTTAACTTAGGAGAGTGTCGCTTGTAGTCGGCGAAGCTCAGTAAGCTGGATGTCTAAAAATATAGATAGATTGTCCGCTTAATGGGACGCAGGCATCCACTGATAATGCGCAAGGCGTCATTCAAAACATTGTCTACGGGCAGTACGTGGGTCTGTGCTGCGACACCAGACTGGTGCGCACTACTCAGCTGCGGAGTAAGCTGGAGATCAGACAGCTGTACCATTGTTTTGGCTCTAGCACTGTATTCTGAGCCAGCAAATTGCCTCAGCAGTATGACAAGCGAAATTAGATTTTTTGCACAGAGTCACAATATGGTGACGGAACATGAGCGATCTGTCCAATTTTACCCCAAGATAAGTCACACAGAACTGGACAGAAGGGTAAAGTTTTATTGTTGTGGTAAACTTTTAGCTCACGTTTATCCTCCGATTATTTAAACAAAAAGCGCCCGTTACGATTTTTGAGTGATTGAGCTTCAACGTCCAATTGTAGTCATTTAATTTGATATCTGTATTTATCCTCCTGACTCGCAGGATAGCAACGGAGACGCTATATATAGGTCAAGCAATTACCTCGACTGCTTCCGGAGCTGCCAAAATATTGCGGCCCGGTTGAATTCTTTTATTTGTTTTTTTTACAGAGATATGATTGAAATTTAGAACTTCTAGCAAAGACCACCAAGCAGGGGAAAGTGCTTAAAGTTTTTTTCTCAAGACACAACAGTATGGCGCAAGTAGGTTTTAAACCGAGACCATATCGATCACAATTACAGCGTTCTTTACCACTTGGCCACGCTACCTTCAAGTCTTCTCTAAATTTTTTCAATTTTCAAAATAATGCAAATTCTAGATTGTTAGTACAGATAATATTTCAGGAATATGTGAAAGGTCGATCGTATGTATAAGCGTTAACAAGCCAAGATCGACAGAGTCAGCTTTTCTTGCTGTCATCGGTAGTAAGAGTGAAATTTTGATTCCAGCAGCTTGCAGGTAAGGCACGGTGCCAGATAATGTCATAGCTATCAAATCGACAGATACGAAACTAGCCTTTTTCTTAGCCTAGAAAGAATGCTTAATGTTTAGCGTTAACAGAACAACTTGATCTACGGTTAATTTTCCACGTCCACTTGCTATTGTAATTATTAATCAATTGCTCCCTAGCGTGATAAAACTGGGTAGTGGCAAGGTGATGTTGTGTCCTACCAATGAAGTTGTTCAATATACTCCATTTTTTTTACTCCTTTTACTAGACTGTGAGGTTTGATATTCTAAACTGCTTGAGACCATAAAGTCCTCTGTTTTCTGTAAAATCTGGCGAGTAAAACCGCAGCAGACAAACTCACGTTGCGTCTTACGGAAGATTTTAGTCGGCAGCCTGGTCGAATGGTTGAAGCGCCGGGCTCGTGACCAACACTGTCTCGATTCAAAACCCACTCGCGCCATTATGTTGTGTCCTTGGAAAAGACACTTTACGGCATTTTCCCCTGCTTGGTGGTCCTGGCAAGTAGTTCTATATTAAAGTCACATCTCTATTAAATTACAAGCGGACTGCAGTATCTTGGCATCTCCGGAAACAGGTCGGGGTGATTGCTTACCCTATGTATTAGCGCTTTCGTTGCTTTCCTGCGAGTCACAAGGATAAATATAGAGATAAAATAAATAAATAAATAAATAAATAATAAAAAAATGTTGTTTAAAGAGTTTTACACTCTGCATGCCAACAGGAAAATAATTGTTACAGTGGTCGCATTGGAGAGTTTTATTACATAACAAAGATAACAACAAGTAGAGAAGTTGTGAATATAAATTTTAAAATACTTCGGTGTTCAATTTAATCGGGCCAGAATCGAAGGCATACCTTCAGCTTTCGAGCTGGACGGTTCACTAAATAATCGACGTAAGCAATAGCACAAAACTCAAACCAACTATTTAAACTATTAAGTTATATTTGAATAAACAGTCAGTTTGCTATAAAAAGAATCTATGCAACGTATTGTTTAAGATTTGAATAATTTCTTTTTAAACTTACGTTAGATAATCAGATTAAATCATTTTGTATTCACAAGAACCGAGATCTTACATTGCACTGGAGAACCAAGAGAATTAAACAAGAAGTATGCAGATAAAATAAGGAATATGAGGAATTAGATAGGAATGATAAGGATAGAATAAAAAAAAATTGAGAAGAGAATGAGAAAGATAAAGAAAAAACAAAAAGATGAGAATTGAATAAAAAAATGAGAAAAAAATATAAAAAATGAGGAGAAAATAAAAAATATGAGTAGAACAGAAGAAAGATGACAAAAGATTAAAAATATGAGGATAGACGAAATGAAGTGTGGAAGACATTATAAACATTTAAAGAAAAAGACAAAAGATTGTGAAGAAAAGCGGAAGGATCTCATGAAAGCCCTTTCTTAAGACAAACTATTAACAAATACAATCAATTTTACTAACTATTTGTTATGATTAATATTGGATTTGTTTATTTGCAGAAAAAAAAAAACTGTCGTTGATACTTTTTGAGCACAAACGAATTCGATAAGAAATATGCAATTTATATTCAATCTGATCAAATGTTTTTAACTGTGAAATAATTCAGCAATCTACTATCAGGAGTACAAATCGATACCTGCAGGCACTTTTCTGAAATCATCTTGGCATTTTACTCTAGTAATTGTCTTGTGCATTTTGCATTGAAGTGGCATTGACTCTCCCAAAAGATTGTCCCGATCCAACCCTTGGAGAATGTTTTTCCACAATTCACTATTTTCTCGAAGCAGCTTAAAACAAAAATATTTTAAGATACAATTATTAACAAAATGAAATAATCTCACCTCAAAGTTGCCGATGCAGTAGAGCCCCTTTTTAGCACGAGATAAAGCGACACAAACTCGGTTTTCTATGCTCAGAAATCCAATTTTTCCCTAAAAATTTTTTTTAATCTATGTATAAAAGAGTTGATATTGAGCTTACCTATAAAACGCGCCATTGGCGACATAAGTTTACAACCTACTATCTTTAAAAAACATTCGTAATTTTGTATTTAAGTGATGTAGTCTACTTTAAAAATTGTTATTTTGCTTGAATGAATTATTCCCAGTCAATATTTTGACAAAAGGTGGAAATTTAAATTAATGAAAAAAATTCCAAACTACTAAGTTCAAGTTTGGTAAGTAAGTAAGAATTACAACTTTTTTACTTTTTCTGTGAGTCAGTCATCAAAAACGTCGCAAAACTATACAAAATTAGTCAATTGTAAATGTAGCTGATCTTTTTAAAAAGATGATAATAATAAACAATGCTAACAATTTTGCATTGATGATACAGTTTTCATTTTATGATTTTTCTTTTAATGAGAATTTAAATTTTTGACTATGGCAAGGCAATTTTAGTTGCCGATAAAATATTTTATTGGTAACTAAAAATGCCTTGCCAAGGAGTCAAAAATTTCACATCTAATCACAAGCTTTAAAATATGAGTTGTGAATGGTTTCAGAAGCAAGCAATTCTGAAACTAGGCTATCAACTATCATAAATTTGATTCGTTGCTTAACTCTTAATTCTAAACTTCAATAACTATTTTCTTACCTATAGTATTGATAAAACTACAATTTCTTATTAACAAAAACCTGATAGGCCAGTAATTTCCAAACTTTTTTGCTGTGTGGCCCAAATTTTGATTTAAAAACAGTTCGTGGCCTTTTTTAAATATTTTATACACTTGTTTATGCGCACTAGCAATTTTCATAGGTCCCATTAAAGTAAAACTATAAAAATTTAACACAAAAATACACAAAATGGCTTTTTACAATTTATTTTTCAATGAGAAGGATGCTCTTGCGCTTTAGTAACAAGCTTTAAAATTCTTGGCTCTGTTGTCGAAAAAGCACAGCGAATGTCATGTTCAACGTCAAGGCGATTGCGTTGCTTGGACTTCATACATACTAGCGCTGAAAATGCAGATTCACATAGCCATGTAGAGCTGAAAGCCAATAACTTTTTTGGAGCAATTTTGCTTATTTTTGGATATGACGATGCCACACTTAGCCAGAATTCCGTGACTGGCAAAGTTTCGAACAGATCTCGGCAGCTGGAGTCGTTTTTCAAGTCAACCAATTGGTCTTGCAATTCATCTTCCACATTTTCAGGGGAAAGCCGAAACGGATTTCTAGCAAGTGATAGGTCATCTTCACTAACTTCAGGAAAATAATGTTTGAATTCGCTTTCCAGTTCTTTGAGATGTGGAACAACATTGGTCTTCAGTTCATCGTTTATCTCGGAAATATCAACAAGGTTGTTAAACATTGCAAAATTGCCGTTTTGAGCTTTTCGTCTCCAGTTTGCCAATTTTTCAACAAACGCACTAATCGAGTCCATGTTCTGAATAATGTTTTTTTCTTTTCCCTGCATTTTCAGGTTAAGAGCGTTTAATGAATGAAAAATATCTACCACGTGTGCCCAGTGGTGGATATTGGGTGAGGCGAATGAGGCAGTCGCCCCAGGCCCCCCCTTGAAAACAGCATATACAGTTTTGGATTTGCTCAGTGGACGATTTGGAGTGAAGACCTTTTTTTTTTTTTTTTTTTTTTAGAGAACACTTTAATTTTGGGAGAAAAATATCCAAGCCCAGATCAGACCTCTTTTTTTTCTCAGACAACATGAATTTTTGAAAATTCTTGCCTCGGGCCCCTAAATTGGAATATCCACCACTGCGTGTGCCAAACAAGCAATAAATTTTGCATTGGTAAAGTGAAATGCTAACTCAGGTTTTGTATCATTTAAATAGATTTTCAGCTCATCGCGGAGCTCAAACACTCATGATAAAACGTTCCCTTTAGATAACCACCGAACTTTTGTGTAATACAAAAAGTTTTTATGTTCAGATTCCATGTCTTCGCAAAGTTTTCTAAATAGACGAGTGTGCAAAGAGCTGCTTTTCACAAAATTTACTATTTTAATTGTAACGTTAAGCACATCTTGCAGACCACGAGGTAAAGTTTTGGAAGCCAGAGCTTCCCGGTGAATGAAGCAACGAGTAAATATAACGCCAGTAGCCTTACTTTGCACAAATCCAAGAATCGCGGGGCACCGTCAATGCACAAGCCACAGAGATTGTTCCATGATATTTCGTTTTTATTGAAAAAATGATCAACTTTTTCCAATACATCTGATGCCTTTGTACTGGTGTTTAAATGATAGTGCAAAAAGATGTGGTATGATGGTGCAAAAGAGTAGTTCTTCCTTTACAGATGTGCCAACTGCATAGCAAACTAAAACCATGAGTTGAGAAACTGAGGATACATCAACAGACTCATCTAGCTGGATTGATAATAGACTAAAAACAGATTTGTTTATTTCAGTTATTCTTGTTCCTTAATGTCTTCTGACATTGCTGCAATTCGTCTCTTTACTGTATTGTTAGATAAAGAGATAGCTTTGAGGCTTTTCTCATGTTTATCACCCAGCACAATTCTTGTCATGGCCAGTGCAAATTGTTTAATAACAGTTTCAGCAATATTGTGAGCTTTTTTCTGCTTAGCTATTATTTGGGTAACAACGAAAGATGCTTTTGCAAGTTTCTAATCAGTTTGTTGAAAGTTTCCAGTTTTTTCAAGTCGTTGACGTTTACAGCTAGATTCTAGTCGTCTAAAATACTCGATGCTTTTATTCTTTAACTCAGGATGATTTTTTTTCAGGTAATTACTCAATTTACTTGGTCTCAATGACTCATTGCTTAAGACGCAATAGCATACTACGCACTGTCCCTTTTCCACTCCATAATCATTTAACAAAGTAAACCCAAATTTAATGTGGTTATCATCATACTTTCTTTTATTAGCCATTGAACCTTTGCAGTTATTATTTTGTAAACTTGCATTCAAGCTTTTTTGCTAAAAACCGCTCAACTAACTAGCAACGACATCAAAGAATGCCACATTTTTGACCACGATTTCTCACACATAGGAGGGTTAAAACCAATTGTTACGTAACAATCCCTTCTTTAGGGCAAGACAGGTTTTAGCACAGTCAAAACTTTGCGGGAAAAAATCTAGAAATTATTAACAATCATTTTTTGATACAAAGCGTAAAATGTCTATCTATTACAAAAACAGTATGATATATATGTTCAATTCCAAATAGCTGTGTGGCCCACTGAAAATGTCTTTGTGGCCCACAGTTTGGGAACCGCTGTGATAGGCTATATCAAGTTGTTTATTTCGGAGAAATCATTTGAATTTGCTTTCACGTTCTAGTGTCTTAATTACCTTCGGTAATAAAAATTGTTTTCATGCACAGCAACACAATAAATAGATCAAATATAAAACTGAGAAATAAGGATTTGGTTAGCTTGGTAATGTTGTTCCAGTTTTAATTAAAAAAAATAATTTGCCTAGTAATCCCTACGTGACGTTTGATAACTTGTGTACGTCATTTCCTTTGCTTGATAAATTAAAGAAATGAGGCTTTAAGTGGTTTAAAATGAAAAGACATTTTGAGCAAGACCCTCTGAAACTACACAATCAAAAGGTTGGCCCACTAGGTTTATTTGTGGCAATCTATAGAGCTAGAATCCGTTTTTAAAAATAGTGGAGGGAATTCTTTAGCATGGAGTTGAAACTCTAAAATCTAAATGCTGCATGTGAAATATTGAAGTTTGTATAGATAAGTTTGAAGCAAAAGCGCCATCGTGGTTACGTAATTACGTAAATAGTGCTGACAATGATAAATTTCGGCAAACGTACAAGCCACTTTTGCTTCTGTATTTCAGAAAGAGACTGGTAAACCTCTACCGATAGGCAGTTTGGAAAAGCATTATTAAAAACTATCAATTCCAAATATATAGTAGATTTTTGTATTTTTCTCGTGATAGTTTTGACTCTGTTAGAACTTTTGACAAAGATTGGACTCTGTTAAAAGTTAAAAGATATATTTCATTTAGTAGCGTATTTGGGGGGGCATTGTGCCATTACCCCTTGAGGATCAATAATACGAAAAATCAGAGACAGATTCAAAGCGAAGACCTTTTTTAGAAATTACTATGTTTTTGGAAAGAAAAGTTGACAAAACTGACAAAGATTTAAAATAAAGACCTTTTTTATCACTTGAAAAATTTTTCCACTAAGCATATTTGGTTGTGGTTGTATGGCCCCCCTTTCAGAAATCCTGGTACGCCACTGATTTCATCAGATGTTAAAAGATATATCTCAAACGATTTGACTCGGCAACTTAAATTTCTACTGTATAAAGTAACCAAAAAATTATGTGACAATACTGTTTTTTTTTGTTTAAAACAAATGAAGCAATTACATTTTAAGAAGTATTTGAGAAATTTTAGTATATTTAGTCTGGACATTTAATTAATTAGCAACGCATGTGCAAATCTAATACAACTTAAAAATTTTAGAGCTACAATTAAATTATCGTATTAGTTAAGATCTTTAATTTTTTTGCAGATTATTTTTTTAATACCTAATTTCAAGTCAAAGATTTTTTTTAATATTTGGTTTTGTCTATTTGTACAAGCCCGTAATCTGATGGTAATCTTCAAATGGTTCTGTTCTTTTTAAATTTAAAGTAACGCTCCTTAGACTAAACGAAATCTCCTAGTTCTATCTCAGAAAGGGTTTTTTAGTTTTTCTTTTACAATTTCAATAATGTGATTTATCAAATTTTTTTTAATTAAAAATCATTTCTGTAATTGTAAACAAAATTTTATATTTACTTTATGAAAGACTTGTTTTTCCGCTAGACTTAATCTGCTAATACCATAAGTCAAACTATATAGATGTGCAAGCAGGTTTTTATTGAAGCGAATTTCCGTCGGAAATGGTTTTAGTTTAGATAAGTGAATAATTTTTAATTTTTCCCATAATTTTTTAATTGATAATAAGAAGAAAGAAAATCGGGCAACCAGACAAGATTTCAACGTTATAAACAAAAGGAAAAAACTTGTTTTTCACGTGGTCTAGATAATCGAGTATCGTCGTCTATTTACTAACTGTATTTCAGCTTGAACGAGTTAAAAGAACCATAAAAGATATACATCTTTACGTTGCTGAATCGTTTTCTGTATTTCAAAAGTAATGAAACCAAGAAAATTATTCTATACTTTGAACCTTCGACCTTCGACTTCCAACCTCTAACCTACAAGTTTTAGTTCAATTAACAATAATGTTTTTAAATAAAACCAAAGTTACGAAAAAGCGTATAAGGATGTTAAAACGTTATATCGACGAGATAGAAGCCTAAAGTTTGCTTTTAACTTAAATCGAACTACCAGCGGAAATTAGATTTTAAAAGTTTAACTATTTGTCTGGCACAAAATTTTGTTATTCATTATAACTTTTTTGCACCAGGTACTTTTCTCTGATTAATAGAAGAAAATCATCATGTCAAAAGAAAAATATCAAAATTTCAAAGTCTTTGCAAAATTTGAAGATTTCTCGAGCATTTCTTGAACATTATAAAACTTAAACTTACAAAATTTGATGATACACGTAATAAATATTTAACCGCGAAAGCTTTTTCAATTTTTTTCAGTCTTTTCGAGCACTAGGCCTACTGTGCAGAAATCAAACCACATTTCTTCAGTATATTATGTTACTAGGGGTGGGGTGAAAGTTTAAATTAAAAAGGAAACCTATCCAGTACTTGGGTGTTTATGTAGAAACACCATTTATAATGAAAAAAGTTACTGGTCTCTCGTATTAGTCGACCCACTCCAAAAAATTGCGGAAACACTAAACAGACATGACCGTAGGGATGGTCCGATTCGGAATAAAATAAGATCAAGAAAGTTGATAAAAAACTTTGAGTCAAAAAAAAGTTTTAAATTATAGTGTATAATTGATTTCAGTTCTTATTTTGTATATTTTTATAATTATCAAACCAACACTAATCATAATTTTACTTAATTTTTAAAAAAATTCAGTTTTTTGCAAAAAATGACTTTAAATATTAGTTTTATGTAAAAACGTTATTGAATAAAATATGTTTAAAATTATTTCTGTATCTTTTTGATGTATAAGCTTTTCATTTTGCATGTAAAATAAAAAGAAATTTTGCAATTTTTCTATTGTAATCATCAAAATTTGAAAAAAATTTGCACTTAATTCTATGTGGAGTGGGTCGACTATTTATGGTAAAACATTGCTTTTTTTCATCATAAATAGTGTTCTTGCATCAAAACCCAAGAATTAGAATGATTGCCATTTAAAAATAAAAATTTTTTTCTATTCAGTTTACCCTATTATATTACATGCAGCATGTAGTACCTCTTCATTGCTTCTCACAAGAGATAGCAGCACTATGTCACTCTCCTCTCCTTGAAAGTTGTCAACGGCAGTGATGCGAACACCGTCGTCCAACTTTCCTCGAAAAGCTTTTTTGAAAGCTAGCAGTTGTCCTTTAGAAAAAAAAGGTTAAACTGTTTGATAAATAAAAATCTGCACTTTTAGAAGTTCTATTGATGCCATAGTAAGTTAAGTATAACAAAACTAATTCAATATCGGCTAACCGTTAACCGATAAAATCCCCGAAAAAAAATTTTCAAGTGTTCGATAATCAAATATCTATTCAGTTTAAACAAGGTATTTTTTATTTAATTTATCTCTATATTTATCCTCATGACTTGCAGGAAAGTGACGGAAGCACTAATACGTAGGGTAAGCAATTACCCCGACCTGCTTTTGGAGATGCCAAGACATTGCTGTTTGCTTTAATTAAATAGAGATATAACTGCAATTTTAGAACTGCTTGCCAAGACCACTAAAGCAGGGAAAAGTGCCGTTAAGTGTCTTTCTCGAGGACACAACAAAATGGCGCGAGTTGGTTTTGAACCGAGACCATGTTGATCACAAGCACAGCGCTTTTACAGCTCAACCACGCTGCCGACAAGTTAAAAGAAATTAACTTTGTTTTGACAAAGAAATAACAAAAAACATGCTGACGCTGAATATATCAAAGCATAGGCCTAGCTTTTTTAACCAAAATTATTTTTGTTTTTTTCAATTTTGAATCGTACTCATACTTAAAGGATGAAGTGCTAGACGTTACCATTAAAAACTCATGCTTAAAGGCTGAAGTGCAAGACTTTACCATTAAAAAAGCACGTTAAATTTGGGTACACCTAGAGGCGACCTGTTTGAGCACTGTTATGAAATATTCAATAATCATAGCAAGATGCAACAAAACTGCATTAACGAAAAAACAGTCTATAAAATTAATGGTAACTTTTGTTTTCCCCTTGTCAATATATGAATTTAACCAAAATAGAAGATTAACAAAGCATATCGCAAGTCTGAATAACAGAGTAAGAATAAATTACACCAAATATCCAGAATATAAATATTTTTACACCAATCCAGCTAATCCAAAACAAAACCGCAATCATCAAGATTAAGAGAACGATTAGCAGGATTTTGAAAACTTACCGACATATGCTGTCAGAATTGAGATTTGCTTTGGTTCATATCCTTGCAGCAACAGATAACGACACAATCCAACTATGAAATCTGCTTCATGCTGGTTGACCTGGTAAATAACAATATATTATGCTTACCTCTGCACATATTTAAGCCAAATTTGGTGACTAATTAAAGTTTTATTTTTTGTCCAGCTTCAAAACAGTAATTTTCTTGCGTATCCGTGACCATAACTTTTCGTTTTTAATAATAAGGCCAATAATTAATAAAATTAGTTTTGGAAATTTAAACTGTTGAATTTTTTCATAAAGACTTTAAACAAGTTGGTTGCTACATTTTGTACCCAAAATTTTTTTGAATGAACTCCTTAAGATACAGCGACCATATACAATTGATGCTATGTAACAACGTATACCCCATAATCATCTTCCTTATTTAAAATTGCAGTTTAAGGTCACTCGAAAGCCAATTAACCTAATTACAAATAAACATCACTAAAAAAAAAAATTAAGAGTTAAAATAAATGAAGCTGTATACTTTTAACAAAAAGTAAACTTGATGTTACCAAAAATTCTGAATCTTTAATTTTGAAAATTGACAAAAATTTGTGTAATGTACTTGTTTTTTATGACATACTGTAGCGAAAATAATTTTTCAGACTTACTCCCAGCAAAACACAGGCGCGTCTATTATTTACTGATTTATGCCAGAGTTGTAAACAGGCCTGAACTAGTCGGCCCGTTTACAACTCTGATTTATGCTGCTACTTACAACATTTTCTTAATTAGAGACCTGTACGGATACGGATAAGCCCATCATTCCTTACCCATGAGCGGTTACCGGCGGGCTGATTTATAAAATAAATTGACGAGCTGATACAGTCGGGTCAAGCTATGAAGATAAAAGTTAGCGGGCGGGCATGAACGGGTGAAAATAAATTTCAAAAAAAGAAGTGAAAGTATTATACCATATTTTCCATTATTTCAATCTTAAGTCCTGCGTAAATAATTACTTTTTTTTAGAAATGGCTATCTGTTTTTCACATTTTTGAAGGGTTCACACAATTATGAAAAATTGCAAACATGCAAAATATCATGCTTTGTGGGTCTCTTGTCTGAATAAACATTGTTGATAAGATTTACAAGCTACTCTTTTAAGTTTTCATCAAATTTGAACAATTAAAACATTTAACCCGAGACTGTTGACTAGACAAGGTTACTGAAAAAATGCTAACCAGATTTGTTATTGGCAAAACAGCTTCTAATTGTTTCCGCAGTCAATTTAGAAGCGAGTGATAAAGAAAAAACTTAAAAGCAAGCTAACACTCACAAAAACTTAAATAATTTATAGGGAATTAACTACTAGAAACTTTTCAGAATGGAAATTGTCAAATTTTTAGTTGTGGTGTTTCATCTCAATAAAGCTGTGGAAAGAGAAACAATCTGCAAAGCAAGTAATACCCTTTTTGCTATGCAAAATCTTTATGCGCACTTTATTAAAAAACTAAAAGTTGACAAGATACTCAGTATGCTAGTTGCCACACATTACCTATTGAATATTGCACTTGTTATAAAAACTGTGTCTGATAATGTACACCATTTGGCACGACAGCTACAGCATCTTTTCAGCCTATTTTATATGTAGAAACCTTAGATTTGAAACGACCACTCAATGATTAATAATCTAGGCTACATCACATTGAAAAATTACTTCCTACATGATGTGGGTAATTTGGAAATTAGTGCAGAAAGATCTATACTCTTATAAGAATTTAAATATATTCTTAAAAATATTAAGACCTAAATTAGATTTGTTTTTGAACTGTAAAAAATTTTTATCTTTTGTTTCATTTTTGTTATTATCAGTACAAAGTTAGGAAAACATATTCTAACATTATTAGCATGTTAAGTACTTTATTGTTTTTCTTGCAAACAGTGTGCATTTACCTTTAATTTGATCAATTTTAATGTCTGGAATTCAAATTTTTTTAGTTGCATCGAAATTTTTAGATGTTTCCCGCCAAGCTGAGTATGACTCAAATTTTATATTGTACTTTTAGCTAATGCTTATTCCGTTCTGAGACCGTATTAATTTAAAAAATATATATCATTATACAGCTGTAAATAAAGAGATTGCTATTATTATTACATTGAAGATAAATTTATCTGTTAGGAAGTGTAAAATATTGGTTAAAGTTTTTCTTGCCTTTATCTGGGTTTGAGCCTTTGTTTTATTTCTCGATCTTCTTCTTCTTCTCCTTTCGGCCTTTCCCATTATTCAGGGGTGGCCACAGCGTATCTTCATTCTCCACATCTTTCTGTCTTCAATGTCCATCTCCTTCACACCAACTTCCTTCATATCTTCTTTTACCACATCTAAAAATCTTATCTTTGGTCTCCCTCTTCTCCTCTTTCCTGTTAACTCCATTTCCATCATCTTTCTTCCTACATACTCTTGGTCTCTCCTCATGACATGTCCATACCACCTCAGCCTGCCCTCCCTCATCTTCATTCCTAACCGTTCTACCTTAACAGTACTCCTGATGTGCTCGTTTTTAATCTTGTCTTTTCTCGTCACTCCCATAGTAAACCTCAGCATTTTCATCTCTGCGACTTCCATCTCTTCCACTTGTTTCTCTGTGACTGCCACTGTCTCAAGTCCATACACCATTGCTGGTCTTACCACTGAACTGTACACTTTTCCTTTAACTCTAGCTGGTAACCTCTTGTCGCAGATTATTCCTGATACTCTTTTTCATCCATTCCATCCTGCTTGTACTCTCTTCTTTACCTCCCTCTCACAACCACCACTTTCTTGCACCGTTGATCCCAAATACTTAAATTCTTTTACTCTTGCCACTTTTGCATCCTCCATCTTCACTGTTTCATCGTCATTTCCTCCATTTATGCAAAGATATTCGGTCTTTGACCTACTGACTTTCATCCCTCTTCTTTCCAATGCATACCCCCAGGATTCTAATCTCCGCTCCACTTCTTCCCTGGTCTCTTCGCAAATCACAATATTATCAGCAAACAGCATCGTCCACGGTGGTTCTCTCCTTACTTCATCCGTTAGCCTATCCATTATCACTGCAAACAGGAATGGACTTAACGCTGATCCCTGGTGCAGTCCAACCTTGACATTGAAACTTTCTGTAGTTCCTACTGCACACCTCACCACTGTTTCGCTTCCCTCATACATATCCTGTACTAGTCGCACATACTTTTATACTATTCCAGATTTTCTCATACAGTACCACAGCTCTTCCCGTGGAACCCTGTCGTAAGCTTTCTCTAGGTCCACAAATACACAATGTAGCTCTTTTTGACCTTCCCTGTATTTTTCCATTAACATTCTTAAAGCAAACATGGCATCGGTGGTTCCCTTTCCTGGCATAAATCCATATTGCTGTTTGCTGATCTCCACTCTATCCCTTAACCTGGTTTCAATAATTCTTTCCCATACTTTCATTGTGTGGCTCATTAGCTTTATTCCTCTGTAGTTTCCACAGCACTGTGCGTCCCCTTTGTTTTTATAGATTGGAATAAGCACACTCCTTCTCCATTCTTCTGGCATTCGTTCACCAATTAATAGTCTGTTGAACAGTCTGGTCAAAAACTCTATCCCCATCTCTCCCATGCACTTCCAAACTTCTACTGGCAACTCATCTGGTCCAACCGCTTTACCTTTTTTCATCCTTCTTAGTGCGTTCTTTACTTCTTCTCTACTGACACAATTTACCTCTTCCTTAACCACTTCTGCTTCCTCTGTCCTAGGTTCTCTGTTATTTTCCTCATTTATCAGTTTCTCGAAGTACTCCTTCCATTTGTTTAACACTGCTTCTGAATTTACCATAACGTTACCGTTTTCATCCTTTATAACCCTCACGTGCTGTATATCTTTTCCTGCTCTGTCTCTCTGCCTAGCCAATCTGTACAACTCTTTTTCACCTTCTTTTGTTTCCAATCTAGCATACAAATCATCATACACACGTCCCTTTGCCGTTGCAACTGCCTTCTTTGCCTTACTCTTCTTTTCTTTGTATACCTTTTTAGTATTTTCATTTCTTATTTTGTCCCATGCTTTCTTTGCCTCTTTCTTTTCTTTTATGCTTTTTTGAACTTCCTCATTCCACCACCATGTCTCCTTGTCTCCTTTTCGTTTCCCAAATGTCACTCTCAGTACAGTTTCAGCTGTTTTTCTTAGCATTTCTGCTGTTTTGTCCCACTCATCAGGTAACCCATCCTTGCCTCCCAAAATCCTGGTCACTTCTTGTCTAAACGCTTCTTGACAGCTTGTCTCTTTCAGTTTCCACCATCGTATTTTTGGCTTTACTTTCTCTGCTTTTTTCTTTTGCACCATAAGAGCCATTTTGCATACCACCATACGGTGCTGCTTTGCGACACACTCATTCAATATTACCTTACAATCGCACATTTCCTTCAGGTTCCTCCTTCTGCACATCACATAATCTACTTGGGTACTTTTTCCTCCACTCTTATACGTCACCCTGTGTTCATCTTTCTTCTTGAAATAAGTATTGACAATCACCAAATCCATCCTTTTCCCAAAATCCACAACCATTGATCCTTCCTTATTTTTTGTTCCAGCACCGTACCTCTCCATTATTTCCTCATCCCTTTTGTTTCCTTCGCCCACATGTCCATTAAGGTCTGCACCAAGAACTATCCTCTCTTCTGTTGATATACTTTCTATCAATCCATCCAGGTCTTCCCAAAAATCAGTTTTCTCCTCCATGCTGTTTTATTTCTCGATGAAGACTCTTATTTATTGGGCGCCTTGCGTTAAAACCAGTGATGAAGGTCTCGAGACCAATTTTCAGGGTCTCGGTCTCGGTCTCGGTCTCGGTCTCGGCCTTTTGCTGGCGGTCTCGGTCTTGGTCTCGTAATGACCTGGTCTCGGTCTCGTACTTTTTAAATTGGTCTCGAGACCGGACATTTTTTGTTATTTGACCCATTAACTGCGGAATTAAATTTTTACAAACCGTTTCTCAGTACGTAATTAAAATGCGTTTGGCCTTTTAAAATGACTTTTTTCTTGCTATCGCGAGCTCTGTGGGGATTTTCCTATTAATCTGTTTTAGAAGCCGTAAACTCAGGCAGACGAGAGTTAATCCTTCTTCAAATAATAGCCAATAATTGAAGTGAAAAGTACTATACACTTGCACAAAATTAAACTTATGATCAAGTACATTTACTATTTTTAGATGTTTCGATGCATTTATTTAGTTGTTCGGTGAAAAAATTATACAAAAAAAGCAGTTGCATTTTTTAATCAAATTGATAATTAGATGCTAGGTTTTGATCATAAGAAAATGTTGGATGCAATGTTCAGGATAAAAAATTTTTGGTGCTGGTTTAGTATGTGATCTACCTACATCTTGTGATCTACCTGTGAGTACGATACGATAAGAGAGTACGTGATTGCAAAAGGGATTAGACAGATTACTACTACTTCATCTCGAACGACTTGTGTGCACTTCAATTAAACAAACAAACAACCCGGAGATCTACTACATTTACCAGAACAGTTGGTCAGCAGGTAGTCCAGATCAGGTCAGCCCATGATGAGAGCTAAGGAACTGTACACACAAGTCATCCGAGATGAAGTAGCTGCTACGGAATGGCTCCTTGTAGCAAATGTGGAGGCGAAATGGCTGAAAAGCGAAGGAAAATAAAAGGTGAAAGCCGTCCTGGTTTCCGCTGCAGAAGGAAGGGGTGCCAGACATTTAGATCTGTTCGCCATGAAAGTATCTTCTTTTGCTACACTGACCTGAATAATAAAATGAATTGCAAGCTGACGCTGTGCGAAATTTTGGAACTGGTTTTTTACTTTGTAAAGGATTTGTCATTAGATCTAACGGAAGAAATGACTGGAAGAAGCAGGCCAACTATATGTGATTGGTCCAACATCTGCAGAGAAGTTTGCTCTTCAATAGTGTCTGTCAATAGGAGAGGTCAAATGGTGGAAACTGCAGTAAATCCTGTTGAAAGAGATGAAGTATGTTTTGCTGGAAGAAGAAAATACAATCGAGGTCGTCTTCTTAATCGTGATGAAAGAGCCGAATCAACTGACAGTGAGCTATCTTGGTATCGTGCCGTTTTTTATCTTTTTTAGTATCTTTTTTATCTATTTTATTATTTATTTTTATCTATCTATTACATCTATTTATAGTATTTTTTTTATCTATTTTAAACTATCGTGGCGTTTTTTAGGTAGATCACAAGCTAAACTAGAAACAAGTAAGTAGATCACATACTAAACCAGCACCAAATTTTTTTATAGCATTTTAGTTTTAAATTTATTAGAAGCAAATTGGCTTTATGGCAACTACAAGGCTTCCTTGATTACTTGCATTTCGTTTATCTGGCATTTAATTATCCGATCACTATATTTTGTACAATATATTTTGGCACATCACAGCTGTAGTGCATACCATAGTACATTATTTTAAAATTATTTCGAAATCTATTGAAAAAACGTAAATCTACTCGCAAACAATGCAAAATTAATTCATTTTTTAGTACAGTGTAGATCTAAAAAGTTAATATTTACGTACTGTATACTTTTGTTGCTTTGACAATAGAAATTCAATAAAATTAAGCGGTTTTTGCTTTTGACAATAAAAATTAAGCGTTTTTTAGCTTATCCGCTCATATTTTTGAAAGTAACTACCCAATTAGACCAGATAATCGAGGAAGCACTGTACTAACTATAAGGCTTTTATATTTACGTTACTTTTAGTAGCCTATTTACCCGACAAAGTAAACTTCTAATGCTTACTCATTCTACTTGTCGCACCTTTGACTCAAGTTAATTGTAATTGAAAATGCTATTCAATAAAAAACAGGATTGGTAATTCTACGTTATATTTGTGAATTGCTTCTACCAGTTAACAAAACCTTATTCTAAAGCTCATAATCAGTGATGGTCTTACAAAAAGGGGGGCCGGTAACAGAAAAATAGGGAGGACCACTTTTTTGTCTTCTAAACCAAAGCGATCTCTAAAAAAATAGTCATCACTTTAGAAGAGGCCATCGTTATGGTGCTACTATAAAGAAATAGAGCAATATATTGCTTAGAGGGGGCCACTTTTGGACTTTTTTTAGGGGTCCGGTGCGGTCGCTCCGTTCATTCTGTACTAAAGACATCACTGCTCATAATCATCTAAAATATGCACATCAAAAAAAAACAAAATATGTCTTCAATCTTGCAACAAAATATTTCGAAACTTGTAGGAAAACTAATATGGTACTCTGAAAAAACTAGAGTTTTAAGAAAAATCATAACAATAACCACAAAATGCTAACCTTCATGTAAATAATCGGCGGCATGGTCAAGTGGTTAGAGCGCCCGGGATTGTGATCGACATCGTTTCGGTTCAAAACCTACTCGCGCCATATTTCCCTGCTTTGGTTATCTTGCCAAGCAGTTCTAAATTTCAGTATTATCTCTATTAAATTTCAAGCGAGCAGCAATATCTTGGTATCTTTGAAAGCAGGTCGGGGTAATTGTGTACTCTATATATTAGCGCCTCCGTTGCTTTCCTGTAAGTCAGGAGGATAAATATAGAGATTAAAAAAAATTTTTATCTTATAAATGTTGTTTCATGTCAACCGCCGTTTTATTCAACTGTATTATGTTTTAAGACACCGAATTGTTTTCGAAAAGTTGTACGTTTTTTCAAAAAATATTCATATTCCAAACGAATTAAAGTACTAACGAAGTAGATGTCAAGGCCTGATAATACTGAGTTGCGTAATAGAACTTGAAAAAAAAGTACCGTAAGCAAATACAATTGTTTATACCCTGACTATCAATTTTTTCAAACACACTCCCTTAAATTAAGCAAAACATTGAATTTTGTTACGAAATCATGATTTCTTCAACTAAAAAGTTTCGAAATCAAGTTTCAAACAATGAGTCTTGGTAAAAAATCTTTATTTTCCATCTAAATTTTTTTTATAACATATTTCAAAATTGGCAAAGAGCTCTTGTAAACGTTGACTATAAAAGTTACGAACCAGTAAAACCTAATCCGTTTCGAGTTAATTAAACGGCTTTACAAACAAAGCAATGCGGGAAGCTGTCAAACAGTGTCTGTTAACTGTTGAATTGCTTCAGAACAGAAAAAGTTGCGCCATGAAACAATGCGATTGCCAAAGACGAATCTTCTGTTTTACGCAGGAAACGGGTTGATGTAGTTATGATGATTTACTGCTTTCTTCACTATAAACAACTCCCCTTGCCAAATAAAATTAAAAACCTTTTGTTGCCTAGTAAAATTTTTGAGTAAACATAGTCAATAAATGGTTTAGTTAGTGGTTTTTAACGTAAATTTTCAAGGAGGCGCGATTGTTAAAATGTTTTACAACACATTCTTTATTAATTTTAAAACTCAAAATGACAGGGAACTTGACCTCAGCAAGAATCGAATTGAACAACGAAATCCGGCAAGCTTTTTTTAATTGGATTTTGCTCTCACAAACGGTAACTGTGAGTCCCAATTAAAGCACAAATAAAACTCATGTATCTGATTTAAAAAAAAATTTAATCAAATAAAATTCTCCTATAGATGAGAAAGCAAGAAACAAATTACAATGCGAAATAGGCGACATTTTTAATGAAGCACAAGAACAGTTTCTCGAGTTAAAATTTAACTCAGCAGCCAAAGACAAATTTAAAGTACTGGACCTTCAGGCGTTTTGGGCAAAATTGTTCCCGTTTACCATTTTATTACTACGGCACACTTACTTCACGAAGGCGAAGCCTACTTAATACACTCTAAGTTTACATACAAAAAATTATATTCACTTCGATTTGATCTCATATTTCACTATTTTTCTCTCAAAATCATTGTGATCTCTAAAAAAAATAAAAAAAAGCTCTTCACTTCGATTTGATCTCATATTTCGCAATTTTTCTCCCAAAATTATGGTGATCTTTAAAAAATAATATACAGCAAAATGAAACTATATGCGGTATTTTCAAGGGGGGCCCGAGGCAACTGCCTTATTCGCCTCACCCAATATCCACCATTGACTCCGTCAAAAACACAAAAATTTCGCGGCACACTTTTCACATTTAATCCCGGCACAGAGTTTGGGAAACCCTGCTCTATAGTATAAAGTTTTTTTCATAATTGTGACCTGATTAGCTAAAATATAATTTATTACGTTGAACAAATTATCTCTATTCCGTTCGTTACGGGGCTTTAGAAGTTTTTTTGGTAATAAAAAATTCTGACTTTAAAGCAACGCACAGATGTATATAAAAAACTTGCGCATTTGCTGGGGTATTGTGACGTAAAAAAGACTTTCTTTATGCGACCACATAGAGCAAGACTTTCTTATAACATGCTGGGGATGCTAGTTTATTTGAAACGTATCTTTGGAATAATGAAAAAATAAAAATTAATGTCGTTAATAAATTAAACTTTTTTTCGAAAAATATTCTGGTCTCGATCTCGGTCTCGATCTCGATAGTTTCTCGTTTCGGTCTCGAACCTTAGGTCTCGGTCTCGAAAAAATTTTACGGTCTCGGTCTCGGTCTCGAGTTATGTGGTCTCGACTACATCACTGGTTAAAACTTCTCTAAATCGCCTTTTTTCGTATTTGTTTGTTCGAGAATGTTTCTTTTTCTCATTTTGAAAATTTATTTGTGTCAGGTGCATGATGAATCCGTTTTAGTATAATAATAAATATTTAAATTTGTGTCGGAAAATAGCCTGGTAAGAGTCGTTTAGAATTTATTTGTAATTATGTTAATAATCTTTCGCAAAAACCGTTTAGTGGTTGCGCCTGTGACTGCAGTGAATCTGTGCATTGCTCCGCTATCTCTATGAACACCCAATAAAGTTCACTGTTGTCAAGTGTCCTTGTGAGGATGAGTATTGTTGTGAAGACAAGAAAGGTTTGCCGGATTACGAGAAACGCGTTTTGGATTTTCCCCTGTGAGATAGGATAGGGTTTATAGATACACCTATTCACGGATATTTTAAAAAGAGCATTATGCTTGTTTGATATTAAATTTGCAAGCTGAAAATAATTTAGACTATATAGATTATTCAAGATTTGTGTAATTTTACTTAGAGCCGTCTCAGTTTTATATTATTTTATTATAAGATTTTTCTTTTTATGCTTTTTTCCGATTCAGCAATTATCGTGATCATCAGGAATGTTTATCACTGTATTCGTATCGCCTTACTGCAGTGTGGGATACCTGGGATCAATTTTCAAACAATGTGAACCAATTGCAACCAAATGACTCATTGACTGAAGTCAAACGCCTAGTAAGCAATAGAAAAACAATCTCTTGAACTTGTTTTCCGAATATATAGAGAGCGAAAGGTGATGGAAAACCACTGGATGAAAAACTGGACTACGTAATTTAAATAGTCGAAGAAGAACAACTGGATGAAAATCTGGACTACGAAGAAGTAGCCGAGACTTTAAGACAACTTTATAAAGCGGACGTTGACAAAGAAAGATTTTTGAAGAAATTGATATTTTAGCTGTGGATTATTGCTATGGTTTAAACGGGTGTCAAGATCTTGGTCTCTCCTGGATGATATCAGGAGATCCACTTAATAGAACATTTTTATTCTATCTCTATATTTATTCTCATAACTCGCCGGAAAGCGACGGAGACACTAATATATAAAGTAAGCAATTACCCCGACCTGCTTCCGGAAATGCCAAGATATTGCTGTCCGCTTAAAATTTAATAGAGATATGACTGAAATTTAGAACTGCTTGCCAAGACCACCAAGCAGGGGAAAGTACCGTAAAGTGTCTTTCCCAAGAAAAAAACAGAATGCGCGAGCAGGTTTTGAACCGAGACCATGCAATGTGTGGTCAGAGTTCAGATTATCATGCATTGCCAAGAAAAGTGTCGCTCCTGTTTGGCAGAGCTCATCTGAATGGATGCTTGCAAGAATTCGAAGATGGTCCGTTTCAGCAGTAGGAAAAACCTGAAAAATTGGAACACCGCACAAATTTGCACAGGCCTAAGTCTTTGCATTTAGTTTCAGCAACAAAATAAATCTTAATATCGCTTTAAACAAAGTCGATTTTTTCGGAGCCATAAGCTTTTCGTGACGCTCTCATCAGTGGCAATCGCGTCAAAATGGGACGAACCAGAGAAAATCAAGGTATTTATAGTCTCAACAGTTGGGAGAAAGGTACTGCAGTCTCGGAAAGGAGAAAGGCACAATTGCACAGTGTGGTGCAATACAGGATGTTCTCGGAAAGGAGAAACGCACTATGTGCAATTACCCAGGAGAAACACTGTTACTCGCAACTTAGGTTATTTGAAAAGTTTCAATGTGTAAACAAATTCCTTTTGCTTACATAAAACCGGATGTTTGGTTTTGATAAAAGTTGCCTCGAGTAGACACAGATGGAACGAGTTGCGTGCCACAGCAAGAATTTTAAAACGTTTGTCGTTATAGTTTGCAGCACATTGCTCGTTGTCAAGCAAGTGTTGTCCTATGGCAGAGTCACAATCTGGATTGTTACGTTTTAGCTTACAGGATCTGCCAGGTTGAGATCGTGTAGGGCGCTTCGCTTGCTGTTGTAGCCATTTAGGAACATGCTGCTTGATTCTATCTTGTAGTCGCTGTGATGTTCGTCCTACGTACCTACTGTCACAGTGGCACGAATATTCTCCGTTGTTTATGAATATTCGTGCCACTGTGACAGTAGGTACGTAGGACGAACATCACAGCGACTACAAGATAGAATCAAGCAGCATGTTATTAAATGGCTACAACAGCAAGCGAAGCGCCCTACACGATCTCTACCTGGCAGATCCTGTAAGCTAAAACGTAACAATCCAGATTGTGACTCTGCCATAGGACAACATTTGCTTGACAACGAGCAATGTGCTGCAAACTATAACGACAAACGTTTTAAAATTCTTGCTGTGGCACGCAACTCGTTCCATCTGTGTCTACTCGAGGCAACTTTTATCAAAACCAAACATCCGGTTTTATGTAAGCAAAAGGAATTTGTTTACACATTGAAACTTTTCAAATAACCTAAGTTGCGAGTAACAGTGTTTCTCCTGGGTAATTGCACATAGTGCGTTTCTCCTTTCCGAGAACATCCTGTATTGCACCACACTGTGCAATTGTGCCTTTCTCCTTTCCGAGACTGCAGTACCTTTCTCCCAACTGTTGAGACTATAAATACCTTGATTTTCTCTGGTTCGTCCCATTTTGACGCGATTGCCACTGATGAGAGCGTCACGAAAAGCTTATGGCTCCGAAAAAATCGACTTTGTTTAAAGCGATATTAAAATTCTGTACCACAAAGAAAATAAATCTTCCAAAATTTTGTGACTTAACTTCCCAATCATTGCAGCTGCAGAGCAACAGTGTTCAAAGTTGTTTTACTTGTAACAGAAATGAGCGATCAAAATGTGAGTCATGTTGTTGGGTAGGCTAGTATTCAAACAATTTCAATATATTCTCAAAATCTAATTTAAAACCACCCAATTATCGGCATTAACAATTATGTAGCGGCCTTATAATTCTATTTTTCAAATACAATATTTTCTGCTCTAAAAATGCTCTTTAGATAAATTACTTTATTTTTTTGTTATTTAAAATTCTAATTACCAAAAATTCTAAGTGGCATGACAGTTTATCAAATGACAGTTCATCAAACGACAAACAGCTTTTTTTGAAAGTTTTCGCTGGCGGCGTATTGCACGACTGCGACCGGTAGATTCCTCGCAAATAGATTCACGATACTTTAGGGTAAGGGCAGTGGTGGGCACGGTACTGCTTAAAAGTACCGCGATACTTTAACTCGGTACTTTTGAATAATCCAATTTAATAGTTATAACTATTAACTTCTCTGTCATACATTGAATTTCAATTGACATTCAAAAATAGTCTAATTCAAAAATAAAAAAAAATAAAAATTTAAAAATAGTTTTTTTTATTACTATTAAATTGGATTATTCAAAAGTACCGAGTAAAAGTACCGCGGTACTTTCAAAAAGTACCGTGCCCACCACTAGATAAGGGTTGGATTCCGCCATGGTAAATTTCAGAAAAGGGTTAGGGTTATGATTAGTTATGGGTTAGAGTTATAGTTGGGGTTAGGGTATATTTTAAGATCCCGTAATTTCTAGCGAAAAATTTACTAACTAACTTAATTTCACTACAGTGAATTCTTAATCAAATTGTTTGTCAAACTGAGAACTTACTTAACAGCTGTTTGCAGCTGTCTTTTAATTCTATCAAATCTAATTTAGAGTAACAATAGTTGGTTTAATTATAGAAACTTGAACAGTTAAATCAACTGTTATTTGATAAATTGTCAATTTGATAAATTGTCATAGTACCGAAATTTTACAGTGTACAAAAAAGCATGTTACCACTGAAAATGCTGCATTTGTTTATGATACGAGTAAACAACTGTTCTAAACTGCTTTCTGCTTTCTTTGTCTCTATTTTTGCTAACTTATTTTTACATTAAGATATAGAAGTATGAAGAAAGTAAGAGAAAATAGTTTTTGTATATTAATAACAATTAAAAATAAAAATCTAACAGTGAATGCAATTTCATGGACTTAAAAGTTGGAATCTTCTTCACGTTAATTTAATTTTATTCTTATAATTAAAAATCTTTCAATAAAAAAATATAATCTTTCGAGAATTTTTCTTGTCTTGAATAATGTCTATTGAGCGCGCGAAATAAGGACAATTTTAAATAAAAACAAGCTTGCTTTCATTACATAAGATTATTCTTTAACCTTCTTTTTTTTATTAATAAATAAGATAAAAAAATTACAAAATTTATATTGGTAATCAATTTGATACCCTAAAAATATATAGCTAAAACGCAGCCATTAATAGATTCGTATTAAGAGAAGATAATAAAGGTTTCAAGAAATCAGCAAAAAATTATTTATAAAAATATGCCTAATCTTTTTCGATTAAATTTAAACACTCATCGGGAAAGACTTGGCGGGAAAGGTTAGAATTTCTTAAAATAACTTTTTTGGAAATTTAGAATTCTAACCAAAACTTTTCGTATCCACTCTTAAATAAAAGCAGTGAACAATACCGGTATTATTATCAAAGTACCAATCAGAAATAAGCACTAATCAGGAATGAAACATAAAAGTTTCAAAAGCCTTGCCTCAAAAGAAAGAGAAAATAGTATTAAAAAGTACCCTGGAGCAACATCGAAAAGTGCATCGAAAAATTATCAATCAAAAATGACTGGAGTAAATAAATTTTGAACTAAACCAAGCAATATATAGAAATCGAAATCTAAAAATTAAAAAATCAAGCTTTTGGTTAAAAAACAAAAATATTGGTGTAAATAAAAAATATTTACGCGAGGGTACAAAGTACTCTGCCAGACAGCTGTTTCAACTATTGACGTCTCGTCAGTGACAGTTTGATCTTGAAAAAATTATATAAGTAAAAACGAGTCAAAAGCATAAGTAAGTCAAGCTAAAAATTTGTAAGAGAGAGCTAAAAGTTTGTGATGTGCACATTGTATCATTGTATCAATTTGATACCAAATATCAATTACTAGATACTAGGTATACCAAGCATAAATAAAATTCATATTGGTAGTCATTTGATACCAAATAGCGATTACTAGATTTAAATCAAGATATTAGTATTGGTTTATATTTGGATATATATTCGTATCACGTATATATTGCATTCATATATTTAAAATCAAAAACCATATGCGTACATATGTAGATTCAAATCACGAGATCTATATTCGTATGATCGTATCACGTATTATTATCAAAGATTCCTTCGTTTTTAGATGTTTACTGCTCTTATTTAAGATTTGACATAAACATTCTTGATTTCAAACAATTCTGATATTTTCCCGCCAAGCCTTTTCCGATGGGTGTCAATTTTTAGTCGAAGAAAAATTTTGAGACCTTTTTTTAACAATTTGCCTTGAAAAAAAAGATTTTCGATTATCTTTAATTATAATTAATGCAACTTTCTTAAATAAAAATCAAATAATAAACTCAACAACTTGCACAAAATTAGTCAACCTTGTCTTGAACCTTGTCGTTGAAAAAAGCAAACTGTGTAAGTTTCGAGTGTTTTAGCCATAAGTGCAAAAGTTTGCAATTTGTTTAATTTTTGAATAGACTTAATAGTAGACTTTTAGTACCTAGAATTGAATCCGTGTAGAGATCTATGTCCTGAAAATCTGTGAGATACCATGCTACTCTAAGACCTAATTCTTTTATTCCATCTAGTTTTTAGCTGTTTTTTTCTAGCCTGTAACCAATATTTTCTTCAAAAATTAATCTTTTTAATACCTTTGGCTGCTGTCAAATAAATGTGAAAACAATAATATTGCAAAGAATTTAATTGATGTATTTCAAAACCGTGTAGAAATGATTAAAAAAGGTTTAACTACAGTAAACCTCGGATCCGGATATTTGCTTAATCCGGATAAAACTAAAGGTATGAACAATTTCTAATGTTTTCTTAATAGAAAGCTTTAAATAATCCGGATTATTTAGTTTGGATTTTCGCCTATTTCGGATAAAAATTGTTTTTTTTATGATCATGATCCGAATTTTTCCGCTTCACAATTGTAGCAGGATGTCTTTTGTCAACGTCATAAACATTATTCCACGTTATGGTTTACAAGCGTTGGCTATGTTGCTTGTTGCTTGAAATTTATATCAGTTCAACTGAGGAAGTGTGTTCGTTGGTTTGCTATAATTCATTTGTTTGCTATATTTGCTATATTAGTTTGCTATAATTGGTATGTATTCGTTTAAACTGTATAAATAAATTTGTTCATTTCAAAGAATTGTACCATTCAGTCTTTTATATATTAAAATAAGGTGATTTTTATCTACATCTTACTACTATGGATAATGTCTGGTTTGAAACAATAGCCTTCGGATAATTCAGATCCTCGCATAATACAGATCAATTTGTGCGTCAAATCGAATCCGGATTAACGAAGGTTTACTGTATCTTTAAATATTTTAATACACAACTAAAACTTTTTGGACAAAAATCAAAAGATTGAAAAGAATAGAATATGATTAAATGTTGTTTAATATGGGAATGAAAAAATGTACGGTAGGCCTACATAAATTTCAGAATAGCATAGAAAAAGCAACTAATTTAACACCATATATCTAATTTTAAGAATCAATTTTTAACATTAAATCCATGCAACAATTAACTTAATCCTTGGCAGTTCAATTTTTTTAATGTTCTAATCCACCAGGTCTAAATATTTTATTGCATAAATTCTTTGCAATTAGCCAAAATTTGAATTTAGATTAATTTTTGAGGGATTGTTGCCAAAATTAGTGATGGTCTCGGTCATAATAACATCTTTCCAGTTGTACCAAATCGAGGAATCCATAAATGTCTTTCCATGGAGCTTTATAGTGGCAAAAGCATTGGCTGCAGTAATAAATTCATGCAAAAAATCTTTGGTAAAGAAGCTTTGAAAAGCATCCATATCCCGATCTGGTGGCTGTAGGAAATGGACATACAAATTCTGAACAGTAAAAGGATGTTTCTGAAGATCACTATCATTAGTCCTCCAGGTCTCCAAGTATACTTGTCACTATTATCATTTTCGTTACTTAACTTGTCACTACTCTCGAAATCAGTTTGAAGCAGTAACGTTTATTCATCTTTATTACTCTCCCAGTGATCTAACATTGTTGCACTCTTCTGGAAACTGGAAGGACTTGGAGCGGACTTTAAGCCAAAACATGTCTACACTTTCAGCGTATCTCCAGACTTGGAGGTTGAAGCTCAGTCACACTAAGACGGTGACGGCAGCCTTTCACTTAAATAATCGAGAGGCCAAGCGTTAAAAGTCTACAACAATGATAGATTTTACCGTTCTGTCCAACCCCTACTTACCTTGGGGTAAAGCTGGAAAGACCACTTACGTTTCGCCACTAGTGGTATTGTACAAAAAAATATCCTCGCGCGTCACACTGCTGAGACGACTCGTAGGCTCGGGATGGGGTGCTGGTGCCAAAACACTACGCATAGCCATCTTATCTCTGATCTACCCAACGCACCAGTCTGGTGGTGCAGTACTCACACTCGCCTCATGAACACTGTCTTGAATAACGCCTGGAGCATAGTCACTGGATGCTTGTGTCCCCCTACAACGGACCACTTACCCATACTTTTGGGAATCCAGCCAGCTGAGCTTCCTCGACTGGGGCGACATTTTCCTTGGCTTACCTTGGATCTCTGGACCCAGAACATATCTTGTGTGGTCATTTATGTTGGTTCTCAGATGGTCGCCAAGAGAGACTAAGATCTAGACGCCCATTTGTGCCAGCCGCGCGGAATCTTTTAAACAACCTTTCCGGACTTGGCATTCGCGTTTCTGAGTGGATAAATTATAAATGAAATGCGAAGTACTGTGAAAATGCTTCCAGGCTCTGTGTTTTTGTGCCCAGGACAAGTGCCAGGCTTGTTGGGGTGGGCTAGCCCGAGCAGCTTGGGTTAAGCTCAACCACTTGAGAACTGGTGTTGGGCGATTCCATTCGTCCATGCACAAATGAGGTCTCACTCCTTCACCGAATTTCGAGTGCGGCGCCGCTGAACAAACCGCCGACCACCTTCTAATAGCGTGCTCCATACATCGGGAACCACATGGAGCACGAGGTCTGACGGTTTTGAATGACGGAACTCGATGCTGGCTTAACAACATCACTGCCAGCATCTGATCCAGGCAGTGCAGCAGTCTGGGGTAGTAAAAGGATAAACCATTGGCCACAGTCCTGCTTGTGTCTGACCTTCAGTAGATGCCCTTTTAAACAACGACGACTCTCCCAGTCCATTTTTTCATCATCTGAAATCAAAAAATTTGATTCTGATCAATCTCCTTCATCATCAACTTTCATCAGCATTTCATCAGTAGAAAAAAATCTTCCAGCCATCATAAAATATCCTGATTCCTAAACTGAAAATATTTGCTATAAGTTAAATAAGTTTATTTTGGTGGCTTACGCAAAAATACCAATGCAACTGCTTCAAAAACCAATAAGAACTCAAATCTACTAACAAATAAACCACTGCTCCCACTGTTCTAACTACTTCCTCTAGCCAAGCCAATTAACCCAACCAATAGCGCAGTCCCAACAACCGTATCGAAGCTCACAGAAATCCTCTAGTTGAAGCACTGTGAGCTTGCCATACCACAGAAAACAACAATTTTAAAATGACAATATTAGATTTCATATAAACTCACTTTGATTCCGAATTGTTCTGACCCATTAAGCTCCCGGCAAGAAAAACCTAATTTTTTCGTTTTAATCACAACGCTGTTTTCAGCACGCTTGTGCGCAGCGACTCATTGCCAAGATGCGCAATGGCTTTAAAAATTATTCCACAACAAAATTTTAGATCGTATACAGCAAAGAAAACAAAAGATCATCTATTATCTTTGAGATGAACTTGGATTGCAAAAAGTTAAATATAAACAAAAAACAAGTAATACTTTGCTCGTGCTGTCCATGACTTTATTTTCAAGTTGGTCATGCGACAAGAAGAAGACGTTTGATTGGACTCCATCAACATCCTCATAACGATTCACGCTCTCATGATCACGTAGCGTCTTGTAGATGTGAGGTCGGATAAGATCGGCGATCCTCGGGCGCATTCGGTGTTGAAGTTCCAATCGACTGCACGGAAGATTGTTTTTCACCTAGATAAATGAATTATAAAAACTTAATTATGTTTTAGGCTTAACAAATAAAGAATGTATGCTGTGAGTTCTTTTTTTTAAATAACGATGAATAAATTTTTCTTGCACGCACAAATGATATGTAATTAAGAATAAAATAAAAAACTGAATTACATTTGTAATTATTAGCTTTTTAAAACTTTAACTTTCATTACTATTAAAATTAGTGTATAATTAGTCGCAACTTATTTAATCACAAGTGTACGTATTTTATTAATCCAAAGCAACTAATCTCTCGCAGTGAATTTTCTTCAATCAATTGATGATACAATCTGTTAAGAAATTGAACTTAAAGGAGTCACAGAACAATTGTTCTACTTACCATCCTTTCAAACAGTGAAACGTCCAAGTTGTAATTCAGAGCAAGCTCGTAAACTGTTGGGGAAGGTTTTAGTTGCTGATGGTCACCAATCAAAATGAGGTGTTCAATAGTGCGCGGCATCGACGCCACAATGTGAGCCTCGAGGACTTCAGCAGCTTCTTCGACAATCATTATACGAACCTGTTTATTTGAACAAATGAAAAGTGCGGAATGGAAATTCAAGCCATAGATTCTAACAAAATCAAAGTGCGATGAAAACAATGACTAATTAATTGTTGTTATTGTAATTGTCAAGGATTATTTGATAAATGGTAAGCAGAATATCAAATCGCAAAATTTTTTCTAACAATAAACAATGCAAATGAATCACTAAAAAATTATTTTAAAAACTAGCTATAATCGCTTACTGAAAATTATTCACAACACAAATAAAAAACTTTGGGCCATTGGTTCTTAACCTTGCAAAATTTGGCACTTCTTTACAAAGGTTGTTATCACTCGTAAACCTTTGCTTTTTAACAGGTAAAAAAAGGCATTTATTCAAATCAGAAAGCGAATGATATATTTTGATTGCGCATGCCTCTGCTCTTAGCTAGCGGATGCTATCCGGTGGTCCCCTCAGAGATCACAAGAACCAAGCAGAAAATCTCAGTTCTAAACCTAATTAACGTGAAACTTACTGGCAACATGTAAATCATATCGCGGTACTTGGCTGCTCCTGTTGTTGTCATGGCAATCACGTCGGCATCTTTTAAAATTTCATAAGATCTACGGTTTCGAAAATCAGTCAACGCATTCACGGCTCGATTGTACTTTTTAGCGCGTTTGTTTAGGACAACGCGTAGCGATGCAAGCAGCGTCTTCACCCAATATCTGTTGAAGAAAAAAATTTCTAAACAACTTCAGTTGAGCATATAGCAATTCCAATTCAAACTCTTCATTGTAAATTTTTTGAGTTTAAATTTTGTGATTTTTGTAAAATTAAAATTAAAATTTAGTAATTGCCTTCTTTTCCGGATTAATTTTGGTAGTTAACTCGTGAAGAACTTTGGTGTTGGCCGGGCATTTGTAAAATACTGTACAAGTAGTACAGAAATAGATTTCTAAACATTTAATTTTCTTTTTCATTTTTTCCATTTGGTTGAGCAAAAAAAACTTCAAAATATATTTGTTTTTTTTTTTAAATTTCTTATTAACCAATTTGAAATTGTTGAAATTTTTTCCAATTTGTGTTGGATTTTTCCATTTTCAATGTTTTAAGTTTAATATTTTCTAAACATTTAATTTTCTTCTTGAGTTTTTCAATTTGGCTAAGCAAAAAAATTAAAAATATTGTTTGCCTTTTTTTAAAAACTTTTTTATTAAACTGTTTGAATTGTTGAAATTTTTTCCAATTCGAGTTGGATTTTTCCATTTTCAATTTTTTAAGTTCAAGTTTGAATTCTACAGAAATGATTTTGTGTTTCACTTCAATTTCCATAGGAATTGGTTGAATCAGGTTTTATATAATTCTTTCTGCCTTTGAAAGTCGTGAGTTTGAAAACCAACTAAAATTACTGTAAATGTTTTGTCCCACTTTGTGACAATGGAAAAGATTCTGACCCTTTTTGGTCCAGACCCTTTTGGTCTTTGAGTTTGTTGTTTCTCCCACCTATGATTACACAACGTTCTCTGACTATGGCTCGGATGTGTGTATTAATTACTTTTTTTCGCTTTTCTTTTCTTATTAATATCACATCGCTTTGTTCAAAGGAACGGCGACCATAAACTTATTGCTAAACTGACGTTGTGCATGCAATAACGTACTTCGTTTAGTCGCTGCTTCCTTATTCACGGTCTTTATTTCTTCATGCACTATGATTAATTTCAAGTTGATTGTGAGTAAAAATGAAAATACGTAAATAAATAAAAAAAAAAAAGATACTTTTTTCACGCTGTGGAAATTTATTAAAGTTTACTGGAGTATTATCAGCCAAGAAGAACCAACTAAAATTAGAAGAACCAACTAAAAGTTGGTCACTTTCAGTTCAAACTTTTATACAATTTTCGATTATGACTTGGATTGTAGTGATCACAGACCATCAAGAATCTTTCTCATACACCTTTGCCATTGAATTCCCCCTTTGACTAAAAAAACAACTTTAACTCAATCTCGTTAGTGGATCAACTGAGAATGAAAATAGGTGTGTACCTGATTGGGATAAACATGCATTTTTGAGCATGAGATGCTGAAATTACAGTAATTACACTTTAGTTTTTTTTAACTTACAGATAAAAATTTTCACACCACACTTGAGTGAGAGAGAATTGCTTGAAACAATTTTGAAGAACAGTTGTTGATAAAAAAACGAATGCAGGGCCTTTAAGTATAAATTGCCCTGGAATCTCAGCAGCTGCTTGTGATTGTTTACTGTTGGTACATATAAACTTTTTGGAAAGTTCTTCATAGATCAGCATTTCTCACTGTGAATTCGCAATCCTCAATTGTGAAAACGGCAGGATGGCTCGCCAGCACACCTTGGTATTGAAATTAGTTTTAGCTGGGTTTTTAAATTTAAAAGACAGGGCCTATCAAAAGATAAACATTTTATATCATAGCTTGTAAGGTATATAAAGGCTTAATGATAAATTAGAACAAATCATAGGAGATCTATTTTATTATAATGAGCACAAAATTCAAAACTAAAATAAATTTTAAATTCAATATTTATATTAATTTTAATTTAAGCTCTAACTTTGTTATCGAGCACTTTAGAAGAACTGATTTTCCAACAGTGTTATCAATGTTCTATATAGTTTGTACGCGCTTCACATTAAACTGTTAAATATATAGTTAATTATATCTTATAAAAAGTGTACAATGAAATTGATTGTTTTTTCCGCTAATTGTAATCATTTTTTGGCAAGGCGCACGAGCTACTAAATTTTTTATCAACTTTTTTTCCTTAAATTAATTTTCCTTTAGTCAGTTCTTGTTATATCTTCATACTTGTTTGCATTTTGGTAGAATCAATTTCACCAGTTACCATCATAGGCCTAATTCAACTTCTGCTATTCAATATCATAACATTTGCTACGATTTTAATATCGTGCTTCCGTGAGGGAAGAGACTCGTCGAGTTTCGAAGTGCTGGTTAAAAATAAAGCGCTTGTGTGCATTGTAAGACTGTCAGAGTCAGCATTACAGTACTTATGACAGTTAGCTTGAGTTCATTATTTATGACAGTTAGCTTGAGTTTCGATAGTGATCTGTCAGTATTTGACTGCTCGAGGTTTACTGTTGAGTAGGAGGCAAACTTTTTAGCTTGAAGGCCGGATTGAACAGAGGATTTTGATCGAGAGCCAAACTGGTATTTGCAATGTGAATTCGTGCCTCAAAACTTACTCGAAGGCAAAAAAAGGAGTCTTCAGTTTTATTCGTTGCACCATTCTTGGAGGTGAAGATTCAAAGAAATAGTCTTTACTTTAACTTGTTACACCATTCTTAGAGATGTTGACAAAAAAGGGTTTAGTTTATTTTTTTACACCGTTCATATTGATTACTTGGGCCTCATTTGGCCGGTGGCCGTTTGTTTCCCATCGCTGCTGTGGAGTATATTTGATTTGACTTAGCTATTCCTCAGAAAAATGGCACATGTAGTAATCATAACATGGAGTTTTAAGTGGGGAATTGCCTGATAAATAAATTATACGAAAAACTAAATAATACCTTTATTAGTACACCTGGTTTTTGGAAAAAAATTTACTTGTTAGCAATAGATAAGGACATTGAATTAAAGCACAATAATTATTAAACTCTTTAATTCTTGTATTTACAGTAATAAAAGCCTTGATCATTAGGGTTACTAGCAATGCCGTACTATAAATTTCTAAATTAATCAATTACTTTGATATGCATGATTTTTGCATTTTGTTTCTGAAGAATGTTTTCTTGTTAATTTTGGTACGCTGAATCCAAAAATAACAGTAGTTTTTTGCTACCACATCAGGAGTTTCCAAAAACTTTATTTTTTTAATACGTTTTTTCATTTGCTACAATGCAAATTTTTCTTTGGGGATTCTGGAAAATATCCATACATTGTATTGGAAATTTGCTGTAGTTAAGTCAAAAATGAAGGGTAAGATTTGAAAAAATAAATCTTAATACCATGTGTCCTTGGTGAATTTAAAACAATTTTGCTTGAGTTTTACAGTCATCTAGAGGCTAAATTGTATAATTGTTTAAGAATGAAACCCATACATTTACCGGTATAAAAATATTGTTCTGGAACAATAAAAAGTCTCAATAAAGGTACTCGCACAGCAGCATGACAAATACTACCAATAAAATGAATTGTCAATACGAACAGTTTACAAAATGACGTAAAATCAACATAGCAAATAAAGTAATGCACTATAACCTTAATGTGCCCATGAGAAAGGCAGTTATTCCTTGTTCAACAGTGGGCAATGGCTTGACAAAATTAAGGTATCACTATTACTAGCAATTTGAATGTTTTTCTAAACACAACAATACAAATATATTCAACAAATTTAGGATTTCTTATTATCACCAAGTGTTAAACTTCCTTTATTTTCGAGAGTGTGCAACACGCTTATAGTCTCTTTTCAAACATCAACAATAGTCGGCAATCATGCTTGTGTTCAATTTTCCTTTGTATCTTTTTCCAAATGTTTCAAGATTTTGATGAAATTTTTTTCCTTGTTCTTTACTAAATTTTCCAAGATTTTCTGAAAGTTAGTTCAGGTGGTTATGAAGAAAGCGCACTTTCCCACTCATATTACACCCACGTGATTCATATGTCTTTTGCAGATTATTCACTAACTCCTCATATTGTTCAGATTTGAAATTTTATAAAATAGTTTTAACCAAAGCAGTAAATGTGTTCCACCCATTCTTTTCGGTTTCATTTATCTGATTAGTAAATGCACCGTCTTTCATTAACTGTCTTATCTATGGCCCATCAAAAATCCCTGCTTTGATTTTTTCAAATGTGATTGCAGGAAATTTCTTTTCTATAAATTTAAAGCAATCATCATTCTTTTCAAGAGCTTTAACAACTCGCTTTATAAGCACAAGCGAATAAAGCGAGTTGTTAAACGATATACGAAAAGCTGGGAGCAGTATTTTCTCTGGATTGACCAATGGCTCTCGTACAATATTTTTTTCACCAACGCAAATATCTTCTTCAGCAGGTCAGACCTTTAGTTTTCACTGCTAAAGCCTAGCACGACTGTCCTATAAACACAAAACAGGGATATTTAATGTAACACTTTTCTGACCCAACAACATAGACAAAGCTTTCAAGTCGCCACAGATAATTCAGTTATGGTTTTTATATTTTAGTTTTTGCAAAATCAGCTTTATTGTATCATAATTTTTTTTAAGATCAAAGCGTGACCGACGGGAATTGACTGAAATTTGTTACCATTATGCAAAAATACGCTCGCTTGATCGCATTATAGAGAGAGAGAGAGATGATTTGAGAGACGACTCGAGTAAAGTAATTTCAGAGAGCGTTAATTTGGCGCAGAGCATGGGCGAAGGACCCTTTGATTGTATTGCGTGGATTGGCAAGTGTTGCAATTGTTTTAGCGTCAGTGTTTGGAGATTGGTTCTACGGAGGTAGAATTAGTTGTATTGGACGAATTAAGTTGTAGCACTGATTTCGCTTTGCGGTGGCAAAGCGAGGAAGCAAATTTTTCGTCGATTGTTAGTTTCGAATTTCGTAATACATTTGTTTTAGTTAGAGACAGTGGTCTCTGTTTATTTGTGGAAAAGAGTCTTTGACGAATCATTCCGAGCTTGATTCAAGGCAGTGAGCATGCTTAAGGTGCAGTGAGCATGCTAATTATAATGACTTTGTTGTATCTATACAATGTATTACTTGCATGTCCTACAACGTATATCGTTTTTTACTGCTTCCTTTTTTTTCAGCTTTTATTGTTGTCTTCGTCGTCGTCGTCGTCATCGTTTGAAAGGCATTCTCTCCAGTTCAGACACAAGTAGAACTGGGGCCGAGGGTTTATCCTTTTACTACCCCAGACTGCTGCACTGCCTGAATCAGATGCTGGCAGTGGTGGTATTAAGCCAGCATCAAGTTTCGTCATCCAAAACCGTCAGACCTCGTGCTTTATGTGATGCCCGATGTATAGGGCACGCTATTAGTACATGGTCTGCGGTTTGCTCAGAGGCGCCACACTCGCAATTCGGTGAAGGAGCGAGACCCCATTTGTGCATGGAGGAATGGAATCGTTCAACACCAGTCCGCAGGCGGTTGAGCTTAACCCAAGCTGCTCGGGGTAAGCCCATCCCAACAGGCCTGGCACCGGGCACAAAAGCACCCTGGAAGCATTTTCACAGTACTCCGCGTTCTATTTGTGATTTGTCCATTCAGAAGCGCGAATGCCAAGTCTGGCAAGGTTGTCCAAAAGATTCCGCGCAGCTGGCACAAACGGGCGTCTGGATCTTAGTCTCACTTGGCGAGTATCTGAGGACCTATTTGAATAAATTTCAGATGTGCGCTTGATTATTTTTGCTTGGCAAAAAGGCTTGTGTTTAATTATTATTGTAAAGTACTATTTTAATATTGAATAATTTATTGTTTTTGTTGATAATTAACTGAATATCTTTCATCAATTTGCAATGGCTGATGGTAAGTTATCTTTGGGTGGTAAGTTATCTTTAGATGAAGTAATGAAGGAGTTACAGGTAATCAAATCTACTCAAAAAAGGTATGCTGAATAATTTTTGAATGATTCTGCCAATGGTGCTGCTTGCTCTTGTTTTTCAGGTCAGAGCCAGCAACTTCAAGACCTTGAGAATGCCATTGCTCGGGTCGATACCATTGTTGAAGGGCTGGCGAAATCACTTCGAGAAACCCCAAATTCCTTGGATGATCTGGAGCAATATGGACGTCGGAACTGCCTAATACTACATGAATGCCCAGACCAACCAGTTGGAGGGAAGTATCCTGTTTTTGAGTCATATGTGACCAACAAGCTCAATTCTGAGCTTGATTTGGAATATCAAATAAGATTTAATGATATTGACATATGCCATGTTTTACCATCCAGGAAAGGTCGTCCCCCTCCTATCATCATCAAATTTGTGAGAAGATCCGTGCGAAATTTGGTGTTTTATAACAAGAAGAAGCTGAAGAAATCTCAGGAAAAGCTCTCGATAACGGAATCCTTGACCAAAAGAAGATTACTACTTGTAATGGAAGCAAAGAAAGCTTTTGGGTTCAACAATGTTTGGACCAATAATGGTATAGTATATTGTTTTTACAAAGAAAAAAGGCAAGTACTTAAGGACTTTGGAGATATAAATAAATTAATTACTAAGTAAATTTTTGTATTTTTTATTAAACTATTTTTCATTAAATAAATTTATCAATAAATTATTAAGTAACTTATTGTTTATTTACTTATTTTTACTTATTTTTTTAAATTTTAAGTAAGCAAAATGATATAGTAGCCTAAAATGCCATTCTCTGCCAAAAAAAAACAAAAAAGCACTTTCTCTGGAATTTTTATTTGCTTCTGATTTTTATAATTTTCTGCTTTAATTTTTCATCGCTTATGACCAACAAAAAAGTTAAAAAATGCTTTGTTTGCCTTAAATTAGTTAAAAAGAACCAAAAAATATTATCATGCTCTACATGTTTGCAGACTATTCATCTTAATTGCATTAAAGATAAATTTTGCATCACCAAAAATATGCTATGGAAGTGCACCTTTTGTTTATTTACATTTCCTTTTAGTTCTTGTTCAAATAAAGAATTTACTGAATTATTTGATTTTAATATTTCCAACCTTTCTTATTCTGCTAATCATCTAAATAACTTATTCAAAAAGTTATCTACATATAATGAACATCCAATAGCTAATGAAGATTCTTGTAATGATAATGAAATTAACTTTTTTCACAATGTAAATGACCAATACTTATCCAGTAAAGATGCTAAATCTCTACTGTTTGACAATTTCAATGAAAACAGTAATTTTTCAGTATTATGTTTAAATATTAGATCATTAAGCAATATTAAAAATTTTTCAAAATTAGAAGGACTATTATCTTCTTTAACTTTACCACCTAGCCTCATAGCTGTAACTGAAACTTGGTTAAAGCCAAATTATTCAGAGTTAATTATAAATCTTCCTGGTTACTCATTCATTTCTAATCCAAGAATTCAAACTCAGGGAGGTGGTGTTGGATTCTATGTAAAAGAAAATTTAGTTTATTATACACGACTAGATTTAAATAGAATGGAGGAAAAAATTTTTGAATCTCTATTCATTGATGTTAAATTTAAAAATAAAACTATTACATTTGGATGCATTTACAGGGCTCCATGCAATGATATTATTTCACATTCTTCTTTTTTAGATATTCTAAATAATACTTTAAAATGTATCAAAAAGAGAGATTGTTTTTTATTAGGTGACTTTAATTACAATATACTTGATTGTGAAAAACCTCAGATTACAGATTTTGTAGATCAAATGTTTAGTAATGGGTTTGCCCCTCTTATCAATAAACCTACAAGAATTTCAAAAAATAATGCAACTCTTTTGGATCATATATGGAGCAATTCATTGGTAAGCATGAAGATAAACTGTGGTGTTTTAACCCACTGTATATCTGATCACCTTCCTGTCATGATGTGCACTTCCATCAGCAAAATTTCTCATCAAAATGTCCAACAATGTTGCCATTTTACAGATCAAAATGTATATCTATTTTCTAAAGCTCTTTCAGAAAGCGATATTACTCCTATATTATGTGATTCTGACCCAAATTCCAGCTACCAAAAATTACAAAAGCTTTATATGAATAAATTTGAAAATTTCTTTCCTTTAACTAAAATTTCTTGCAAAAAAACAAATAATCAGTGGTTTGATTCTGATCTTCACATACTAGTAAACAAAAAAGAAAAACTATATAAAAGATACATTAATAATAAAAACCCACAAACAAGACAGGCATTTACACAAGCCAGAAATTTGTATTTTTCCACTGTTAAAACAAAAAAACAGAAATATTATAATTTAAAATTTCACAATTGTAAAAAAGACATTAAAAGCACTTGGAAATTGATTAATTCTATTATAGGAAAAAAACATAAATTTAATTGCAGAAGCCTCAACATTGATGGAAAAATTGTTCATGATCCTTTAAAAATAGCAAACTATTTCAATAAACATTTTGCTGATGTTCCCAATGAATTAGTGAAGTCTTTACCTCCCAAGAAGAAACATTTCTCAGAATATTTAAAATCTTCTACATGCCAATCAATGTTTACTTGGCCAACATGTCCTCAAGAACTTGCTTACATTCTGAAAAATTCAAAAAACAAATTAAGTGCAGGGCCAGATCATATTCTAACCAAAGTTCTTAAATCCTCTCCTCATAATATACTTCTAGCACTTAGCCATGTCTTCAATCTTTCTATGAGTAAAGGTGAATTCATAGATTGCTTTAAACTTGCAACTGTGTGTCCGGTGTTCAAAAAAGGTGATTCCAACAATATTAATAATTATCGACCAGTTAGTTTATTATCAAATATTTCAATCAATTAATATCAAATATTTTTGAAAAAGTTATGTATAATAGATTGTACTCATTTTTAGAAAAGCAAAATTTTTTTTACAAATATCAATTTGGTTTTAGAAAAAATCATTCTACTACACATGCAATTTCAATTTTAGTGGAAAAAATATCTCAGTCATTTGCCTGTAAAAAGGCAACCCTAGAAATTTTTTTGGATTTATCTAAAGCATTTGATACAATTGATCATACAATATTACTTTCCAAACTTAATCATTACGGGATTAGAGGCAATACATTAAAGTGGTTTACTAGTTACTTAACAGGACGTACACAACAAGTAAAATATACAGGAATTCTTTCTGCAACTACTCTTGAAGTTACAAGTGGTGTACCTCAGGGCTCTAATCTAGGACCACTTCTCTTCTTGATATATGTCAATGATTTCAAAAATTGTCTGAATGATAGTGATTCTTTGATGTTTGCTGATGATACAAGCATTTTTTTACAAAATAAAGACATCAAGGAGCTATTTGATGCTGGTAATAAAGAACTTCAACTAGTTGACCAGTGGTTGATTGCAAATAGATTATCAGTTAATGTTTCTAAAACTAAATACATTTTATTTAAGACTGTTCAATCCAAATTAATAACAAAAAAGCAAACTCTCACATTGCGACAAAATGAAATTGAACAAGTTAAATGTATTAAATTTCTTGGTGTTTATATACAAGAGCACTTATCATGGTCAAGGCATATAAATCACCTAATATCTAAACTACGTAGTGTTCTTGGAACTGTTATTAAAGTAAAGTCACTGTTAAATAAAAGATCTCTTCTTCTACTTTATCACTCTCTTGTAAATAGTCAGCTTTCTTACTGTATTTTAAATTGGTGTTTTGGCAATAAAACTTTGGTTAAAAGATTACAAGGACTGTGCAATAAATATATTAAATTATTTTTTAGTTTTAACAGTAGCTCAATTGTTTGTGATGTCATGAAAGAAAATAAATTGTTAACAATAAATCAACTTTTGGCCAAAGAACTAATTGTGTTTATGTTTAAGCAAAAAATGGTAAAAACCCATTTGCATTTAAAGATGTTTTTACTAAAAACGAATCTAAATACAATACCAGAAACAAGTCTATCTTTATTCCAAAGAAATGTTTTAGCACAGTATGTCACCAAGCTATTTCACACCGTGGTCCCGCTTATTGGAATTGCATTCCCTTTGACTTAAAAAATAAAAAACAAAGTGTTCGATCTTTTACTCTTGAGGTTTATAAATATCTTTTAATTAATGGGAATAATACTTAATTGTAATGTTTAGATTCCTAAACGCGATACTGCCCTATGTATTTTTGATTACAGGTTTCTGGAAAGAAGGAAATGGAAATGGTGTAAAAATTTTTGAATTCAATCTCTGGAAGAAAAGCTTAATCGATCAAGATATCCAGTCTGCACACAAAGCTTTAAAAACTCTTCTTATATTTTGATTGTCTGCATAATTTCAAACTCTAAACAAATTGATTCTTTTTCACCCTTATCTTCGCTCTCATTAAAATTTCTTTTTGGCAATGGTATACTGTTCGTTTTAGTAATTAATTTTTTATTTTTAGAATTGTAAAATAAGTTTCAAAACAATTACTAAATGTTATGGACTTTGTTTAATTTTTTTATGTTGCTATTATGCTGGTCTGCAAAAATTTTATCTAATATTTTTTTGTAGGCATGAATTCTGTTGTAAAAGTTTTTTTTTGTTGTTGTTGTTTATAATTGTTATATTATTAATATATGTTTTTCCATCAACTTTGACTAGCATAATAGTTTTTTTTCTTTTTACCTCGTATGTCATGTTATCTCTTTTATCGTTAATATTTGTTTATTATTAGCTGTATAATTCCGTAATTTTTTTGTATATACTTTCTGCAATATTTACTATATCTATTATAGTCACCAGTTGCATTTAGAAAAGGTTTCCGGACCTGGTGAGGTTTCTTTTTTGGGTGGTTTTTCTTTACTCACCTTGCTCAGTTGAGCTAAATTTCCATCTTGGCTAGCTGTGCCACCCATCATCATTACGCAGCCTAGTCATGCACTGGTTATTTAATCGTTCAGTTTGTTTGATAATATTATTGTTACGCATTTATTTATTTATTTTGTTTTTTTTCTTTTTTCACTTCTTATATCTTTAGATGATTAAGGTGTTGCAGCCATGCTTTATACTATCTTGTACTTTTACTTTATGTTTATCATATGCATGTTTTAACGTCTGACGTTGTGCTGCTTCTTCCTTTTCTTGATCTTTTTAATGTTTATAATTTTTGTGTTAAACTGTTTAATAATGATCGAGAATAAAAACACTGAATGAATGAATGAATGAATGAATGACCCACTTAAGAGACCATACAAGATATTATCTGGGTCCAGAGATCCACGGTAAGCCAAGGAGAGTGTCGCTCCCAGTCGGCGAAGCGCAGCTAGCTGGATGCTTGAGAGTACAGGTAGGTGGACCGTTGGAGTGGGACGCAGGCATCCAGTAACTATGCGCAAGGCGTCGTTCAAGACACTGTCGATGAGGCGAGTGTGAGCACTGCAACACCAGACTGGCGCACAGTACTCAGCTGTTGAGTAGACTAGAGATAAGGTAGTGTTTTAGCGCCAGCACCCCATCCCGAGCCCACGAGTCGCCTCAGCAGTGTGACGCGCGAGGATATTTTTTTGCGCAATGCCACTAGATGGTGACGAAACGTGAGCAATCTGTCCAGTTTTACCTCAAGATAAGTAGGAGTTGGACAGAACGGTAAAAGTCTACCGTTGTTGTAGACCTTTAGCTCACGTTTGGCCTCTCGGTTATTTAAGTGAAAGGCTGCCGTCACCGTCTTAGTGTGACTGAGCTTCAACCTCCAAGTCTGGAGATATGCTGAAAGTGTAGACATGTCTTGGCTTAAAGTCCCCTCCAAGTCCTTCCAGTTTCCAAAAGAGTTCAACAATGCTAAGTCATCAGCATAAGCAAACTTTCTGGAAATCATGGAAGGAAGATCGTACGTAATAGGAGCGGAGCCAAGACCGATCTCTGAGGAACGCCGTTTTTAAGACGGCGTAGCCTGCTTTGCTTGCTGTCACCTGTGGTAAGGTGAAACTTCGATTTCGGACAAGCTCCATAATCATTCTGACCATGTGCTTATCCAGAAGTAGTCTCAGCTGCTTGCAGGTAAGGCCACGGTGCCAGACAGTGTCATAAGCAGCTGTCAGATCGACAAATACGGCATCGGCTTCTTTTTACCTCAAAAGAATCCTCAATGTTCTGGGTTAGCAGAACAACTTGATCTACGGTTTTATTGTGTTTTTGTGCTTTCATTTGTGCTGTTGCAGCTGAGAAAATAAAAAACCATACATACATACATACATAAAAAAGTCAACTGTATAAAAACTTCAGGCTCAAAGCAAACTACTTCTTGAGCCTGAATAAAATAAAATTAGACACAGCTTTGTTTCAGCGCAGGTATTCGGGTTATCTTGTTCAACTGGTCCTTCAGGATTCCTAAAACAAAGTCTGTGACAACTTTAAATCTCCCCCGGCTTTGTCAATTTTTTGTCCAAAAAGCATAATAACCTCTAAAAAAAAGTCTTCTTTTTGAATTTGTCTCTGATTTCTGCAAGGAGTCTCCAAGGGTGGGACCATGGCACAATGCCCACCCCCTAAATAAATGACTACAATGTAAAAAGAATACAAAAAAATGGCAGCAAAAGGTATTTAACAAAACATAACTACGCCAAAAGATCTAGTTGTTGCCCCCATAAAAATCCTTTGCCCAGGGACCTTGTTAAAAAATTCTTAGCTTGACATTGACCAAAAATTTACAAATTGAAAACGAACGGTTTTCTTACTGATGGGCTCTCTTTTTATGAACCTAATTTACAGTAACAAAGAGATTGTTTAATCGCAGAAACATACAAAAGTAAATCTTTTTTTATCAACTGTCATTTCGATCACGTCTCGTTTTGATCAAATGTCATTTCGATCAAATGTCGCTTCGATCAACTGTTGTTCGATCAACTGCCGCAGAAACTTCATGGCTAGTTAAGATTACGAAATAAATCATTTGATTGATTTGAGTCGTCGGCAGCGTGGTTAAGTGGTAAAAGCGCAATGCTAATATTGACATGGTCTCGGTTCAAAACCCACTCGCGCCATTCTGTTGTATCCTCGAGAAAAACACTTTACAACACTTTCCCCTGCTTGGTGGTCTTGGCAAGCAGTTCTAAATTTTAGTCATATCTCTATTAAATTACAAGCGGACAGCAATATCTTGGCATTTCCGGAAGCAGGTCGGGGTAATTGCTTATTCTATGTATTAGCACCATCGTCGCTTTCCTGCGAGTCAGAAGGATAAATATAGAGATAAAATAAAAATAAATAAATGAATAATTAAATAACTATGGTTGTTGAGTAGTAGGCCTACAATCCACGGAACTGTCATTTGTAGAAGATGCCGCGTTCTCATCAGCAAAAAAATTGTGGAATTTTTGTTTCCCTGTGGATCAAAAATTGAAACAGGGTGTTCAGCTGAATGGGTAACAGGCCTAAATGCAGATGGTAGATTGGGTTAATCTTATTTAGTGTTTGCTTAGAACTTATACCTTTAATGTTGATCAAGCAAAAGTAACAGACATTATGATGATTTTGAGGCTCCCTCCACGCCATGGAAATGGCAAAATCCATCCTCCTTTTTTCTCCCTTTGATTATTTTCTAAGTGTTGTGGAACAAGTGGAACAAACTTTGTGTAGATTCTATGGGTTGTCCTGGTCCCCTATTTTTATTCCAAAATATGCATGATAGGATTTTTTACTACATCTGAAATAATTTTTTGTTGTTTTGAAGGAGTAAATTTTCCCCAAATATAAAAACCACGTCAAGGTTAGATTTGTACTTTCGACCACAAACAAACATTTTTCAATCAAATAATGATAATACAGCTATCAATATGAAACACCTAAACAATGAACAATGCAATGTGAAGGGACAAAACTATGTCTTAATTATTTAATTTACCTATGCAATAGTTTTTTTTCACTGTATAGACTCTCAACAATTGGCTGCATAGATGGATAACACGGAACAACACACAAATGAAAGAAGGGTAAATACCTTAAAAACTTAACGTGTTAGTGCATTTTTTACCTCATTTTCGGATTAGCGCGCCAAATTTAACCTAAAATATTATGTTTCTTAAGAAAGGAAAAAAAATTTACCGTATATACCCATGTACTAGCCGCCCCCGTGTATAAACCGCAACGTCTTTGAATGTTTAAAACCTTCCCTCTCAATAGTGACCCGTATATAAGACGCATAAAAATTTGACAATTGTAATGAAACAAAAATTGTAAATATTCAACATCAAAGCACGCTATTTTGGTTTACTCAATCATGGACTTCTAACTAGTAGTATCTGGACTGGAAACGAAGCGAAAATCACAGATATCGTCGACCAACATGATGCCTAGAGAAAAGAAAGCGCGATCGCGGCAGCCTTCGACCAACAAAGCAAATGCCAACAATCGCGATGTAGAAAGCAACTGCAGCAGTTAAGTCATTTAACCCATTAAGGGACAGTTGTCCATAATGTGAACCATGATTGTGATTGTAACGTGACAAAAGCATTTTTGTGAAGGCATTATAATTCTAATTTGTAGGTATCTGTGACATTATTATTAAATCATTGGCTTTATATTTTTACAATCAAATTTTTATATCTTTCAAAGGGTTAATGTATGGAGAGTTGCAGCAGAGACAAATGACTGAATGAAATGAAATGCTGTTAAAAGTAAACTTGTATTTTTACAAAAATAGTTGGAAATCAAGTGAAAAATTATTCTATTTGTACAGCATTCCAGTTAACCGTAAAGGATATTACAGAAGTTTACTATTCAAACTATCGTGCTCCATTCAATTCAAAACTAGAGAATAGGTAGGATTCAAAACTATTCAAAACTAGAGAATAGGTAGGAAAAGTTAAAATGTAGAAATTAGAAAAAGTTAATGTCAAATTAGCACTTTCTCTTATGCACGAATCAACAATATGCTTTGAAACATTATGGATAGTCAGAAACAGCCGCTGTATTAGAACTTTTTTTAAATTTTTGTCAATATTTAATGTGTCTTCATTTACCATTAGCAAGCATAAACGCGATATTGCTCGTGACCCTCTAAAATCTCCAGATGATTGGAAATTAGATTTTCTGTCAAAATTTGGAAATTATGTGACTGTTTGGGAACACTCAAACATGTCTAAGTATGTTTAATTTTATTAATTTTATTATCAAGCTGGATTTAAAGTTAGCAGTGCTGTTATTCGAAGAAAGCTGTAGCATTTTATAAACTAATTTTTGAACTGGTATGTGGTCATGTTTGGCGCTAAACGCAATGAAGATTTGTAACCACAACCTTTTAATTTTTGGCAGTTTTCGTAAGACTTGAGCTGGCGTAACCAAGACGTTGCGTTTTTTCTACTTTTTTAACAATTTAACTAATTTTTGTTTGTATTATATAGATGTTGATATTTTCTTTGAGAAATTAAAGTGAAAGTTACATCCAATAAATTCTTTTGCGGCCTTGGGTTGTCAGGTCACTTTTATTGCGCACTGTTTATAGCATTCACATTCGGCTACAACCAGATAGTACTTGTACTGATATGTTACGTTTTAAATGCAGATGCCTGGTTTGACGAAAAAAACCTTTCTGGCATTGAAACAAACATGTCAAGCAATAGCTGGGCTGGCCAAGTACTTGTTCAACTCTTGCGGATTCAACTATGTGCTTTTGGGAAAAATTCAATCACACACCATTGAAGAAAGATTTGGCCATATTCGCCAGCTCAGTGGAGCCAATTATTATACATCAATGCGGCTGGAAACCAATCGAAAATTTCGAACTCTTTCATTATTAAAATATTCTCGGATTTCCGTAAAAGAAATCGACCTGGTTGCTAAAGAAGCACACAACCCAAAGCATAAAGAAGGAGTGACAGCCAAATCTGAATCACTCTATAACAATCTGCAGTTTAACATCGCACCAACCGAAAATGATTCAGCAATAATATACTATGTCACAGGTTACTGCTGTAAATCATTAGTGAGAAGCAATAGATGTGACCAATACAACAAGCTACAGTGGCTAATATTAATTGTTCATCGGATTTTTTGATACCAAAAAACGCAAGAGAATTTTTCAATGCCATCAATCGTGGAAGTTTGTGGAAACCAACACCAGAACTATTTAACTTTGGGTGTCTTTGCTGGACGATATTTGCAAAACTTTGTTAAGAACAGATGCGGCAAACTTTTTTAAGTGGATTAAATCAAAAAGAAACTTTTAATGAAATTGTTAACATGGCATTTTACGAAGGGAAGATTATTTGCCCCTGGTCTGTGTCAGTTATGTGCAATAAAGGTCACAACATTTTAGAAGGAGTTTCTATTCATTTTTTTAATTGTATGGGAAAAAATTGAAGGAAAATGAATCAACTCGCAGGTACTAAGGCTGTTAAAAAGATACATAAAATGACTGGAAAAAATCCAACTAATTAAGTTTGTTTTTCTATTTTCGTATATCGCCGCCAGCGATGCTATTGCATTTTTAGTTTGTAGTGGCCACAGTACAATCTTCTCGGTCAAATATCTACCAAAGATTTATTGCATCTAAATTATTTTCAATAATGTTTATTTAATATAAATTTTTAATTTAGTAATCTGTGAAATATTTTGATAAAGTCAGCTGCGTCACTCAGTTACCATAGTTAAATGCATATAACATAACTGTGCTTCGACTGAACCAACTAAAGTTTCAAACTCTGTTCATTCAATAAAATTATTCTACAATATTTTACTTTGTTGTGTCAGCGGAAAGTAAATTCTGAGATTTAAAGTGCAAAATTTAATTATGAATGCACTTAGCATATTTGACCGCTTAAAGATTCGAACTCATCTTTTTTAAATAACATTCTAGAAAATCGCATTCAATAATTCAAAAAAACATTTAAAAAAAGCAAGTAGCGGTTAAACAACTTTTATCTTAAAATTATGAAATATGCAGTACTAGATTTTGTTTTATGAACAAGATTGTCTTTATCGTACTATCGTAGGCCTCATGTTGGTCGCTGCGAAAAGTTCGTTTCCAGTCCAGATACTACTATTTAGAAGTCCATGACTCAATTTAACCATTCTTACGTCATAGTTGGTTAGTTTACACACAAGCATGATTAACTTCTAAAACCTACGATTGTTATGAAGCTGTTGACGTGTACATGAGTAATTTGTAGAAAGTCAAATTTCTCTAGAAAATTTTGTTAATTCTGAATACCCGCGTATTACCTAGCCGCATTCCGATTTTTGGACTACATTTAACATTAAAAAAGTGCGACTAATAAACGGGTATATGCGGTAATACATTTCAGTGTTATCAAATGAAATAAATACTTTGGTTATTCATCCAGAAATATTTAAACGTTACAAAGTTTTGAGTTTAATTTTCTGATATATTATGCTACATACCGATATAACTTCCACTTTTCCTCGCTTTTCAGAGAAAAAATGTCTTCAATATTTTCTGCCTGTATTTCTGACATCGAATCCTTTTCTATCATTTCTCTTGTTTTTGTTTCAACAAACCTTTTTCGTCTTCTCTTCACTTCGTCAGGAGAAAATCGAAACCTATCGTCCAAGTTCCTACCATCTAAAATTAAAAGTAAATAAAGATTTCCTCAAGTCTTTTCAATGAAATATTTGAGCTTCAAGCCAACACAATATAAAACAAAACTTTTTCTATTTTAGTATTTAAAAAAACTAAATGGTAATTTTATTGTGTGTGTGAATATCAAAAAAATTAAGTGCTCGTCATGAATCTTAAAATAGTATTGTAGTCAATTTGTCCACATTTATGTGAAGGTTGTTAATGGCATCCTAACCACAGATTAGGTGAAAATATTGCTAAATCAATTGTTTGATCTTAAAGAAATTAGAAATGGAGTTGCTTTGTTTGTTATGTTTTAAGCACATGTTGTGATTTGCCTTTCTTTTGGAGGCAGTGGAATTTTGATGTGTAGAGCTTAGATGATGAAAAGAGTAAGATACAGAATTCCATCTCGTAGTAAAAAGTGTTGATATGTGTTGATCAAAAATTTTACTAAATTTTTTTTATAAATCAGGGTTGGGCAAACTTTTTTTGTTGCTGGCCAATTTTTTTTTTAATTTTAACAGACGGGCCAGAATGGCACAAACAGCTCATTCAATTTTAAATAAATTCTTTAAATTCCATTTAAAAGCAATGCTATCAAATCTCTTAACAATTTATCTTAATTATTATGTCACATGATAGCAGTCATTTTAATTGGAATTTAAAGAATTAGTGTGTTTGAATTTGGTCAAAAATTGTGAAGATATTGCGTTGAAGTTTTTTTTAAATAAACCTTCAAATTTGAATTGTTCACAAATAGAATGAGCTTTATCAATTCTAATATCATCGAAATGTTTGCAAAGAAACGTCTAAGTGTGCCATATATTTCTAAGAGATATAGCTAACAAGCGTGTGTAAGCAGTTTTCCAATTTTCAGTACCTCTTTACAAGTCCTTTTAAAATTTTTTTAACCCTTTTTAATATTTTACAGATTGGCTGTACGAAAGTATAATTTGCCATGAATGGTTAAAAGTGATTGACAAATCTCACTTCAGCAGTTAAATCTCCAACTCACAAATGGAGCCGATGATTTAACCAGAGCTAAAAAAATCTTTACTTTTCTAACTATTTTCAGCCAAACCACATTTTTTAAGCATAACGCTTGCTCCATGACATAAATTTATAAACCCAACAAAAGTAGGCTGAAGTTAGGCCAATGTTGTTGTTGTCGTCGTCGTCGTCGTCGTTCGGGATCATCTGGTTGTTGTTGTTTCGTCAGATAAGAGCAGTAATGTTATTAAGCCAGCATCGGGTATTATCATCCAGGATTAACAAACCACGATGTCCTTTTTGTGCCGGTATGTAGAGCATGCAGAAATGATGTGGCCTGTAGTTTTTTCATGTACAAACACTTGCAATTACACGAGGAAGCAAGACCCCATTTATGCATGAATGACCAAAAACGGCCAATGCTCGTTGGCAAGCATTTAAGTCTTACCCAAGCAGGCCTGAGCAGGCACAGTCCAAGTGGCCTGGAACCGACTCTTGGGATGAAATCATGAAGTTTAGATGGGCTATTCAAGTACTCCATGTTCCATGTAAAGTCTGTCCACTGACCAACACGGATATCTAGTTTAAATGCCTTATCTAAGAATTTCCGTGCGGTAGAAACAAATGGGCGTATAGACTTTAATTTCTCTTGCCGCGCATCCAATAACCAGGCCTAACCCAACTGATTGGATATTGGCAAGAATGGGCAGTCGTCCGTTGGAACGGGGCCCAGGTACCCAGTGACGATGCACAAAGCGTCATTAAGAACACGGTCAATAAGACGAGTGTGTACACTGCGACACAAAACTGGTGCACAGTACTCTGCTGTAGAGTAGACAAGGGATAAGGGGTCTATACGCAGAGTTTGAGCACCAGCCCACATCCCAAACCCGCAAGTCGTCTCAGCAGTGTTATAAGCAAAGATAGTTTTTTTGCGTACTGCCTCAAAGTGGTGACGAAACGTGAGCGTCCTGTGAATTGCTACATGGCGAAACAGCAATAGCTTGCTACTGATGTCAATTTTCAGCTTTGATTAGATAAACTTTGGCTGAAGATAACTGTCACTAAATTTTTTGTTAGACATACACGAAAGCTGGGGTCTTGCTATGCTGCTGTTACACTAACTAATTCCAGTAAATTGAGAAAGATAAAAATTAGTTTTACTTTGATATGTCAAGTATATTACAAAAGTTGTCTTCATATAAATTTACTTATTATAAAAACAATTTTATGAATATACTCGTACATGTTAAAATCAATTATTCTGCCCTATACTTTGATTAAATAATAAATCAGTCCTTTTCAACTTCATTAGATATTGTTTTAAAACATATGGTTAACCTGCCAAAAATATACAAAAATTAAATTAAATTTTTTAAAAATTATCGCAATGTACATTTTGCCTTCTCTATGCTACGTCAAAAGACCAAGCTAGACAGCAATTTACAGTAAAAATATTTTCAAATCAAGTTGTTGCAATTACAGGATGGAAACGTCGTGCCCATATGAAAAGCAGTGTGGGAACGTCCTTCCCAGATGTTTCCTCCCAACCACCCTAGTTTTAAGATAAGGTGCATATTACTTTCAAAAAGCAGTAAGCTAGAGGTAAAGTATTTTTCAACAAAACAGTTAAGACAAGAGGTAGAAATGGACCTATTTGTAGAGCGTAAAAACCAAGTTAGAATTTTATGCAATGAGTTGAATACACAGAAATGAGCTATTTTGAAAAGGTAATCTTGATGAAGATCATTGGTTTAGAAAGAAACTTGGGTGCTTCTGCCAAATATTTGAATACAGGCGTTTTCAAACTGAGCAACTCCCGAGGTAGCATAGAAAATGGCATCTAATTTCATAATATAGGTATAAAGTTGAGTGTAGAGTCATTTCATGAACATATATTATCTGAAATTTATAATAGAGTAGAATGATTTCTTAATCTACGTGTTCGAATTTTGATTAATTAAATCGTGCCTCTCTGTTCAATTATAACACAGCTTTTCGTGGGTATTGGAGTTTAAGAACGTTTTGGAAAAAAATTTTGGGCGCTAATTTCAAAATTGTTGCCAGATTTTTCCTATCTGGTCTAGTTTTGGAGCTATTTGATATTTTAGATTTAGGCAATTGTAGCTTTTTAAGCATACTGTTGCATAAAGGGTTACACGTCTGTTCTTTGTTGAATTTGCTAACATGTTATTTAAACACCAGTGAATTTTTGTAATAAACATGATTTGTAAACTAGCTAGTAAAAAATAATGAGCAGCATAGAGAACACACAAAAAATTAAATAAAGACAAAACTTCAGCTTTACTTGCAATTGTGATTCACAAAACACATGTGAAAAACTACACAAATATAATGGCTTTGCAATGCAAAGATTGTGGAAACAAAAAAGTACTAAAATGCAAAGAAGAGCCCAAATATGATAGCATACTGTTTTTCCATGACAAAAAAAATTGCACGCTTGCTAATCCTGAAATTGCCTTTTCTGTGCTTTTTGGGAGTAGCTACGGCCAGTAACTTCTTATTTTAACCGCCAGCAATAGTCTGCCATTATGTTGGTATTCCAGCTTACCTGGTATCTTTTCTCCATTATCCTAATATCTTGGTCAAAGAGCTCATTTTGATCTCAACTCATAGCTCCTAAGTTTTCAAGAAAATAATTTGCAAGACTATGAAGGAAATGGATCTTTACGCTCATATTGCACCCTAATTGTTCATAAGAATTTAACAGCTGTTTTGAAAGGTCATGATAGTTTGAACTTTAAAATTTCCAAGAAAGCTTTCGGAAACTGCTGTAAAGGACAGCCAAGCATTTTTTTTCAGGGTTTTCATGGTTAGTAGAAAATATTTTTCCTCCATTGAGCGTTGTATCTGAGAGCCATCAAAAATTCCTGCCCTCAACTTTTCAGTGCTTAGTACATGGAGCTTTTCACAAAAATATGAAAAGCATTCACTTTCCCTATTTAAGTTTTTGCAAAATGTTTTATCAACCACAGTTTAATATGGATAGGAGGGAGTGACACCTTGTCACATTAATCAAGATTGTATAATGTTTCTTTCGTCAATCTCAAATCCTTCTCTCTTTGGCTGACTTTCCCTAGTCCAATGCTTTTCGCAAGCCCTGCTGTCCCACAGGCAAAGGAAACACGGAAATTTTGTATATCCACTTTGATGCCCAAGCAATACGCACAGAATCTTTAAATCATCACAAATAATTCAGTCATGCTCATTATACTAAATTTTCAGTAAGATCAGATTCATGAAATCATAACTCTCTTTCAACATGACGGAATACCTGTTGGTAAGGAGGCATACTTTTTGCTGTTGCTTAACAAAACACACTTTAAGCTAGCTTTAATAACAACAAAATTTTATTTTTTTTCTTACTCTTTAACCTGACATGTATTGAATATTATTTTAATATGTTTAACTTCTGAAGCCTTGACAGAATCATGATACAAGTCAGAATTTCTTGCTTCTTATTAACCTGCTGTATTTAACGTACAGATTGGTCCACACTCATTGCATTGCATATTAGAAACTTGGAAACCAGTACTTTTTATTAAGATCAACGATTGCACTAGGCATAGATTATTCTAACTTAGGATTTCATTGTACTTATTGTTTATTCATGTGCTGCTACTATTAACTCTCTACGGGCCTACGCAGTTTAACAACAGCTGATAAAGCATTTCAGCGTTTAAAAGCACTGCCAGTGATCACAAAGTTTGCTTTAAGGTCAAAAATAGTAGGAGCTAACTCTTAAAACTTTTAGTGAGATTTTTCAACATTTTACAACAAAATGCAAAGCGCATGCTGTGGAGCAGCTAATCCTGACCAGATGGCAAAAACTGATGCAATTTTTGGACTCAAAGCCCCCCAAAACCACCAAATCCGTTACAAATTTCAAGTCCTTAAAATTTCTATTTACCAGTGTGTTCAACAGAGAAACCTTTTCTTGTGTCTTACGTGAAATGTCGATGCCTTATTTTAAGTCAATAATCACAAAACTGCTGTTCAAACCCTTCAAAATACGGAAAAATAAACTAATGATATTATAAAGTGAAATTAAGTGAAATTCAGTGAACTAATGAAATTCAGTGCTTCTCATTTTAAGCAGTTTGGTTTCTATTAAAAATAAACTAGAATAGAAAATTATAAATTAGAAGTCATTGAAATATGAGCGACCAAATGGTTTCTTAAAGAAATCAAAACCGAATCCACTGGCTGAGTTGCTTTCTATGGTATCTGGATCTATAATCAGAATAAAGTCATGAGTTCCATACAGTGTTAAATAAAGCATCTAAAATATTACTTTCCTTGAAAACTGCTTTAGATAAGTAAAAAATATATGATAAAAAAAATTTGTATTTTTTTCATCCTATATTTTTTATTTTACATATGTTTTACTTACATATTTCATATGAAATATATTATGAAATATATAATTTTCACTTACATATATTTTTTACTTAAAAGTTTCAACTATGAATTAACTATTTAATATACATATATTTTTTACTTAAAATTGAATCTTTGTACGCTATCATTTTTCATCAGGGAGAACCTAAGAGTTATTTCAACTAGGAGCTTGACAAACTCTTCCTGCAGCTTTGTTCTATAGCCAAACCTTGCCGTCGGGTGCAATAAGAAGTGATAACCAACAATTCTTTAAAGAGGTGATGTTGTAGGATTAAATTTCTATATTTTACTCACGAAACGTAGTTCCTTTTAAATTCACAATAAACAAATGTGATTGATACGCTACACGGAATTATTTGCGCATATCAATTTTGCAATCAATGTGCCGCCAATGAAGACTAAAATCCTTATTATTAGTTAAACTTTTCTGTAATACATTTTGAAGATTTTGACGGATGGTTGCATAATTAACTAAATTTTAATTAAATAAATGATACCATAAATTTTTTTTTACTTTACTCTCTTCAAGATAATTTCGACCAGAATGAATTTTAATAATGATAGTCTAATTCGAGAGACAGGGTATAGAAAAATGTCACCCAAAAAAGCTATTTAAAACTATACCATTAAAAAAGTTCAAAGGCAAATCATATTTACAACGAAAGTGTTTAGTCCGTTCAATTATAATTACCAGCATTGAAAAAAACTCGTTTGTACTCCGCTGCGACCATTTGACTAGCAATCGAACTTGTTTTTTTTTTCCTTTCCACAGGCATATATAAATCCGAAAAATCTAAAATGAAATAAGGCTATAAAACTTTCTTAAAGCAAAAGATCTCATTATTTCCGGTAAAAAAAATTTTTAGTTTCGTTCCTGGTAAGTTAAATTGCAATTTAGAAGCAATCAGCGTCTTTATTGGTCTTAACTAAGATATGGTATTTATTCTTTTTATCATTTAAATGAAAATTTTTTTTACAATGTTGACCTTCATCAATGATTCTTTGATCTTCAATAAAATCGGCTTCTTCATCAATTACAACAAATTCTTCTTCAATTTCTTCTCGTTCTCGAGGGTATTCAGCTGAAAGAAATTAACAGTTTTAGCTTTTAAACCACGTTTTTTAATATATTCTTGGCAAAAATAAATTTATTAACTCACAAACAAACGAAAAAAATCAAAATTAGCCTACTCTTGAAATTTAATAATTTTTTTCAAGAGAATTCAAACAGTTTTTGTCCAGCTTTCATTAACAATTTTTACCGAACAATTTTATAGGATTAAAATGTATATTTATAATTTATTTGGAACACTTAAATAGTTATATTTTGAATGCGCGCGAAAGGCCAACTTCCCAACATTAGGATTATCGCAGTGGAAAAAGTCTGAATTTTTTTTGAATGGACAATTTTTGCTTGATGATATAAATTAAATTTTTATATTTTGGTTATTGAGGTTTATAAAACAAGCTTTGTTTGAGGCAAAACTACCAATATGAGCTGTACTAAAACTACTCAAAGTGAATCATCTTGGCATAAATGACACATTTGAACCGGCTACAAATAGCAAAAAAGATATAAGAAAATTGGAGTGTGAAGAACTTTCAAACCACATGATATCAAATTGCCATTTATTATTTTCGTTTAAGAACCCAGCCTATGAAATACTTGAATTAACCGGACCAAATACGTTTTAGGTTAGTGTATTTGTTTTGAAATTTTATTTTAAACATTCTTAACAGATAGATAATTTTTATTCAGCACTAAACCAGCAGTTTACATTTTGAACCCTGATCTAATTTTTTAATCTAAATATCGAGTTTACAATTCAATGTAGCGTATATAGCCCCTTCGTACACATTGTGTCCAATTGTACACATGCAACCTAGTTGGGTTTTATCTAACTCAGCAAAGCAATTATTGGTTTAGTAGAACATGTAAACATTTTTTCATGTTGTTAAGGTTACCAGCACTCTTACTAAATTAAAAATTTTTTAACTTGTTCTTTAAAAGTTTGATTTTCAACGATCTGTGTGGGGTTATATTTTGTTCTAAAATAGGGGTGCATTTTATATCTCTAAAACACCCTATAAAAAGTTGAAAAAGTCAGATAGCTTGTCGAAAATATGTCCAAAAGGAGAAATATTTTCATTTGGAAGCTCCCTGGTGAATGAAAAAGTGTTTTACAAGTGACAATCATTTGTTAAGTTTAAGCGTCATCATTTGTACACATGGTGCATCAACCAATGAAAATGTTGTTAAAAAAAAAAAATTTGCATCAAATATATGGGTTTGTCCAAATTTGTGTACAATTGTACACATCAATTAATTTGCATATGAATGAAGTCACATCCAAAAAAGTAATTGTTTCATGTATCGGTGACCATACCCTTTTCATAAAAACAAAAAAATAGTTTTTTTTTCAATTCCTTCAAGGGGCGTGTACGAAGGGGATAGACAAGTTCTACAAAAATACAATTTTTAGCAGTTATAAACCCTTGTAATGGAAAATTCATCCACTGAGACAAAATAATAGAATGTTCAATTAAATGAGCTTGCTAGAATATGTTAATAATATATTGTGGAAACCTCTTTTCTTTTTTATCCAATCAGTCACCATTTGGGAAGAAACAGAATCTAAAAAAAATATCCGTCATTATGAAATGTTTAAAAATTCAAATACCAAAAAATCAAATATTCGTTCTCATCTAGCAGCAATGAAAGTGTTTATCGAAAAGCTGTTATTGAAATTCAACTCCCCATTAGAGAGAAAAAATTTTTTTTTTTTACTATGATAACTCGCATAAGTTATATGTTTTTACAAGTTATTAAGACCAATAAAAAAATTTGTTAAAAAGGTTTATTATCTATGTTTTCTAAAACAAACAAAAAGCTGATGTACGAGTCACATCGTACCTTAAGCCTATTTTTAACATGCTTATTTTACGAACTGTAACAAAAGACTAAAACTGTTTTAGTCACTATCAGCATTATCAGAAAATATAATAGAAGCTTTTGCTGGAATGCCTTGTTTAAAAAAAATATTTACCACTTGTTTAAAATTGCTTAAAATATTTGTCGACAGCGTCGACTGGTTAGGAGTACCTATTAATAAGGTATAGTTTCTTGTAGCTTTTATCTTTTACAGTTACTAGATAAAATTAATCAAAAAACTAATAACTAATAATAATTAAATATTGTAATATTTGTTTTGTTGTCATACTTTTTTTTTTTTGAATATTTGGGTTTTTGCATTAAGTACCATTTAAGAGCTTATAGGTTCACATACTTGCATAGTCTAAATCAACATAGAATGGTTATTATAATGCCAAAAAAAACATTCCAAAACGGAAAAGTATGGTACCAAAACAAATATTACAATATTTAATTATTATTAGTTACTAATTTTGTGATTAATTTTAGCTAGTAACTGTAAAAGATGAAAGCTACAAGAAGCTATACTTTATCAAAAGGCAACGAGCAAATATTTGTTATCACTATCTTTATTTTCCCTCAGCAATTAAATGGAAAAAAACTGTCAGCATATAGTATTTAACAAAAATTAAGTTAAATTCATTATGTTATGCAACTTAACTTCAATGAGATTGCAGATACAAAAACTTACAAGAATACAGATAAATACTAGAAACAAACCAGATACAATCATATTATTTGAAACAAAAACGTAATTATTTTACACTTTTCTACAAAACATGTTAACACAAACACATACATGTAAATCGATAATATTAGTAAATTAAATTAATAAAATCTGTTTACATTAATACAGTTACAAAATAGTTTGGCCGTTTATTTAATTTTGATTTTGATTTGAGCTATGTAACATTGGACTTAAATAAACTTTAAAAGCAAAATTAGCCGTGCTACAGTGTAAAAAATGTTAAGAAAAGTTTCTTAAAAAAAAGTAACTACAGTATATTTACAAGCAAAGTCTAGCTTAATAAGTGCAAGAAATTAGTCTTCATTACATAACTAACAGATTGTAAAATTTAAATTAATTTTAAACTTCCTATTCAAATTCAAATCACCGAAATAAGCTATCTGCTTCATGACTTGGCTGTTAAACAAACTAAATAAAGCCAAAGCTTGCTTGGCTTAGCAACAGTTGTCATGTTGATTAGGTGGTTGGAAAAAAGTCTATTGAGTATGATTTTTAAATAATTTCCAAAAACATCTTAATCATAATGTATAAAATTACAAACTTATGAAAAAATATTTAGTCTCGACATCAATTTTAAAAACACGAGACTAAGACCACGTCACCTCGTGTGTAAGACCGATACCACCAACCCAAGGTCCAGACCAAGACCGAAACCAAGAATAAATTGGTTTCCGACTGCATTGTGCTGAGCCGCATTAATAATTTCAAAACGAGGCCCCGAGGGTTTAATTTCTTTTTAGTGAGTTAGCAGACAGAAAGACCATTTATCACTCTTGCTCTCTTTACACAGAAGTATAATTCAAATTTCTCTAAACTTAATTTTTTTTTATTAAGAATAAAACAGGTAAATAATTTTCAATTAAATTCAGTTTGAGTTAATTTCTTCAACATAAATATTTTACATGTTTTTCCGGAATGGGAAAAGTTGTTTGTTATTGCAATTGCCGAACATTCGCTGATATAAACAATAAAAAAGATATTTTTTCAAACAGTTTTTTCCTAAAGATATTTTTAAAAAATGGAAAAATGTTTTGTATTTTTGAATTAAAAATTGTGCGGTTTTTGCAAGAACATAGGCTACAGGTTTAGAAGAACATAGAAGTATAATACAAACAACAACAAGAACATACAGCTTTACAATCCCGTTAGTTAGAAATCACTTTGTTATCTTAATTGCTTGTCACTATATAAATTAAAAAATCAAAATATTAAAAAACAAAAAATTACTTGGATTTTGGTAGATAAATTTAAAAATGAATAAGGCACATTTCAATTCCAACTTGTGAAACCCCTGATTAACTAAGTCAGCCAAATCATCAGGCAAAGTCAAGTACCGGAAGTCAAGATAGCTGCAGACGATGTCTGTGAGAAAACATTTGCTTTAATTAGAAATATCTATTTATTTAAGCTAAAAATATTGTTAAATTACAATTTCAAATCAATGAACTTTGATGACAGCAACCATACTTTTAAGATGTGTTTTTGAAATATTCAACAATAAAATATTTGTTTTCTGCTTTAGAATAAATGAGACAAACGCTCAAATAGTTTTCGAGTTAAAAAACAAAAAAAAGACAATGATAGTTTGTGGTTGTTGCTCAAAAGTTTATTGTTTTTAGATTTTTTAGCTTTGTATTTAAACTGACCAATAATTAAATTTTACAAAATTATAATTGGAAGTTTCGCATAGAGTTTTTTCTGTTAAAGAAATTTATTGTACTATTTGTAAAACGGCAAATCTAGTTTATTTTGGTTTACAGTACATCCGTTCAGTTAATGTCCGTTGTCTAAGCTCACCAGGATTTATCAGAGGTTCAACATTTTCATCGTGATGAAGATGATCCTTGAAACAAGCGGAAATTTTTTCGTGGGAAATTTTTTCTGCAATATGTCGGCAATTGTAAGAGCGGAACACATTGGGGAATAAAAAAATGGAACACATTGAATTGAGAAACTGTTCACACAATTAATTTTGCTTTATTTAAAAATCGATTTTAAATTGTAAATTTTCTCCACTTGTATGCGTTTGCAATGCATTTGCAAATGCATTTATAAGGAATTGGTTGAGTAACAGTTAAACAAATTGAAGGTGTTCAGGTTCAATTAAAAATTAGATTGGTTTATTTCTGAAACATTTTGTTTAATATATTGGGCAAATCTCTTATCGTCAACGTTGAACATGTAAAACAGGTGGGAATGGTCAAGTGAATCAACATGCAGACGTTCACAGGCTTGTTTGATCCTAGTAATGCACTGTTATAATTATTTAATTCATAAAAGATAGCCAGTAGAATATGGTTTGTTAATGAAATCCCAAAAATATTTAGTGGAATTTTTGCAAGTCTTCTGACCAAAGGTTAAATTGCATTAGATAAATTGATTGTCAAATTATATCAAAGCCACTTGTTTTCTATTTAATAAATGAATCCAAAAAAATTTTTACAAACCTGTGCAAGCAATCGCATGAAGAACGCGATTTCTCGAAAATCTATTTTTACCGTAGTGACGTACGATCGCCTCCAGTGGTTCTATAATTTTCAAAGCGTCATGTAAACTCAAAGTTCATTACACTTTAAAAAGAAGTAAGTTGATTCACTTCAATTAAATATCAAATTGGCGAAAATGAACTGTTCTTGTGCAAACAGCAATGCATAGTAAAAAACTTTGCTACTGATTAAAAAAAAGATTTAAAAGATATAAACTTTGTAAAGGTTTTAGATTGTGCGAATCCTGGTAACCAGGATTGCTGAGATATGGAATCTGATTCCAACCAAACGAATTCTTAGAATTCGGATTTTGACTCTTTCGAGCGGTCAATCTTGTTTAAAAATTATTTTCCAACTTTCACCGAAAATATAGCGAAAAACTTTATAAAATATTCGGAAATGTAAAATACAAAGAGTGTGAATTGAGATAAAAATTAAACAAATTTCGACTCCTAATCCAAGTAATGGTAAAAGTACAACTTTTATTTCATTTAAAATCCCAAACTCTGCAGCTTAGATCAAAAGGGAAACTATGTCTTCATCGTATTTTGTTTAATATTTTTTTTGAAAAACATTAATCCATTGTTAGTAGATGCAAGAATAATAAAATTAAAAAAATAAATCCACGTTTTTTTAAAGAGCGCACAACGAAAATCCAAGCTGACGCAAATTTAATATTATTTTATCAAAATACAATCCTATAACTTGCTTAACAAATTATCATGAGGTCTGGGATGCACAAAAGATAAAATATTGGATTAAAGTACTGAAATTAAGGCATACTAAAGTAGCTTACTTTAGTGAATTTATTAAAAGTAACAGTCGGGCTCAATGTACACCACTTATAAGTAAGAATAAAATAACAAGTAACCACTTTTTAAATTTGCCGCAAACGGAAACAAGCTTCACGCAATTTTGGTGAGTGTTTTTACCTTTGAAGTTAGACTGTTTTAGTAGTAGAGTTGGTGTAGTTGTAATGCAAAGATACTGTGTTTTAAATTGGAAAGACAACGTTTCATTGAAAGTGATTGCGATTATTGTGTAACATAAGTTCTTATTCAACTCCAGCTGTGTCATTAGATATTCATAAGACATGTTGTAAACTTTTAAGTTTGGCTGTAAGCTATTGCTGTGTAAGATCAATTGCCTAGGCAGTGAACAACAACGTTTACTTCAATTGAGAAAAATTTAAACATCAATTTCGAAAAGCGTTTGAATAAAAATCAAATTTTTCAAAAAAGTTTTATACAAACCGATTCAATTTACCTTCCACAACAAAAGAAGTTTCTGAAAAAGGATAACATCTTTCTGTTACTCCTAGCCAGTTCAATAGAGCTTTATCACCTGCAATATTACATACGTATGCTTAGATGCCTATCTAATTCTTAATTTATGTTATCATTGATAATCCGTAATAAAATTTTAAACTAAAATTGAAATACACTTTAGGTGTAAACAAAAAACAAGTATCAATAGTTGTAATATCGCAAATTTGCTTAGTCGGCAAAATTTTTGTCCTTTGAATCAGGGCGTCAAACTGAAGTTGAACCGGATCCGTAAACCATTATAAATCGTTATTATTTTTGAACCTGAACCGGAGCTGAACCCGAACCTGAACCTAACTTTTATTTTAAACGGATCCGGTTCGACGCTCTGATTTTAATTTTTGATTTATTTATATAGGCTTATATGAATAACAATTTTGTAGTTGAAGTTGCCAGAATTTGTTTGTTCACTTACTTATTGTGTGGCAAAACAGAGACGTAGCAAGCGACATTTTAGGGGATTAGGTTAAAGCCAAAAATTGGTCAAGTGAACTGAATAAAGAAAAGGCAATTTTAAATAAATAGGTAGTATATTAAAGCAATAAAGTGAAAAAGATATTAGCGGTAATGCACCAAACATTGTAAAACGAATCATAGAAAAAATCAGATTTTAAAATTATGATGATTAGTTTTAACTTTGTTAAATATTTTAGTATAGGGGCGCACAGCTTTTCTGTTGCTGCAGGATACATTACAGAGCAAGTTGAAAGCTTTTAATGTCCACTAGTGAGTTATTATAAGTACTGTAGATGAAATTCTGTATTAGGTATATAAAATAATAAGTTTTATTTATTGTGTGTTTTTTGCTCCTACGAGTTGTAACGGAATGAAATGCCAACATTTTTTTATTAATCGAATTTATTCCAACACAATTTGTTAAACCTTGCAGGCCTATTAATGATTTCTTTAATCTTGCATGCCTTGCCATCAAACTTACAAAATCAATCAACTTAAGTTGCTATTGTCACATTTATAGTCGACAATTTGTATTAAGGTGAGCCGATGCAGCATGGTTATAAGTGGTCGGAAAAAGGCGGAAATTTAAGTTAAATTCGTAACGGAATGACGCGAGTACATTTAAACCGCGGCCGTGTCGATTACGTTCGCCGTCAAACCGCCGCTCTTGAGCTACTCAGCCACGGTAAACATACATTCAGAGACACATGATTATTCTTTTCACTAACATGAAAATCATACTTTATTTTTTCCAAATTTAACTAGGTGGACATTTTTACTATATAAATTAATGAATTTTTAAACTAAAAATTCGCACCCCAAGATAGGAAGGGTAAACACATAAAACTTTTGAATTGATTTTTTTGCGCCAAATATATTTCGGGTACATAATAAAGGGCTTCTTCAAAAAATCGTGCAAAGTCAACGTTTGGGCTTCTTCAAAAAATCGTGCAATGCCATGTTTTGAGCAAAATTTTTTTGCCCTCTTTTCCCAAATTCTTCGGTCTGGTATGCCTATAACCAGTGATAAGATTCAGGGGGTTCGCACGGGTTCGCGCGAATCCGATCTTGGAATTTCAGCACGTTTTGATAACCCGCTTTTAACTTTACGTGATCTATGTATTTCAATATCTCTGTATAATGTGGGGACCTGTTGTCAGTGGTGGATATTGGGTGAGGCGAATGAGGCGGATGTTTGTTCAGAGTGTAAAGAACGATTCTGAGTGAAGACCTTTTTTTTTTTTTTTAGAGAACATCCTAATTTTGGGAGAAAAATATGCAAGCCAAGATCAAAGCTCTTTTTCCTCAGACAACACCAATTTTTGAAAATTCGTGCCTCGGGCCCCTAAATTGGAATATCCACCACTGCCTGTTGTTAGTAAGTTCTATAAAAAAGAGAACCTGTTCTTAAAACTTTGAATCTCATCACTGCCTATAGTCATTACCCATAAGCCATGGCCATAGTTTATGGACATAAAAATGTTTTATAAAATTCAGCATTGAACTAAACCAAAAATCAATATTAAACCCTAATTATTTTCTTTGAACCGAAACTAAACTTTTAAAAATAAAAATTGCCGAACTTGGACGCCCTGCTTTTGAAAGTTGAATCAAGCGAGTGATCCAAATTTCAAAGCAGGGCTTCGTTTTGATTTTTAACCACGTTTGATTGCAGACTTTACGGTTGGCTAGTTATTAGTTTATTACGACTCGAAAAACCAATAATTATAAATTTTTCGTCCAAACAATTAACATTAATGAATTATTTTGTTTTACAAATTTAAAGGATATTTAGTTTTTAACACTAGAATTACCGCGTTTTTGACCTACCTAGAAATACAGCGAGCGGTCAAAACGACCGTTTGTCCAATAAAGTAACAAATGCGCAATAATTTAGCCTTACTTTATCTTAAAAGTTTTTTTAACTTTTGTAGTATACATAGTAATGATTTGAATCTTTGTAGATGTGAGTTTATTGCGTTGTAGGCTTCTTTTTAATATCATGTTCTGTAATATACTGCATAGGCCCTGATCTCCAAATTACATTAAAGGTCTTCAACCTGCTTTTTAACTGCGCGGTTACAATTTTCTCAAAGTTTTTCTTGTATTTACAACAAACACGAGGTCTGAAACTAAATAAAAAGCAATTTATCTTAAAATAAACTCAAAATACCAAATGGTTACTTTTTATCGTGCTGCTGTTTACATAAACCACAAGCGGCTATTCAAAAGCATATACATGTAAAAACAAAGAAAATTGCAGCGCTCTACCCAGTCCACACATTCAACTATTACACAACCTGTACACTTTCGGCAAACTAATCTACGGCATCCACAAAAGAATTTTGCAGTTTTGTTTTGTTCACAGTTTACATTAACTTGGCTTTGCTTTTGCTTTCTGCTTCCCTCAACGATCGACTTTTGATAAGAATTGCTGAAAAGTGAAAGCAAAGTTGCGGCTAGTGGAGCTGTCTTTCCTTGAACATGAGCCTCTCTCAGTTCAGTGGCGAGCTGACACATAAAATTTCTTACTCGAGATAGCATCTCCAGTTTTTTTCTTGTACGACATATAGGCGTTGATACAAGCAAGGTCCAAAATATTGTAAAAGACAGCCACCGGCCACAGCCGTGTACCTACCTTCACCGAGTATTGTTGTGTCATCTGGTCAGCAATATCAATATCACATTTAGTTTTATTGTAGAATGTAACTGTTTCCGGTTTCTTTTTTGTTGTTTTATCGACCATAACAGATATGCTAAGTATACAAACATTTTTGTTTTGTTTGCACTGGTAAACTGTCAAGGTTGTGGCTTGGTTGTTGTCGCTTTTCGTTTGCAAGAGTTTACTGGAGTATCTGTTTGGTTGTAAAGCTTTTACCAGTGGCTGAACTTACTTTTGGGTTTTGTTCAGGGTCCCAACAAGTGACGTCTTTTTTTCCAGAGCTGCGTGGCAAGATGAGTCGAAGTAAAAAATTTGTCAGTTGTGACGTCCTTCCTTTTTCCAAGTACGGCCCCACTATATTTATTACCACACTCTTAGACAGTCTTTGTGTAGTTGGTCTGGCTTCATCTTTGCCAAGATATGGTATGGCGTTTGGTATATATTTAAATTCCACATCACCAGCCAGCCAAAATTTGATACCGAATTTGTCCGATTTGTTGGTCATATATTGTATAAATATGCAGCAGGCTGTAGTTGAAAATAATTGTTTGTCCACCGTAATATTTTCTTCTGGTTTTTAGCAAACAATGGAGTTTTCAATAAACCTATTCCAGACGGCAGAAATTAAAGCAAATTTATCAGTTTGAAGTCGAGATAATTTTGTGCTCCGCATATGAAATCGAAGAAACCTCATAATTTCGTAAAAGCGATTTTTACCCGTAGTTTCTGAAAAAAAAGTACTCCCGAATTTTTATTCCAAAACTCAAGAATCGGTCGGTTTCATAGATTTTTCTTTAGCTTTTAACTTTTTAGTTCAATTAGTGGTAGTTTCCAGCCAACACTGTTTTTCACCCTATGGGCTTCAGCTTCTTTAAACATTGTTGAACATGGGTAAGCATTGAATTACCGACAAGTAGCTCAAACACATTTAGCAGACCATCTAACATGCGATTGGCATATCGCGTTAGACTTCGCTTTCTGTTAGCACGTTCTGAGCTTGTAGCCTACCCTCCGATTCTGAAGAAAATTTGATGTACTCCCATTTTGTTCTGTCCTCAGCAACCAATTCAATTTCCGAAGTGTTGAGAGTAAGCCCATCACCCTGCGCTTGTGTTGCAGTTCTTGTATAATTGCTGCCACTGCCAGAGCTGACAAGTTGACATGATGCAGAATCAGTTTGCTCCAGGTCATCAACAACAGTCTCTGAATCCGATCCATCTAAAGAAATCACTTCCTATGTAGCTCGAACTTGATCTGAATTTGCCGACTCCTGATCTAAGTCTTCACAAACATTTTCACCTTCGCTTTCATTTCCCGAATCATCTTCTGCATCTTTTGCAATAGTAGTAGCCAAGCTAAAGTTTGGATTCCTTCTGGCCTCGGCATTTAGCAGATATATCAACATTATGAACTAGCTAGTAGCTAACTGTTGCCAGATACTGCAGGAATCGTTGCATGATTGTTTTGAAACAATAACACAACAGGCTTTATTATGAAGGTAATTTTAATCTTAGAGAAATTACAAGTTGCTTTCCGGTCAAAATGACACTTGGCGGTAATTTAAAATAAATCGCTTTCCAGCATCCGCTGTGCTTATTATAATGTAATAAAAATTAACATGCTAAAAGTTGACAAAGACTTAGGAAAAGTCAGAAAGTTTTAATATTTTAAGACATACGTAAGCAGAGATCTTCTTCTTCTTCTTTCGGCTTCTCCCTACTCGGGGTCGCCACAGAGCGATAGTAATCTCCATTTCACTCGGTCTACTTCATCTCCTTCCCTAGCTCCAACCCTTTCCATGTCTTCTCTCACCAAATCCATCCACCTTCTCCTTGGCCTTCCTCTTTTCCTTCTGCCTGGCACTGCCATCTCCATCATCCTTTTCCCCACGTAGTCTTCTTCTCTCCTTTTTACATGTCCATACCAACGTAGCCTCACATTCCGAAGTTTTTCTCCCAGCTTTGCAATTTTTGCAGTCCCTCTCACATATTCATTTCTTATCTTGTCCTTTCTTGTCACTCCCAGTGCCCATCTCACCATTTTCAACTCTGCAATTTCCATTTTTCCCATTTGCCGTTCAGTCACTGCCACCGTTTCCAGTCCATAAAGCATGGCTGGTCTAACAACACTCTTGTATATTTTACCCTTAACCTTTGCTGATAGCTTCCTGTCGCGCAGAACTCCAGATACCTTCCTCCAACTCATCCATCCTGCTTGGATCCTTCTCCTTACTTCTTCTTCACATCTTCCATCATTACTAACTGTTGACCCCAGGTATTTGAAGTTTTTGGCTTTCTTTACCTTTTCTTCTTGCAACTTCAACTCTTCTCCATCATCCACACCCCCAACCCTCATATATTCTGTCTTGCTCCGGCTCACTTTCAGGCCTCTTCTCTCCAGTGCATTTCTCCAAATCTCCAGGTCCTCCTCTAGCTCCCTATGATTTTGTCTACACAGAACTATGTCATCTGCAAACAGCATATCCCATGGTGCGTCCTTCCTGATGTTCTCCGTCAGCCTGTCCATAATGACGACAAGAAGAAATGGGCTGAGTGCTGAACCTTGGTGGAGTCCAACACCTACCTTAAATTCTGCTGCACTTCTCACAGTTGTTGTCGCTCCGTCGTACATATCCTGGATAATCCTTATGTAGCACTCTGATGTTTCAGCTAACCGCAAGCATTCCCACATTTCTTCTCTGGGTACCCTGTCGTATGCTTTCTCCAGGTCAATAAAGGCACAGTGCACTGCCTTCTGCCCTTCAGTCCATTTTTCCAACAGCATCCTTAGACAAAAGATTGCATCGGTGGTACTCCTTCCTGGCATGAACCCAAATTGTTGCTCAGCAATTGTCACCTCCTTCCTTATCCTTGCTTCTATTATCCTCTCCCACAATTTCATAGTGTGGCTCATCAACTTGATCCCCCGGTAGTTTCCACATTCTTTGATGTCTCCTTTACCTTTGTACAAAGGTACAAGCACGCTCCTCCTCCATTCATCTGGCATCTTCTCTCCTCGCAAGAGTCTGTTGAAAAACTTCACTAAAAACTCCACACCTTTATTGCCTAGAGCAATCCATGCTTCCACTGGTATGTCATCAGGTCCTTGAGCCTTTCCCTTCTTCATCCTCCTCAACCCAGTCCTGACTTCTTCTCCAGAGATATCTTCCACGTCCCTTTCTCTCTCTTCTGTTCTCGTTTCTCTTCTTTCTCTAGGGTTTTCATGGTTGAGTAAGTTGTCGAAATACTCCTTCCATCTCTGTTTCACTTTCTCTTCTTCCATCAGAATCTCCCCAGTTTTACTCTTGATTACTCTTACTTGTTGAACATCCTTGCTTTGTCTGTTTTTCTGCTTTGCTATTTTGAACACCTCATTTTCCCCCTCCTTTGTTTCCAGTTTTTCATACAGTTCCTCATATGCCTTGTTTCTTGCCTTTGCCACTTCTCTCTTAGCTTGCTTTATTGCAGTTTTATATGCCAACTTGCTTGCATCATCTCTGATGGTATCCCATGCCTTTTTAGCTTTTTTCTTATCCTTTAGCTTCTCTTGTACTTCCTGGTTCCACCACCACGTTTCCTGTCTACCTGCCGGGCTAACTTTTCCTGATGTTTCACCCAGTTCCTTTCTGGCAATGCTCCGTATCATTTCAGCTATTGTTTGCCAGTCTTCCTGTCCACTAAGTATTCCGCTTTCAATCACATCCATTTTGAATTTACTGTTCACTTTCGAGTCCTTTAATTTCCACCATTTTATTCTCTTCACTAGTTTTGGTGCTTTCCTCCACTTTGTCCAGATGATTATCGCACTGACCACTATTCTGTGCTGTTTTGCTACACTTTCACCTACAACAACTTTTGTATCCACCACCTCCTTGATTCTTTGTCTTCTCACCATGATATATTCCACCTGCGAACTGCGTCCGCCACTGCTGTAGGTGACTCTATGTGCCGGTTTCTTTACAAAATATGTGTTGGTGATTGCTAGTTCCCTTCTCTTAGCAAAATCCACCACTGCTTGTCCTTCATTATTTCTTTTCCCTAATCCGTGTCTGCCCATGCATTCTTCATCACCATTATTCCCTTCTCCTACGTGCCCATTCAGGTCTGCTCCCACCACAATTCTTTCATTTCTTGGTATCTTTTCCACTGTCTCATCTAGGTCCAGCCAGAATGTTTCCTTTTCTTCACGTATGCACCCCACCTGTGGCGCATATGCACTGATGACATTCAACATAACACCATCAAGCTCCATCTTCAAGCATATTATCCTTTCTGATACCCTCCATAATTCCACTACCCTGTCCACATGCTCCTTTTTCAATATGATTCCTACACCATTCTTTTTGTTTCCACTTCCACAGTACCACATTTTATATCCTCCACCTATGCATCTTGCTCTCTCCCCCTTCCAGCGAGTTTCCTGCACACACAGTATGTCCACCCCTCTTCGTTCCATAAGATCCGCCACTTCTCTTCCTTTACCAGTCATGGTTCCAACATTTAATGTAGCAACCCTCAGCTTGATCTTCTTAACTTTCTTCCTCTCTTCATTTCTCTCCTTCCTTCTTCTCCGCTGTTTTCCACCTCTTCTTTGCATCCAAGTAGCATGTCCACCAGTAACCCTTGGTGCCCAGTCACTGGTAACGGTCGTTGTTTTCCCGGGCCTCGACCGATCCGGTATGAAGTTAGATTTTACAACGCGCATTGAAAAAAAATACATACGTAAGCAGAGATATGAGCAATTAAAAATTAAAAACGGTCAAAATGACCGCACCGGTAATTCTAGTGTTAATTGCAAGTGAAGAAAATTCAGATAAATAATTTATTATACTAGTAATAAGTGATTGGTTAGAATGTGCTTAATGTTTGCTCATCGTTTAGTTTAACTAAGACTTGGCTATTTAATGTGTCATTAGTTAGATAAATGTTTATTATTGTTACTCTGCCTTTCCAACTCTGTCTTTTCTGTTTAATAGAAAACCTCGAAGTTGGACTATCTGTCAATAAAAAATTCGTTTAGAAGAATTTTTCGGCTCATTTTCTTACCCTTGTGTATTCTCGCGTATCACTGGGCGCCTTTTAGAGACATTACAGAAGCAAGTTAACAAATGATTTGAAAATAACTTCAACTACTAAACAAAGTGAAACTGATAACGAAAACGTAACTGAATGTGAGCTGATAAAAAAGTCGATTGAAATTAGAGTGACGAAGGAGAGGTGCAAGGCGCGGCAAACTTACGTACAGATGCGGTGATTAGTAAGATCACAGTTTACGTAAAAAAAGTAAAATAGATTTTGTTATCAATAAACTTGTTGTAAAATCCAGCATGGTGTACAACTTGCTATCAGTTGGTTAGCCAGAGTAGTGGACTATTAATGCGACAATTAGAGCTTTAAACAAAGTTGCTACCATAAATGCTCAAGAAATTATAGGTTAATAATATGCTAAGCTGTTTCACTTTGCCCCACCTTCCCTATCAACCATGGACACAGTTTTCCATTAAGCATTCGATCTATTCGGTTCTAATTCTAAATTTTAACAAATTGAACAAAAAATCTCTTTGAAGCAAAATAAAAGTATAAGCTTTCGTACAGAGGGCTGCTTAATTAAGAGGTCATCAATCTTATCTTCAGAGGCGCCGGAAATTTTTTTAACGGGAGGGGCAAAATTTAGAAAAAAGGGTACTTTTTTTGAATGAAAGGGATTTTCAACAAATGCAAATTTTAGCATATCAGACATAATTTTAACTAATAAAACGAAAAAAATTTGAACAGACGGTTTGTAGTACAAAATTTGATAATAGCGATTAGAACTGAAATTTTTCCCAAAACTTTTCTTCCGACACTCTTCAAAACAGTGGCGTACCGAGGATTTTTGAAAGGGAAGAATGCATACATTTAGAATCAAATATGCTAGGTGGAATTTTTTTTCAAGTTGTAAAAAAAGGTTTTCACTTTGAATTTGTCTCGGTTTTGTCAATTTTTCGGCTCAAAAACAAATAATCTCTAAAAAAAAGTCCTCACTTTAAATCTATCTCTTTTTCTCGTATTAGTGATCTCCAAGGGGAGAAATGGCACAATGCCTCCCCTCCCTAAATATGCTACTGCTTTAGGAAAAATCGTCGGAAGGAAGAAGTGAGCCAAACTGATTTATAAAGTAAAGAAGAAGGCTTTCATTAATTGAGAGTCTTTGGTGATTAAAAAAATTTCAGGATATGAACTGGCCAGTGAAAATAGGTTTCTGTATATCGAAACCACAAATTCAAATTCTTGCCTTTCTACTAAGTCTTCTAAGAAAGGAAGAGAGTGATAGGCTCCTTTTTCGTGAGTAAATTGTAGAGAAAGACAGAGACAAGTCAAGATAAAGGTAAATCAGAAAACTATTGAGGGTTTAGGCTTTCAACGACGCAAAATTAATCTTATTGGTACATTGGTTCACAGGGCGTTTGTGATCTGCTCAAAAAGCAAATGGCAAACGAAATTGTACAAAATTGGATTTATTTTAATCACTAACGGTACCCAGAACATGTAATTAACGATACTTTTTTTCGAAAAGTTAAACAACTAAATGCCAAACTGATCTATGAAGCGGAAAAATTCCCAGTCTGCTTCCATCGATAGGAACAGTTTCAAATCGATTCCGGGATAGCTTTCATCACCCCTGCAAAGCTAACAGTAGCTTACAACATCGCGTTTTTACAAGTCTGCCATTGCCAACATCTGCTGGATAATGGCCTCTTTCTTACAGCTATAACAGAGTCTTTATTATTATTTGAAACTGTTCAAAAAAAGTTTTTACAGATACAATTCGGCTCCGGTTTTGTATTTATTAATACTTAACCAGTATTTATATCGTTAAGCCTAAATGGTCTTTGGATCAAAACAATGAACGCTTCTTGTGAAAGTTTTTTTTTGGTCCACATTTTAAAGATTTTACTTTTAAACTCTTTTTTATATTTTTAGGTCTTTACTAAGTTTTATAGTAAAAATAATCTCCAATACGCTAAAATTTACCTGTGTTAAACAGTCTTTTCAATAAAAGCAGTGTCTTTTTTAAATTTTGCTTCCTTTCTCAGCTGGTGGCTTTTTTCAGAAAAAATTTAGTGACGCTAATGTCTAAATAGATACTGTATTTTACAAATTTTTTAGATTTAATTTTGGTGGAGATTATATAATTGCAGAAACAGGTGTAACCAAATATTTCTGTTTTGCATATTTGAAAGAGCACTATCTGCCCCCCGTGCCCCGCATTTTAAAAATATATCAGGGTCAAGGGGCTTTTTCTTCTTTTCCCGATTTTTTAAAAATTTGTTAATTAGCTGAATTATTTATTAATTAGCTTCCTTTCCCGAATTTTTTAAAATTTGTTAATTAGCTGAGGTCGAGTCTAATTCGAAAAAAACAATTGGAGTAAGAGTTACTTTTAAGGAGAAACAGGGTTAGTTTTAAAGAGAAAGCAGTTGGTGTAAAAGAAACTAAGTTGTTCTTAAGCATCTTAACAAATTTAAAAAAATTTTGGGCCCGTTATGGGCCCGCAAGAACAATTTGCGCGGATTTTCTTCTCTTTTTATTTCTTAGAGCAACTAGTTCTGTTTCTTTTTTACTCTCACTCCAATCGTTTTTTCTTCGAATTGGACTGGACCGTTTCAATTTCAGCTCAAAAATTTCACGCAAAATGACGCATTCCGTTGACGCTTTATATGGTAAACTGAAGGTACGTTTGAGCTGCAATAATTCAGCTCACTCGATCTAATCATAGGCGTAACAAGTACAACGCTTCGCTTTCTTTGGCATAAAGTTGTTTAATTAAAATGCTTAGTTTGCAATAAACTTTAATATTGTTTAAATTAACACAAATTGTGTTTTACAGATGGCAGATTTGCGGGCGCAAATTGTGAGGAACCAAGGGATAATTGCTTTTAAATTTTTCTGGATGGAAGAATTACGTTCGACTTGTTTCTGCAATTATATAATCTTGATTAAAATCTAATCCAATAATCCAACGAAGTTTGTATAAAAATATCGATTTAGACAAGAGGTCACCCAACTTTTTTCAAAAAGAACAACCTAGCATATAAAAGTAATTTAGTGAGAGACACAAAATTTAGAAAGAGGAAACCTTTTTATTAAAAAGGCACTCTCAACAAAGGTATGATTTCGGAAATTGGAAAAAAAATTTTTTCTAGAAAATTGGTGAAGACCCAAAAAAATGGTCTTCATGTGAGTTTGAACTGATGGTGTTAATCTTAGTGCGAAATGAAGAGCGATAGAATAGAAAAGGTCCTCATTCGCAGCAGGGACGTTCCACATTTTTGAATATATCCGAAATATTTTTTGGTTGAGTAAAAAAACACAGCGGCCGAATAATGAAGACCTATATTTATTAGTTTTTTGGTCTTCAATAAATTTTTTAAACCTACGCTTAAAATTTGTATAGAGTGCCTTTTCGACCAAAAAGTGCCCTTTTTAAAATTTTCCGCCCGGCAAAAAACATTTTCGGCACTTTTGATGACAGTATCTTTTCGTATTTTACTTACCAGCCGCCGCTGTGCATCAACATTATGTAACACAAGTCCTTTTCGTAAAAAAAATTATACGTAAACGATATTAGTCATATGCTTTTGAGTGCTTTTGTTGTTTTGTTTTGGTGTGACGTCGTTAAAAAAAATTTAAAATTACAGTAAATACACAAACTTTTTAATGTTTCCATGGTTCTTAATAAATTTCGGTGCAAATGTTTTAAAGCTTTAACAAGAAAAATAACATTGCATTGCCGCCCCAGTTTATGTCAGAATGTTTTTGCAAATACACGCAGTATATACAATACTTTGTAGCCAACCGTAAATACTTATGATGCAGTAAGTTTAGACCCTAATAAACGACTTAAGTGTTATTTTTCTCTTGGGTGATTTTAGAAATAAGAATAAAAATATAAAAAAACATATAAATCCTTGCCTTTATTAAAAATAAACCAATCTTCTGTTGAGCTTTCGATCAGTTGATTGTAGTGAGAGGTGGAAATAACAGGCTCTAACACTCTGAGTGACAATATGCAATGTGACGAAGCTTTCAAGATGTCTTGAATTTCCTCCACTTTGCCCATGTGCTTTTCCAAATCCTCTATAAACAGGTTAAAAATAGGCAAAAAATGAGTTAAAAAATTCAAGTAATGCTTGTTTAAACTATAGAAAAGAATTTATGGGTTTTGCGACAAATTAAACAGAGAGTCAAAGTAGAATTACATGATATAGCGAAGATCAGTAGGATATGTATACATTATATACATCCAACATTCTACTCCCCAAAAGATGTAAAAACTACAAATTATGCTGATGCTTTAACCCTCACTAATCTTACACCTAAGCCGTAAGGCTCAGCAACACATTCAACTATATCTTCTCAAATCTATAAATGGGCCACTCTAATAATCTCCAATAAGCATAGACAAAACTACAAAAACACTTTTTAAACAGACGCATCTGATTATGGTACAATTCTTTCATTTAAATTAAACAATCAAACACTAAACACTACAGCCAAAAATTTTTGGAATCACCTTAGAAATTTATGGTACTACGACAGTTGATCGAACTACACTTAATCGTACGACACTTGATCGTACGACACTTGTCGGAACAAAATTTGATCAAAACGACATTTGATCGAAACGATACTTGATGGAAACAACCCGTGATTGAAATGATAGTTAATAAAAAAATATTTACTTTTGTATGTTTCTGCGATTAAACAATCTCTTTGTTACTGTAAATTAGATTCACAAAAAGCAGAGGCAATCAGTAAAAAGACAGTTTGGTTTTATTTTTTACAATTTTTTGTCAATGTTGAGGTCAGGGTTTCCTAACAAGGTCCCTGTGCAAAGAATTTTTAGGGGGGCAACAAGTATATCTCTTGTCACGGTTATGTTTCGTTAGATGCCTATTGCTATAATTTTTTTGCATTCTTTTTACATTGTAGTCAGTAGCGTATTTAGGGGGGCATTGTGCCATGGTCCCACCCTGAAGACCCATTGAAGAAATCAGAGACAGATTCAAAGGGAAAACCTTTTTTAAAGGTTACTATGTTTTTGGGACACAAAATTGTCAAAACCGGGATAGATCCAAAATGAAAAAATTTTTTTTAAAGATCACAGTGTTTTTGGGATACCAAATTGCCGAAACCGGGATAGATTCAAAGTTTAGTTCAGTTTTCTTTTATTTCTGCTTCGCCACATAATAAAAATGCAACTATAATTATTTAATAATAAACATAATTAAGGCTGCCGATTAGAAAAAGGAAGAAGCAAGAAAACGAATGTACGTTGTAGCTTGCAAAGATAGTAATAAATTATTTATAGACGTTGTATTACAAGAAGCAAGGTTGCTTCACTTCAATATAATTTTGTTTATAAAAGATAAAAGAAAGAAATAAATAAGAAGCGTCATTGAAAAATTAAGTTACATTGAGGTCATTTGATAAAAGAAAAAGTTGTAAATTTTCTCTTTCATTGTTCGATCAAGTCTCATTCAATCAAATGTCGTTCGATCAACAGTCGTTTGATCAACTGTCGGGTCACGAGAGTTTATACCTAAAACTAACATTTTTTACAGCTTGCAAACGTCGCTTACAGTCACAAAACAAACAAACCTTTAACATTAGCAAAACATTCACTTGTACTAAATGGAGTTAACAAAATAAAGTAATCCTCTCACTTGCGCTATTTTAAAAATATGCAAAAACCTTAGAGCCCTAACATATTGATCTCTTCTGCACGATGGATCACCCTTTTGATCCATGGAAACAATGCGTTGACATGACGATGGATCATATGAGTGATCCATATTTTATAAACGCTGTTTCACAAACCATAAAACTTCGTAATACTTGCACGTAAGAGTTTTTTTAGCCTCGTAATGGATGATAAAGTGTGACGTCATAAAATGTCAAACAATCACAAAAAAGATAGAAAATGACTAGTTGAAAACTTTGTTTGTTTGAAAACTCGTGTGGAAGGGGTTAAATACCCCAATATCAACAACAAATTTCGAACAATTCAGAGCACAACTTCGCTCATTGCCACAAGCATTGACACTAATACTCAGTACCTACATGAGGAAACCACTGAATTTGCAATGGAAACCCATTTCAAGTTTCAATATAGTCAACTTAAACAAATAACAGAAACACATTTTTTACATCATTTTAATGCACATTCAGTTCCTCTCAAAAGCGTGGAGGTAACAATCTTTTAAAACAATAATCACACTAACACCATTAACCCTGATCCAAACATCACAACTAGGGAATGTGACAAAAAAACTCAAACACATCCATATCACCATTGCATCACAATACCTTACCTCCCGAAAAAAATAAAACCATCATTATACGGCACGATATACTAGCGCCTTTCAACCGTGATTCCGTATATTGCTAGGTTTCCTTGAAACTAATCCAAAAATGCTTAAACTTTAATTTTTTTTTGTTGATTCTTATTAACTGTATTAAATAGTTGTTCTACAAAATTTGCAAAATCCGTGATGCCAAAAAAGTTGAAGACACTAACATATATCATCAAAAAAATACATCATATCAGGGACTCCTAAACATTGCATCACATGCGTCCAAAACTGGAACAGCTAAAAACCGACAACGCACCAACACCACAACTCGGCTAAAAAAAAACTTACGAGCAGCAGAAAATCTAGTAGATTACCTTCTTTGAGGGGTTAAGCAATAGTTTCTCCGAGATCAGCCTTGGAGGAGCGGTAGCAATAATATTTAACAACTTCAATCAGCTGATTAAACTTAAAATTTACAAAAAAATGTTTTTTCTTACTTTTTAGATCGATAAAAGTCTTTTTGGAAAAGGTGTTTTCTGTCTTCGAAAGATGTGAGTTTAAATTGTACTTCTTCAGACTTTCCACTTTTCCTCTACCCCCAACTCGAACCAATCCCTTAGGGTGGAACTTTACGATTCCTTCAAGAAACTGATCCAGTGCATGATTGGTGTAGCAGACCACCAAAATAGGAGCTGCTGGGACATTTTTATTCGCTTTTTGTTTTTGCTTTTCTTTTTGCTCTTCAAAGTCAGATCTGCGGTAAAAACAATGAAGCTTTAAAATATGCGTGAAACATGCAGAAATATAAGTAAATAAACGATGCAGTTTTGACAAAGGAATTCTACTTTGGCCTCGTACATGATGGTGCTGATCGCAGCATTATAGAATAATTAATATCAATTTTAATAGGCCTATGTGTAGCTAAGTAAAACTTTTAAACTTTTTATCAATTTAATGTCTTAATTTGCATTTAAAGTAAAATACAGTCAAACCTCGGTTTACGAACGTCTCGGAATTTGAAAAATTCGGTTTTCGAACAGAAATTTTGAGTTAAAAATGATCCGGTATTCGAACAAAAATTCGGTTCTCGAACAACTTTTTTTGTTCACCAGCATACGAGTTACAGTACATTTATTGTTACTTGCTTTATTGTTACTTGTGCTTTATTGTTACGTTTATAACATTCATTGTTACACTATGCATTTACAATTTTATTCTACAAAACATTCTTTTCTCTTCATTAGCCCTAAGTCATGGATCCAATGAAAGCGAGAAGTGATATTGGCCAAGGAAAAAAATACATGTATTATTAAATATACATTGTTATGTAAATTTTTATTCTATATAAAGTTGTGTAAATGTAAATTACTTGTGTTGTTTTGTTTTATTTACTCTTGGAAGAAATGGTTTTATTTTATGATATACAAGGTATATTGTAAACAGGTAAATAAGTTATTCTTTTGGCGCGTGGAACGAATTAACCTTTTTTACATTATTTATAATCGGAAAATATGATTCGGTTTTCGAACAATTCGGTTTTCGAACAGCTTTCCAGAACGAATTGTATTCGTAAACCGAGGTTTGTGTAGAAAATTACCAACGCACGTGTTTTATTTTATTTCTTTTGAGTTTCTAATCATAATTTGCGCGAGCACTCGCTGCCAGCGCCTTTTTTGTTTTACGCTTTATTTTTAATTGATCTCACCTTGAAGCATAGTTGTGTCTGCAGCGCGTTGATTTTAGAGCTGGCTTTTTGCGTTTGTTCATACTTCTCAATTTGTGAGGCGACCAGCTGCAATGTTTGTGGGCGGCTGGTTGAAGTCTGAGTAGACTTAGCGTGCAGATTAAGGTAATTCCCGTTTCCCCGTGAGTCAGCACCGAAGTGAACTGCTCGGTAAGACATCTATGCGTTTTCTTTTTGTGTTTAATTTTTAGTTCGTTTTTATTTATTTACAGATTATCGTTTCCGCTTTCGTTTCCGCTTTCATTTTCGCTTTCATTTCCACATTTCAACGTTTCAGCTATTACTTGTTTTCAATTAAATTATTTCTTTGGTTATTATTTCCTTTTAATTTGACGAAGCCGGAAGCGCGTTGATCGACACTTCACTTTGCGGTAATCGGCTACTTCAGCGCCGTTTACCGTTACAAAAAAGTAATCGAGCAATTTCGGTGAGTCCGTATTGTTCTTATTTTTATGATAATGTCGTTGGGTAACTCAAAATGAAGTTTACAAGGCTCTGCAAAATTTGTATGTTAGAGCAGAGAGTTTAATGATGAAGCCTGAGGGTTATAAACCGCTGTTAACCCTTTTATCTGATATTCGTCAAAAATTTGAAAATTTGACTAATTTGTTAGAAGCTCTTGATGAACAAGAAGCCTTGAATTTAAATTTTAGTGAGAACAGCGTTGTTGTGGAGAATCAGCAGTTTGAGGAGCGTGTTCAACGCTGGATGGGGGATACTGAGGATAAGTTGGGCAAAGAGAGTCGCGCTTTTCGTATGAACGCTCCTGGGTGAGAGCTGGCAGTTATTCTACCTCTAGTTCGATTCGTAGTGAGAAACAAAGGTCACTTGCACGGCAGCTGTCCAGCAAGAAAGTGCCAGAGTTTACGAAACGAGACAAAAAACTAGAGAAAGAGCTGAAGAGATGAAAAGAAAGCTTATGCGCGAAGCCGAAGAAGCAAGAAAAAAGGCTGAGCGAGAAGCCGAAGAAGCAAGACAAAGAGCTGAGCAAGAAGTAGAAGAAGCAAGAAAAAGAGCTAATGAAGCCATGGAAGAGGTAAATAGACAAATGAAAATGGAGAAAGAAGAATTAGAAAGAGTTTTACTAGATAAAAAGCGCAATTAAGAATTAGCAAGGATTGAGGCAGAAGCTTGGGAAGAATTAAGCTGTGGAAAAGCAGAGGAAGGCACTAGCACACGAAAGGTGCCGCATTTAAAAATACGTGATTATTCCAAACCGTTTAGTGAAAATGTTACAACTGTTAAAAACGCGCCATTGCATAATTTTCCGCCTCGTACTTCATTGCTTACTAACATTCCCAAAAGTTCTGTTCAAATCGATAGACCATTTCCCGTTACTTTTGCAGAACCTCCTGATCAAGATTCGCGTATTAAAGTTAAAAATTCAAGCTTTAGTCAAAAACCGGAAAGTCAGTTTAAGTCTAAATTTGATTATCGCAACACAGAGCAAGCGCAAAGACAAGAATCGTTAACTTTGCCAACTAGTTTTCATAAATATAATGCCTCTAAAATGCGTCCTGCACCGCCGGTTGTAATTCAAAAATTTAATGGTGATCCTATGGAATATTGGTTGTTTGTTAGACAGTTTGAGGCTCATGTATCAGGAAAGGTTGAAGATTACGAATTATTTCCGTTGTTGCATCAATATTGTGAATCGCATGTACAATCTAAATTTAGTTATGTGTCGAATCAGTCGCCTGTAACTGCGTTTCAAAAAGCATGGGACATTCTTTTTGATGAATATGGTCATCCCTACGAAATAGCTAGATGTTGCGAAGAGCGATTAAAAAATGTTCATAAAATTCCCGATGATGACAAAAATAAGCTTAAATCATTGTCTCAACTTCTTGAAAAGTGCTGTGTGTCTCTAAAAAATATTGAACAAGTTTCGAGTTTAGATTCAATGCATGTGATTATGGGCGTTGTTAACAAACTGCCAATTAATTTGAAACGAGCTTGGGTAGAATATGCGGTACAAATTGAACAACAAACTGGTGAGAGAGCGAAGTTTCTTGATTTGTCCAAATTTGTTACAGAAAAAAAGTCGAATTGCTAATTCTATTTTTGGTAGAGAAACGTTTCAAACTAATTACAAATCTCGCCGCGAAAGCGCGTATGTTTCTGCAACGACAAAAAATGTAAATGACGCGTTGAGTGTGGAAAAAAGTCGATGTTTTTATTGTGAAAAAGTACACAAGCTAATTGATTGCGATAAGTTCAAAAATTTAACGTACGAAGAAAAGTACAAATTTGTTAAAGCAAAGGGACTTTGTTTTAAATGTTTAAGCGGTAACCATTTCGCTCGTTACTGCAAATCGAGTTGCAAAGGAACCTTTCACCACACTCTTCATAAAATTACTGACACTGAAGTGACGGGTCACGTCGACACCTGTAGTTCTGTTCAACTTAATAAATCGACTGGTAATGTCCAGCATGTCTTTTTAAATGTTGTTCCGGTGCGCGTTCGCTGCGAAGGTAAAGAAACAGAGGTATACGCATTTTTAGATCAAGGTTCTACCGCTTGTTTTTGCGACCGCAGTTTGGCAAGGGAATTGCAACTGAGCGGCACGAGTCGACAGCTTAAAGTGCAAACGTTGACAGAGACAAAATCTTATAAAACTGTGTCTGCAGAGATGGAAGTTAAAGGTTTGTTTGACGGAGATTGGGTCCAGCTTCCAGACGTTACAGTTGTAGATGAAATACCTGTACAGCCAAACGTAATTCCCACATCACAGATATTAAGCGATCATAGCTATTTAGCTGATATTAATTTTTCAAAGCTTGACAAGCAAAACGTACAGCTTTTGATTGATGCTAATGTCCCTAGAGTATTTAGATTAGAAGATTTAAGATCTGCTCCGGATAAATTATCACCTGACGCTGTGAAGTCAGCTTTGGGATGGTCTTTGCTTGGGCCCTGTTCTAAATTTAATTGCACAGTATCCAGTAGTGATAAAAATGTTTACTACGTTTCAACTGAACGCAACAATTTCGAGGAGGATGATAGAAATTTTATTTATGAATCACGCAGAAATTTTTCAAATATTCAGTTTCAATGTTATGACGAAGATAATTATTATTCGAAACCAATTTCGATGAATGACTTTAAAGTTTATAGAATGCTTAAAAGTTCGATCAAGCTAGTTGATGACCACTACGAGTTACCACTACCCTGGAAGTATGAAGATCAGATTATGCCAAACAATAAAAATTTAGTACTTAAGCGATTAAATCATTTAAAGCGAAAATTAATGCGTAACAGCGATCTGAAACAGAAATATTCAATTCAAATTCAAACAATGTTAGACAAAAACTACGCAGAACTTGTTCACGATAACTTTCAAATAACTTCTAAGAAGGTTTGGTATATCCCCCATCACTCAGTAATAAACCCCCATAAACCCGACAAGTTGAGAGTGGTTTTTGATTGCAGTGCTGAGTATAAAGGTATTTCTTTAAATCTTTGATGCAGGGGCCCCACTTGATGAACGATTTAGTAGCTATTCCTTCCCGCTTTCGTAAAGAAAAAATAGCTTAAGTTTTTTGTGGTGGCCTGATGGAAATCTTGAAAGCCAACCAGTAGTGCATAGAATGAAAGTTCATCTTTTTGGTGCAACCTCGTCTCCATGCTGCGCAAGTTTTGCGTTGCGTCAAGCGGCCATTGATTTCGGCGCTCAATTCGAACCTTATATCAGTTCTGCAATTGAAGAACATTTTTATGTTGATGACTTTTTAATTAGCGTACCTAACGTTGAAATCGGACTTAAATTAATGAAAGATATAAAGCATCTGTTGTCGAAGGCAAGTTTTAATCTTACGAAGTGGTGCTCAAACTGCCCTGAAATAATAAAACATTTGCCTGAGAATGAACTTTCGAAATCACTACAAATTAACGCTCTGAACAAAAATTCTAGTGAACGGTCTTAGGAGTAAATTGGAACCTCAATACTGATTGTTTCTATTTTGTAGTAGAACTTCCGGATAAGCCATGTACGAAACATGGTGTTTTATCTTCGATCAACTCCATTTTCGACCCGCTTGGATTGCTGTGCCCAGTGATTGTTGAAGCCAAGCTTCTATCGACGACTATGCGAGCTGGAGTTAGAATGGGACGAACCTATTCCTTCCTTAGAATTCAATAAGTGGCAACAATGGATCCAAACGCTGGAGCATCTGAAGTCGATGTCTATCCCAAGATGTCATGGCGGAGCAAATATGACGTTGAACCAGTTACTACAACGATATTGGATTTTACGAAGTACAGCTATTGTTCGCAGAGTACTTAATTCCTGCATGCATTGCCGACGACGCTATGAAAAGCCGGGATTACAAAAGATGGCTGATCTTCCTCCGTCGCGTCTACAAATCGATACTCATCCCTTTGCATACTGTGGCGTTGACTACTTCGGACCGTTGCTCGTGAAACAACGGCGTTCTCAAGTAAAAAGATATGGTTGCCTTTTTACTTGTTTAACTTCTAGAGCAATTCATATTGAAGTCGCGATGGATCTGACAACCGACGCCTTCAACGCCTTACATCGTTTCCTATCAAAAAGAGGTCCCGTTCTGCACTTCTTCTCCGACAACGGAACCAATTTCGTTTCCGCCGAGAAGACCCTTCGTGAAGCCCTGCGCCAGTGGAATCAGCACCAGATTGAAGATTTTCTCCTTCAAAAAGAAATTCAATGGACTTTCAATCCCCCAAATGCCAGCCACATGGGTGGTGCTTGGGAGAGAATGATTCGGTCAGTCAGACGAATTTTAACTTCATTGATGACGGAACTAACTCTTGATGACGATCAACTTCACAACTTTTTATTGGAAGCAGAGTCTATTTTAAACTCTCGCCCTCTAACTCCAATCACAACTGATGCAGATGGTTCGGAGCCATTGATGCCTAATCATCTTTTGAAATTGTGTCCTACTGGCAACTTCCCCCCCGCACTTCCTTCTGATGAGCACTGTTATCCCAAAAGACGTTGGAAAAATTTACAATATCTAGCTGACCAATTTTGGAAAAGATGGTCTAGAGAATATTTAAAGACGATAATCGCCCGCCAAAAATGGTTTAAGAAGAAGACCAATTTTCAAAAAGACGATGTTGTTCTACTCGTGGATGATTCGATTCCTCGTTCGCAATGGCGTCTTGGCAAAGTTGTAAAGCTGTTCCCCGACGAACAAGGCTTGGTGCGCCAAGTCGCAGTAAAAACGCGTGGTTCTGAAGTACGGCGGCCCGTTCATAAACTGTGCTTGGTGGTTCCCGCGAATCTTGATGTTATGCCGCGGAAGGACTCTTAAGTTTTTTAAATGTTTCCGTTAATGTTATTTATGTTGTGTGCAGCGTTGGTAATTTTTTTTTTCTTTTTCTTTTTTAATTTCTCGGGTGTTGGGAGTGTAGAAAATTACCAACGCACGTGTTTTATTTTATTTCTTTTGAGTTTCTAATCATAATTTGCGCGAGCACTCGCTGCCAGCGCCTTTTTTGTTTTACGCTTTATTTTTAATTAATCTCACCTTGAAGCATAGTTGTGTCTGCAGCGCGTTGATTTTAGAGCTGGCTTTTTTGCGTTTGTTCACACTTCTCAATTTGTGAGGCGACCAGCTGCAGTGTTTGTGGGCGGCTGGTTGAAGTCTGAGTAGACTTAGCGTGCAGATTAAGGTAATTCCCGTTTTCCCCGTGAGTCAGCACCGAAGTGAACTGCTCGGTAAGACACCTATGCGTTTTCTTTTTGTGTTTAATTTTTAGTTCGTTTTTATTTATTTACAGATTATCGTTTCCGCTTTCGTTTCCGCTTTCATTTTCGCTTTCATTTCCACGTTTCAACGTTTCAGCTATTACTTGTTTTCAATTAAATTATTTCTTTGGTTATTATTTCCTTTTAATTTGACGAAGCCGGAAGCGCGTTGATCGACACTTCACTTTGCGGTAATCGGCTACTTCAGCGCCGTTTACCGTTACAGTTTGACTGTAGAAAGTTTTTACATTTCTGCCAAGTTTTAAAGCCTAGGTTGTCAAAAAAATAAAAAAAAATAAAGTAATAAATTTTATCGGGATGCTATAGAAACTTTAACAAACTATATGTGTGTCATCTACAATTCTGAAAGACGAGAAAATTTCAATCACTTACCTCTCACCAGACTGCGTCCAATGTATAGATTCCATGAGTTCGGTCATTAATTGTTGTTTAGGACTTATTCTATAAAACTTAATTAAGTAGCAAAGTTGAAAATATTTTAATTGTGTATCTTTCGATTTTTAAGTCTCATTCAATCAGCTTTAAGAAAATTTCGCTTTCTAGTCTTTTAATATATAATAATTAACCTATGACGTTATTGGTAGGAAATAACTAGCTATAGTAACAAGTAGCAAGTCCAGTTGATGACAATAGAAAAAAAAAAAATTATGAACTGGACCGATAAAAGCGATGAAATGCTAAATTGAAAATAGACACTTTTTTATAAAATTTACAAAAAAATTTATATAATTGATGTCTACTAATGACAGCTAAGTTATTACAATCAGTTAGCTTTTTTTAGCTAATGACTTCAAAGCTCACTTTTGATTTATTTAAAAGAATTTTTTTGTGAAAAACTTGAAATAAATTTTTTTAGAAATTAACTGAATCGTACGCTGTGAAAAAACTATTTTAGTTCTACTCATACTTTTGGTAAATTTCTTGTTTAACCTTATTCTCCTCAAACTTTTTCAAGCTGCTGACTTCTCAACGTAGTTTTAGAAGCAAGCCAAATTTCGCGATTTATAACTCAAAAACTTTTATAGTGTGATTAGTGTGATTTCAAAGTTTTTCCAGAGAAAAAGATTAACAAATTTATCCCGGGAAAAGACTTTTTAAAAAATACTTAGAAAATCAACTTTAAAAAAACTAACGGATGATTAAAAAATAAACACGTTACCGGTTATGGAGAAGCATCTTTACGATCATTAGTCCTACAAATGTCTTTCCTGTTCCTGGAGGCCCTTGAATGATTGAAAACTCGTTCGTAAGTGCAGTTTCAAGGGCGCCAACTTGTGACGGATCGAGACCAAGCAAATCAGCGTTTGGCCAGTGATCTAGGTCAAGTACGTCAAAAACGTAATTGCTTGATGACGTTTCTGCAAAGATGAAACAATTAAAAACAAAACATAATACAATCAATAGAAGATCAGGTCATACGAAAAACAAATAATAAATGATTTTTAAACTCTGTCGAGAAAATAATAAAAAATCAAAAAGTTTTTATGCGTTGGTCGAATTTACAGTTTTGTGTTTTTTTTACTTTCTACACTGTTAGCTATTGAAATCTGTTTTGCCGGACATATTACATACTATATTATATTACATTCTCATTCTCAGCGACTGCTGTTTACCGCTACTATCGCACCCTTCCCAAAAAAAGTTATTTTTTTTTATTTGAATTGAATTTTGTGGTGTAGTTTATCATTGACTACTGCTTACAGAACATGGATCTGTAGTTTTACATAATTTTGCTGCAACACATAAGAATGGTGCTTTGGTGCGAAGGGTTGAATTGACAGAAGTGAACTCTTAATGAGCTCGAGTTGGATTCCCGGATCGTAAGGAGTCCGCTCTTACTCTGAAAAATTTAGCACCATACCGGCCGCCATTATCACAGATGAAAAACGATGATTTGATCTTGAATAAAAGCTTAAATGTTAAAGGTCTCTCTGTAACCAGCAATCCATTCAATAAAGAGAAATCTGAAGGCCCTAACTCAACACAGCCAAGTTAATATTGGCCTTTGTATTGTAAATGCTTTTTGATGTTGTGCAGATTAAAGTTGTTTTGTGTCATTTACGAGGCGAAAAGATATATCAGTAACTAAAAAACTCAACTTAAAAAAGTATAGAAAACCAAAAAACTTTTAGATTATCGAGCAGGAGCAGATTTTAATGATGTATTTTGTATCATTGTTATTGAATAGTTGAGCGAGTTTTAATCTTTTGGTCTTACTTCAAAAACAGCTAGCGAAAATTCTATTTTCTGTCAATGCAAACAAAACGTTACAGGTTTTTCATTAGTAAGATAACCCCAGTTTGAGTAGGCATGCTCTAGTTCAGGGTTTCCCAAAATTTTAGTTCATCGGTACCCTTTGGACACTGTAGAGGTTTGCATGTACCCCCAAAATTTTGTGAAGTTTCTCTAAAAAAAAGGCTTTCGGTTAGAATCAGCCACTAATTTTTCCCCAATTCATGCCCAAAATCAAGGTGATCTCTGAAAAATAAAAAGGTCTTCACTTTGAATCAAATACAAATTTTCCCAATTTATGCCAAAAATCAAGGTGATCTCTAAAAAAAAAGAAAAGTTTTCACTTTACAGCAGTCAGAAAATTTCCCATTTAAGCCCAAAATCAGGTGATCTGTAAAAAAAAGTCTTCCCTCTTAATTGTCCTGTTTGACGTAATTACAATCTACCGGATTCGAAAATTCTAGACATTTGAGTCTATTATTTCTTCCGGACACGGAATTTAACTTAAATAAGGACATTCTGTCACATAATAATGTACCCCTTGAGAAGCCTAAATGTACCCCAGTTTGGGAACCTCTGCTCTAGTTCAATGCTAGTCATGGCACACATTATGGTGAAAATTTTCAAAATTTTACGACCCACTACAACCAAAAATGTAAAAAAATCTTATTAAATTAATTACAGGGTAAAGACTAGAAAAAAGCAAGACACAATAAAAAATAAAGAGGATGTTAGTTTTTCAAGTCACTGCTACTTTCAAATATAAGCCAGGCGACGTGATGGTCTCTTTAAGAATTAAGTTGGACCTCTTTGATGTGACAGAATTATGATTAAATTGACAGCACATCATAATCAATAACTTAGCTGTTGTCATTACGAGTAACAGCTAATTTTTGAAAAAATAAAAGTTGGATTTAAATTAAAAGTTTAATACTGTATTGATTATAACAAAAACTGAAAAAAAGCAGATTTTATGGGTGCGTTAATAAGACTGTTATCGGAAAAACAATAGAATTTAATTGGGTCAAGCAAAGAACCTGAAGCAAGAATCAAAAACTATGCAAATTGAGTAATACAAAATAATTAAAACTGAAATTTTATATTGAAATCAGTTTGCTACACCCATAATTATGTCAACCCGTATGTCTAACTCCATTGTTTCCCAAAGTGGGGTCCCGAACCTTGTAGGACCTGTGAAGCAGTTTCGAAGGTCTGCGAAGGAAATTTGGTAGACTTTACATGACTAATACCTTGATAATTTTTGTATGTAGTAAAGTTCTTTGTACAAATTAGAGCCATTTTTTACGAAATGCCAAATTTACTAAGTAATTTTGAAGGTGAGAAATTGAAGCAAATACCTATTTCAAAAAATATTGTGTGGAGGCAAATTGCTGAGCTGTCCACTAACATTTTGTTACAAGTAATGTCAAAAATATTAAATTCAAACTTTAACTTTTTTTGCAATCCAGCTTGACCAAACAACAGACGTCGCTAATCTGGTTAAACTTTGCTTATACGTACGCTACATTATGAAAAACATTTGAAAGATCAATTTTTATTTTGCAAAAGCCTTAACACAAAAACAACGGCAAAAGACATATTTAACAAACTTGATAGATTTTTTGAGGAGCACAATATCCAATGGAGGCACGTTATTGGCGTTCGCGCCGACAAAGCTCTGCAATATTTGTCTGCCGCTCTGGTTTTAATCTTCTTTTTCTTTCGGCCTTTCCGTTCAATCAGGGGTGGCCACAGCGTATCATCTTTCTCCAAACCGTCCTGTTTTCAACGTCCTTCTCCCTTGCAACAACTTCCCCCATATCTTCTTTCACTACATCTTAAAATCTTCTCTTTGGTCTTCCTCTTTTCCTCTTTCCCGGTAATTCCATTTCCATCATCTTTCTTCCTACATACTTTTGGTCTCTCCTCATGACATTTCCATGTCACCTCAGCCTGCCCTCCCTCATCTTCATTCCTAATCGTTCTACCTTAACTGTACCCCTGACGAACTCGTTTCTAATCTTGTCTTTTCTCGTCATTCCCATGGCAAACCTCAACATTTTCATATCTACAACTTCCATTTTTTTCACTTGTTTCTTTGTGACTGCCACCGTCTCAAGTCCATACATCATTCTTGCTCTCACCACTGAACTGTACACTTTTCCTTTTACTCTTGCTGGTAACCTCTTGTCGCAGATTACTCCCGATACCTTTCTCCATCCGTTCCATCTTGCCTGCACTCTCTTCTTTACTTCTCCCTCTCACAACTACCACTTTCTTGCACCGTTGATCCCAAATACTTAAATTCCTTTACTCTTGGCACTTTTGTATCCTCCATCTTCACTGTTTCGTCGTCACTTCCTCCATTTATGCACAGATATTTGGTCTTTGACCTACTTACAGTACTTTCATCCCTTTCTTTCCAATGCGTACCTCAAGGATTCTAGTCTATGCTCCACTTCTTCCCTGGTCTCTTCGCAAATCACAATATCATCAGCAAACAACTCGTCCACGGTGGTTCTCTCTTTACTTCATCCTTTAGCCTGTCCATTATCACTGCAAACAGGAACGGAATTAACGCTGATCTCTGGTGCAGTCTTAACCTTGAAACTTTCTGTAGTTCCTACTGCACACCTCACCACTGTTTCATTTTCCTCGTACATATCCTGTGCAAGTCGCACATACTTTTCCTGTATTCCTGATTTTCTCATACAGCACCACCGCTCTTCCCGCGGAATCCTGTTGCAAGCTTTCTCTAGGTCTACGAATACACAATGTAGCTCTCTTTGACCTTCTCTGTACTTTTCATACTTTGATAAAAGAAAAGTTCCCAAACGGTATTGGTGCCCATTGCACTATTCACAATCATGAATTAATGGCCAAAACATTGCCCAATAAATTATCAGATGTTTTTAATAATGTGATCAAAACAGTAAATTTTGTTGAAGCGGATAAAGTTAATTTCCGTTTTTTGCGGTATTTCGCAAAGAAAGCGATTTCACGTTCAAAAATCTTTTGCTGCATACACGCGTTAGATCAGTGTGGTCCAAACACCAGCAGGCGGGCCGCGAACACTTTCTTAATGTCATATGATTATAAAACCATAAATATATGATCAGTGGTGGGCACAGTACTTTTTAAAAGTACCGAGTAACGGTACCGCGGTACTTTTAAGAAGTACCGTGCCCACCACTGTATATGATGTTACTGTTACTAGCCGCACACCTCTAATAAGTCACATAAGATTATAGTAAAGCCATTATATAACTAATGACGTTACAATAGCTAACTTCATAGACTAGGTTAATTCTGCAGTACTCTACTGTAGTCTATAAAGCTTAGTAAAGTAAAGCAACAGAAACAGTTTTCTTGTTTGTGGCCGTACCTTAAGAATACTGTACTTCCTAATTCAGTTGCAAGTTAGATGTGCATTTGGAAGTATATTGTAATACGCGTAATTAGTTGAGTTTAACAAAAACGATTGTCAAAAGAAAACTGTCAGACGAAAACAGAAAATTTAATTCTAACTGGGAAGAAAAATAATTCTTTACAAATAACGATGATAAACCACACTGTATGGTTTGCTTACTAGTAATATCCGTTCCGAAAAAATTTAATTTAAACAGGTATTACAGCACCAAACACGAGAAAACGTTCGAGAAATACTAAGGAACTTATAAGAAAGCAATTTTTAAAGAATTGAAGAGAAAGTATAACAATCAAAAGAAAATGATGATTTGATTTTGCTAAACTTGATTCAGCTGCAGATCTGAAAACTTTATACAAAATTGCGCTAACGATTTTAAACATGGGAAAGTTTTTCTGGAAGGAAAATTATAAAAGCGTGTGCGATTAAGATAGCCCTTGCTAATGGTGACAAAAAAACTAGCTAAAAATTTTGAAAATGTATCCTTATCTCATTAAATTGTGGAAAAAAACTGCAGACCTGAAAACTTCACACGAAGTTGCGCTAACACCCGCTAAACATGAAAAAGTTTGTTGAGACGGGTAAATTATAAAAGAGTGTGCGATTAAGATGGCAGTGGACATAGAATTTTAATCATCTTATCTTTAGCAAGAATTATGTGAATTGCAATCGGATACTTTTTTTTTTTTCAAGAAAGAATGAGCGTTACGACGCGTTTTGGAAGCTTGTAAGCAAAGAGAAGTTTCCTATTTAAGAGATTTTGTACAAAAATGTACATTTGTGAAAGTGCTTTTTTAATTATAAAGCGAATAAAAAGCAACGCATGGGACAGAATGGCTGATGAAACCCTGGATACCTGTTAACGTCTGTCGACCACCGAAAGCGCACATTAACACAATTATCAAAATCAAGAAACAATAAATTTTTTTGCTATCGTGTTGGTAGGTTTTGCATTTTTTTTTGTCGAAATCACTTTCTTGAGTCGCTGGCAAACAGAGAGCTTTAAATTAACCTAATCAAAAACTGTGTTTGGTGTGCAGATGCAGCAAACGAGCTTTTTTCACAATGGAATATTCTCGTTTGTGGCCCGTAAATTTTTTCTTAATCTGGAATGTGGCCCTTTATGTTTGTACTTTTGGACCGGCCTGCGTTAGATGATTTTCAAAAGGAAAGCGCCAAATAAAGTTTTTCTTTTGCGGAAAGAAATACAAAACTTTTTACGCAAAGTAAAACTGGAAATGCAACAAATTTTTTCTGATGACCCTCTTTTAATGTTTCTGTTGTTTTTGGTGGACATTTTTGAGTTTGTTAACTCCATCAACCTAGAACTGCAAGGTAAAAAAAGTAAATGTGCACCGTTTCATAAAAAGTTAAAGGTTTTTAATATGAAACTATCATATCGTAGCGTTTCAAATTGGTTTCAAAAAGCACAAATGGGGTCTCGCTCCTTCACCAAATTGCGAGTGTGGAGACTCTGAGCAAACCGCAGACCATGTACTAACAGCGTGCCCTATACATCGGGCACCACATGGAGCACGAGGTCTGACGATTTTATATGACGAAACTCGATGCTGGCTTAATAACACCACTGCCAGCATCTGATTCAGGAAGTGCAGCAGTCTCTGGGGTAGTAAAAGAATAAACCATCGGCCACAGTCCTGTTTATATCTGACCTGGAGAGGATGCCTTCAAACGATGACAAACGATGACGTTTCAAATTGATCAAAAATTTTTTTGCTTTTTGCGCACCTTAATGAGTTTTCGGACGAAAACAAACTTCAAATGAGTGACGGTATCTTCGAAGTAATAAAGCGGCATGGTTCTAACTCTAGCCCTAATTCGGAAAATAGATGCATTTTCGGAATTTACAAGAATTTGATAAATTTTATCGTTTTATCAAAACTCTGTTTTGACTCAAATTGGATGATTTGCTTTCAACTAATAATCATATTTAAGAACAATTTATAGATATGTATGGTTAATGACGGAAGTGCAAAACATGTCTAATGTGAAATGGGTTGCAGTGACCTTTGGAGAGCAATGACGCAAACATAACCAGATCTTGCAAAGATGACTTTGCAAGTGCTAATTCCATTAAGTTGTAATTTCTACAAACTTTTTATTTTTAAGAACAGAGTCTTTGCTCTTCCAATCCTTCTGAGTACTTCTTCTTTCGTTCTGCCATCACCAGTGGTGAAACATGTTCCGAAATATATGAATAACCTAACTTGTCCACTCTATTTCCATTTATGAGACACTCACAGTTTTGAAATGATTTTTTTTATTGCTTTTGCTCATCATTATAGTTTTTTTTCACTTTGTTCATTTTTAGTCCATAGGTGTTGCTAACCTCATTTATTACCAACAAATTTTTTTGCATATCATTTTCATTTTCCGCTAACAAAACAGTGTCGTCTGCATATCTAATATTAATAAATCTTGTACCACCAACTTTGATATTTTATCTTCGCCGTCCCAAAAAATCCATTTTTCATACAAGTTGATAAAGTAGGTGACAGAACACATTTTTGTCTCACTCCTCTTTGTAGTTCTTTAAAATTTGTAGTTTCGTTGTCAATTCGAACTGCCACTTTTTGATTCCAACAAAAGTTTTTAATTAATTGGACATACTTTTTTCCCAAATTGTGTTTATTCAATGCTTATTTTATTCCTTCATGTTGTACCTTTTAAATGCTCTTTCATAGTCTGTAAAACATAGATAAGCATTCCTCTAAATTTGTAAGCATCTTTCACCCAACACTCGTAGAGCAAATATAGCCTCTCCACTTGCATTTCTCCCACTTCTTCGTCAATTACTGTACTTTGTTTAGCCTCTCAAGAATAATTTTAAATAGCAACTTAATAGCATGTGAAATGATACAAATGGCTCTGTAATCACGACATGTGATTGCTTAAGCTTTTTTTGGTATGGTAATAAACTCGGATTTTAAAAATTCTTGTGGCAATTCACCTGATCGAAGCATTTCTTTTTTCCGTTTTGGCCCAAAATCTTTAGCATTTCAGCAGCTATGCCATCTTGTCCCGTTGCTTTTCCTTTGTTCATCCATTGAATTGCATATTCTATTTCTTTTATTTTAATTTTATATCTGTCTACTTCGACATCTAATTCCATCATGTCTCCACAACTGTTGTGATTAGACAACTCTTTTATGTATTCTTCCCATCTTCTTTTCATATCTTCTGCTTACAAATTACGAACGTAAAACAGCTTTTTTCACTTTACTCTATATTAAAACCAAACTTCAAAATCGCTCGGATGCCAAAAACGACAAACAGTAGCCCTTTCCAAGACTCATCCTAAAATAGACGAATTGATTCCAACGAAACAAGTGTACACATCTCATTCAACTTCGTCCTATATATATATATATACAGTATATATCTGTTTGTTTTACTTCGCCGGTACAGAGCTCAATAACCAAATAGTTAAAGCAATATTTATTAATAAAAGCACTAAAATAGATTAAAAATTAACAATTTAAAATCCACGACAGCCTGTTTCATCCTAAGAATCGTCAGATGGAAACTTATTCAAATAGAATATGATATAGAATATGAAATTCTATTTGAATAAGTTTCCACCTGACGATTCTTAGGATGAAACAGGCTGTCGTGGATTTTAAATTGTTAATTTTTAATCTATTTTAGTGCTTTTATTAATATATATATATATATATTTTTTTATAACTTTCACTACACAGTACATTAATATTTTTGTTATGTTTATTTAATTTTTTGCTTGTTAAAGAAAGGCCGCTGCTCTATTGAAAAGATTGCATGGAGTCCGTAATAAAATTTCTTAAAAAAGATTGGAAACCATTGGTCTAACTCTAACCTATGTACGTATAAGTATTTATGGTAATTGAATGATAGCACTCTTATAATAATTGTTATCTTTATTTGCATTGTGTTTTAATTTAGATCAAAGTTTTTCATTTTAAAGTTTAAAATATTTATGGCTTACATAAACAAAAATTAGAGATTCTCTGGAACGGGAAATGATTTTATTTAAGAGCGCAAAATGTTTAATAAATATAGGCTTTTATCAATAACTACACTGCGCCAGGTGTTTATGAATCTAAAAGCGTTTACCGACTAAGATAGTTATATCTATTTTAAAAAAGCAATTTGTTAATTGAAGTAAACATTAAAAATTTTAGCACTTAAAAGCAACAAATAATTTTGCTACGTAAAAGAATTAAAGTGGTCATTTTTGACCTGTCAAGGCTTTTAAGATTTTATTTGATTGTTATAAATAAGGAAAAAAGATTTGCCAGCTGAAAAAAGTTGAGAACCACTGGTTTGAATTATAAAATTTTTTAAGTAAATTACTATTAATTTGCTTAGATTTTTGTAATTATGACCACAATATGACCACAATGTATAGTTAAAATATTGTTAAGAACGGCCATAAAAACGTTTCAATCCACACATACAAGATCATTCAGCTTTTAATAAAATAGAAAAGAATGATTCGTACCACATAATTGACAAATAAATTAAAGAACAAACATAATTTGGAGTCTGACAAGATTTAGGATCTTTTTTAATAAATTTCAAGGAGTTTGATAAGAAGTGTTATATAAAAGATTAATAGTGCGTAGACACTTTCAAAGAGAAATGCGTAATGGAAACGTTTTGTTATAATGCATACAACAAAATGCCATCAACAATCTTACAAAATACATTTAAAATCATTAAAGTGCATATACTGGTAATATACTTATTTTATCAGCAAACCTTTGTTTTCGATAAGGCAGGAAAAATCGTAAGTGGGAGACCGCTCCAAGCCGCGAAGGTACATCGGTGAGTTTTGATGCTTCTGACATTCGATGATGTATTGTTGCAACGGAATTTCACGCGTCTCTGTATTTGAAATAAAGAATCAATTGATGTTTAATTAAAGCAATGCGTTTCAATTTTAGATGTAGACTTAGTGTAAGCCATTTTTATTTGGAAAAAAGTTTTTCGATGACAAAGGCCTGTTTCCATTACGAGCGTTGGTGAAATTATTCTTTGTTTTTCTTTATTAAATTTTTCTTCTCTCAACGCTGTATGGTAAAAAAATCAAAAACAAACAAAAAAAATCCCACCAGTGCTCGTAGTGAAGCGGTCCTTAACCATCAAGTTTTGTTAAGCTTTATTTAACCTGAGTACATTCATTTAACGTTATTTTAAATGATTTTATTTACAAAACAGAGAAACAGAAAAAAAATAAACATTTTTAGTTTACTAAAGTCTTTATCAGATGAAGGAAAAAAAATAGTAATTGTGGTTTTGTCAAAAAAGTCGAGTGCATGAAGTCAAAATTTATTTAATTCAATTATGTGATGATAAGCAAATAAACAGATAAATTTACGAGAAAACATTTTGATGAAGCAATTTAAGTTTTAAAAGCAGGAATATTCATTCATTCATTCATTTTATTGTCAATCATTACTTAACAATTTAACACAAAAATTATAAATATTAAAAAGATCAAGAAAAGGAAGAAGCAGCACAACGTCAGACGTTAAAATATGCATAAGATAATCAGAAAGTGAAAGTACAAAACAGTAGAAAGGATGGCCGCAACACCTTAATCAGATAAAAATATAAGAAACGACAAAGAAAAAAAAATATAATAATAATATTATCAAACAAATTGAGAGATTGAACAATGAGTTCATGACTAGTCTGCGTAATGATGATGGGTGGCACAGCTAGCCAAGATGAGAATTTAGCTCAACTGAGCAAGTTGAGCAAAGAAAAACCACTCATAAAAAGAAACCTCACCAGGTCCGGAAACCTTTTTTAAATGCATCTGGTGACATACAAAAAATAATAATAATAATGAATATATACAAAAAAATAAGAATTTATAAATCAAATAATTAGCAGTGTTCCGTTCTTAAAAATCGCCCCCATATGTATATTTACAATCTCCTAAAAAATCTCTTTAATTTCGCTTTGGTCCGGCTCAAATAGCCGAAGAAATAACGTTTCTATAAGCATTTTAAATATTTTACATTTATTTACAAGAAAATGGCAACACTGCTTAATTTCGTAATTCTTGAGGAAAATTCCAGTATATTCGCTTGACATGTGACATGGTGACGTAATAATGGTTATTTGTGATTGGCTTGATCTTAGTAAGTTTCAAAACATTCGAGCAACTTATGACCGATTGATATAAATAAGGCTCGCTCGGAAGCGTTATTATTATTCATTCTAGTAACTCAGTATTGGAAAATTGTTAACTGTGTAAATTCATAGTTTTTGAACGCAAGTCTCTGGTTGCTTAAGTTATTGTTGAAGAATTAAGCTAGTGAGCTTGACGTGCTGTTAATTGTATACTATTGTGGGCTCCTAAGTGGATTGGAGCATATTTTTTAATAAAGAAGTTATTGTGGTAGTCTGAGCTGTAATTTAGCTAGACTATATTTTTGCTGTTACTGGTTCCTAGGGCAGGTCCAGTAAGAAGATTTAAGAATTTTATTTTGTGGTAAGCAGCCAAGATTGTGTTATCGGTGAGAGCTTTCTTAGCAGGCACCGAAAGGTTATAAGATTAAACAACGTACCGAGTTACTGAATAATTTCTACAAAATTTTACAACTAATTCTGTGGAAGTAACATAAATTTCAAAAACTTTTACAAGCAGATATTAACGATATTAAAGATAACATAACATGACATAAAAGAATTATTATACTGGCCCAAGTTGTAAAGAGTAGACAATGTAATTATTATTTTTTCTTATGATTACATTACCTAACTTTACGGCAGGGCTTCCCAAACCACGGCCTGCGGGCCATTTACGGCCGTTTTCCGGCCCGGAAAACAATTTATCTTTGTTATTACGTCATTCTGTAACAGTGTATCGGGACAAAATTCAGGAATTCAGAGACTGATTCGAAGTGAAATCCTTTTTTTTTTTTTTTTTAGAGAACACTTTTATTTTGGGACAAGAAGTAGGAAATCGGATACTGATTCAAAGTGAAGATCTATTTTTTTCTTTTTTTTAGGGAACGCGGGAACGCTACTTTTTTTGGAACAAAAATCAAAAAATCTGCACCAAGTGTGCCACTAATTTCAAAAAGTCCTAAAATGTGCCGCAATCTGAAAAGGTTGAAAACCACTGTTTTACAGCTTTTCACTGGAATATTAAGAATCTATTAAAATTAAATACCTTGTTTGTACCATTCTAAGCCGTCTATCAAAATTTAGAAAAAAAATGGCCAGCAAGATAAAAAAATTTGGGAAACCCTGCTTTATAGCGACAATCGAATGAACATTAACTCCTTTTTCTCTGGAATATTGGTAAAATTTACCACTCACCTTTGATTTTTTGGCAATAAGTTTACACCTTTAAGGACAACAGAAAATAAATTGGCAAGTTGGCAATTCTTCTTCATTGACATGTTTTTGGCCAACAACACTACAACGATTTGGCCTTGTCTACGCTAGGGTTAGTTTCTCAAAGTAAAAGTGCTTGTTTATTATATTTCTACGTCAATTCTGGCAAGAAATATAATAAAGAAACATTTTCACATTGAGAAACTACGCCTGGTGTAGACAACGCTTTATAGTGAATAATGCCGTGAATATTTACAATCTTTCATGTGACGTGTTTAACGAGAGCAACAGGGCCTTGCACCATCCGTAAACATAGCCTTACATTTCCACCGGTAAATGTAGAATTTGTTGCACAGGAATTTGTGGCCGCCATTTCGGCGCACAATAAATTTTTTATAGGTTTATTTGGCGCGGCGAGTTTGCCGTTAGTTTCTTCGGGTGAAACTTACAGTTTCGCGGACTTTTAATATCCGCGATAAACTGACCCGCAACGAACTACCCTAGAATCTTTCCACCATGTCGCTCCATGTTTTGAAAATCCTTACTTAATTTTTAAAAATCTTTTTAAAGCAATGGTCTCTATGCCAATAAGAAGAGAAAGCAGATATTAATCAATATTTTTCAACATTTTCTTGTAACTTTACAAGTAATATCAGTAACTATTGAATTGTACCTCTAGGATGAACTTACGACAAAGCTTGACTAGAATAGTTTATTTTATTTATTCTAGTGCTGCTTCTTTGCATGATTTTATCAAAAATGCTAGCTTTTTCACTTTGATTACAACCTTATCTTCTACTTAAACTCTCCGTGCTTCTTATCCTCGATCAGTGTTTGACGACGTTTATCGATAGATTAAACTGGCTAAATACGGAAGTGCTACATCAGTAAATAAGATTGTTGTTGCTACTCGGAAAATAATCACGTTTGTTGTTTGAAAAATTACTTATTTTTTGCTTTCGAAATGTTTAATGTATTGTGACTTTACAGTTTGTACATTTGCGTTAGGCAGTTCTGGTATATGACGTGGCAAAAAACACAATAAGTCGAAGGGTAGTTTTTGCTTGATTATGACAAATTTTACGCCACAGCTTTATTGCAACTTGTAAGTGCCAAACAAGCTACGAGTCCAAGCTTCTTTAAGGTCTTAACGGCTTTCTGACGTCTATTCAAACAAAAACTTTTATTCGGATGTGCAATTACGTAAAAAAAACTTTTGTTCTTTTCAGCAGCAAACTATCCATAACATACTGATTCAAATTGTTGTCATTTTTTTTTTCAGTACAAAGATGATGGCAACAAGACAATTTTAAAATTTTCTGTGAAAAATGGTCAAAAATGTTTCTAAAATATCAATATTGACTTCTAAAATTCTCTATATAATTTTCTAAAATTCTTAAAAATTTATCCATATGAAGAAATATTTCTAAAATATTGAAAGTTTGCATTTCATATTCATGCACTAAAAGAATGGCTTATTTGCAAACGATTGAAAGCTTTAAAGTGTTAAATTTAAAAAGCAGTTCTAGAACCTTTATCAAATTTAATCGAAACGTCTCAATTTTTTGCTTTTGCTTTTGTCGTCGTTTCGAAGGGCATCCACTTCAGATCAGACAAAAACAGGACTGGGACGAGGGTTTATTCTTTTACTACTCCAGGCTGCTGTACTTCCTGGATAAGATGGAGCAATGGTGTTGAGCCAGCATCGAGTTTTGTCATCTAAAACAGTCAGACCTTGTGCTCCATGTGGGGCCCGACGTATATGACACGCTATTAGGACATGGACAGCGGTTTGTTGAATGGCCCGCAATCGCAATTCGGTGTATGCACATTGCAGTGCGCTTTTGTAACATCATCAGGAAAGCAGCCAAAAAGACTATCCCAGGCGGTCATCGAAACAACTATATTCCATGTTGGGATGCGGAGTGTGATTCCCTCTATAGAACTTTCCTTCAGTCTCCTCAGGGAAACGACTCAAGTTTGGCTGCTACAGTTTTTGCTTTAATCGAGTTTTGTAAGCGAGTGTCTCAAAAAAATCTTTCACCGAAATTTATAACTTGGTGAAGGTTAGAGCAAAAAGTGTTTAATACCAAGTTTTAAAACTTCTCAAGCACGTTTAGAGCTCTGAGCTCTAACAATAATAACCTTCGTTAAGGATATAAGCATTAATCAAGGCAAGGCTCTTCTTTATTAAAAACGCAACGTTAGTTTTCCAGAAAAATGTATAAATGGGTTTCATTTGAAATTACTAAAATTCTACATTATTTTTAATGTTAAAAGTCTTTTAACAGAAATCTATTACCCTTTCCAGTAGAGTCAAATTGACGATTTTATTTAACTGGTCAAATTGGAATAATAAATTAGTTAATAAAATCAGTCAAAGCTCTATTTTGAGCCATATATTTGAAGAAAAATTTAAAAACTTAAACCAACTAACTTCTTATGAAATATTGATTTCGACTTGTACATGTCATTATCAGTTTCTGTAAAAAATTAAAAATTAAAAACTAAACTGTTAAAAGACCATTACTCAATCTAAACGGGTCGTGACTCTAAAGACAAAAAGTAAAGTTTCAGTGAAAGCTATAAGGCAAACAACATATCAGCTGACGTTGTGATTTACAATAACTTTATGATGACGAAAAAACACCACACTGTAAAAATCTGTAGTAAAAACATAAAAAAAAAACGAAAACTTCCGATCAAAAAGGTTGGCTAAAAAGATCAAAGAAACCGCTGTAGTTTTTTCACAATGTATACAGTTTAAAAGATAGAGAAGAAATAAACAGATGTAAAACTCAATCACAATTATAAGATAGAAAAATTATCTTAATATTAATTTTTGCATTCAAATACTTAATCCATTTATTTTCACACCAAAATGTAATAATGTTGTATCCGGCTCTTTAACAAATACAACCGTAAAGCATTCAGTGATGTCAGGTTTAGCATGAAGGACGTCGAAATGAAACTTATAAAAATGTTTAAGGAGGGCAGCTTGGTCATTGTCATCTTAACTTTAAATTTGTTCCAGAATAAGCGGTGGTTACTCTGTTGGGTAAAAAATTTGTTTTTGTCTGTCCTACTAGTAAAAAGTTCAAAAAAAATAATAAATTTAATCTTTGTTTAGTATTAAGCTGTCTAAAGAAAAGCTGGTTCTTCAAAAAATTTAAAGGAATCCGATTGTTTCTCTGTCCTTGTAGTGCTAAACTTCTTGGATAAGGTCAGCAAATGCCCAAAGTCTAATAACTACGCTTGTATTTTAAAATGCGTATTTGATGCTCAGTAAGAAAAACTATAGCCTAATTGTAGATTGAAATGGAGACGAATTTATTTTTTATCTGCAATTAAATTTGAACGCAGCAACTCAGCAGAATACAGCAAACTTAGTCAGAAAAGCATTACAACTTGTTCGTTCAGCGAAATTACGGACCCTGGCTGCAACGGATTTCACGCCTCCGTTTATAACAAGCTTGAATCGGCCCCACGTGGTTACACGACAAACTTTCAAAGAATTAATATTAAAATAATTAATTTTAAGCATTACGCTTGAAGTTTAATAAATTTAATAATATAGTTTAATAATATAAAATTAATTTATAAGTTTAATAATATAAAATTAATTTTAAGCATTACGCTTGAAGCACTGACAAAAGAAATCGCATCGTCATTTACAAGTAAAAAAAAACCATCCATGATAAATTTACAGTTGAATACACATTAATACAGCCGGACTAAACAAGTAAACAAGTGGATTATTCATTCAAAACATTAAAAAACATCATATTCTCAAAAAAATTGTCGCTATTACTCAGTTTTACAATTTTCCCAAGACAGTAATGTACTCTTTGCAGGAAAGGCGATTTGTGTTACGAAACACCTACGTATTGCATTTTGCAAAATTCATAATCTGCTGTTTAAATACCATAATTTTTGCAAGTAAGATGTTGCTTTTAGTTAAACTTTTTGCTATTTGGATGCAAAATAATAGAATTAACTGTTTTTAACCATATTTTATAGTTTTTAAAGTTTCCAAATAACTCTCATTTTTCACATGCATATAACTCGGGGTTATTTTTTATTAAGACGAATTTGAGATAATTTTTTGTAATTCTTTAATTTAGCAACTAATGTGAGTGGGTTTTTATACACAATAGCTGCTTCTAGTTTAAGTTTCTTTTCTTTTCTTGGCCAGAAAGTTGAAGTAAGTTGTAAACGGCGTTGCCCAAACAATAAAGTATTATTTTCGACATCAAAGTAGTTAGTCACAAAAATGCATATGTAACACGAAAAACGACTGGAGATAAAGAAACTAACCTTGTAAACCCGCTAGTACGTGACGATAAGCTTCGAAATAAGCTTCACTCTCAGCCATTGTGTAAGTCTTCTTCATATCTGATGTTGCGATGAGAGATGAAGTATCCACTGCTTCTCGATATCGCCGAAGTTGCTTCACTTTAAAATAAAACCAACAAAATTTATTTCCATTTCAAGTTAAATTTAATAGAAGTTTTTTCTTTTTCTAGTATATCCCAATTGTAATACTTTTGAAGTCAGATTGGTCAAGAAATCTCGACAATTGATTTCTTTTTTGTTAAAGATTTTTTTTATAATTTTTTGTAAAAATACTTCAATTTTGGAAGAAAACAGACATAATAAACTTTTTTTTAAATACAAAATTTGAATTAGTTTAAAAAAGGTTATTTTAAAAAGATTAAACTCTTGAAAAATTTAAGTTTGTCTCCTTCATCTGGTCTTGGTCCAGTTTTAAGCGTTTTTTCCCAAAGTTGGCCAAATTTATTTCACTTCCACAGCTTTGTTTCCATAATTCATCTTTCTATTTTATTTGATGTGTAAGACCAAAATAAAATCTTCTCGACTTTTTCTTCCAGCTGTTTCTTCCACCTTTTCTTCAAACAACTTAATTTTTTTTATCAATTCAAAAATTCTATGGTTTTTGCAAAATTCATTGTCTTCTGTTTTGCAAGACAAGCCCAAATTATCACACTTTAATTGTTCTTACCAGACCAAACATAGACCCTTTCAAAGGTATCATGTTAATTAATTGGATTTTTGTCTTTTTTAGAATATTTTTATAACTCACAGTAGTTCTTTCAATAACTCTTGTAACTCTTCTCGAAATAGTCATCTCATATTCCTTTAAACAAACCAAGTCTCACTATTATATTAAACAGCAGCTTTTTCACCTAATTTTGGTACAGGATATCTCAAGAAAGTATATACACTTTAATTACTTAAAAACAAAATTTTCATTATATTTTTATGAATTTAACTAGCGGTATGATATGTTTGTATATGTTATTGTTGAAGACTATCGCATAATCAACTGCCTTCACCAAAAAAGTTTCATTCTAAGATTTGTATTTTTAGATTTTTTTCTGATAAGATCTTGCGAAACAGGTAGATCGCAAGGAGGGATGTTATTGAATACCCTTTGTATTTACCAAACATCACACCATTAAGCTTTTTTAAAGGCTAAAATGCAAAATTTGCTGCTCTTATATTCATAAGTAACATTAAGAATTTACTATGCTCATATTCATATGGCTTATTATATGGACTTATAGTCTGGGGGTCTACTTTTCCAATATTTCTTAAGAAATTGACAACTTTTTAAAATAAAGTGATTAAATTGATTGGGTGGTGGCTAAATGTAGCAAAAGATTAACATCATATCATTACCGTTTCGAAATGCTTAAACTATTTGATCTGAACCAATTTGAAGTAGCTAAATTAGGGCATTCAAATTTTATAAAAAAATTCCACAAAGCATTTCTAATTTTTTTATAGGACAAGTCAGGTCTCCAAACAAAATACTAGATCTTCATGCTTGCAAAATAAATCTCTTTATAATCCTCTCTACCATACTTCTTGTTTACAAAGATGTATAAAAAACCGAAAAGTTAAGATATGAGACAACATTCTCATCAAAACACAAAAAAATCTTCTAATCTATTTGAAAAAAAGCTTAAAGATTTTGTATTGATAAATTATAACCAAAATTGATTATAAATCGAACACATCGCTTTAAAAGTAGTAGATTATGCACAACGTTGCGATACAGATGGCTGCTGACTAGAGAATTGAAAGGTCAATTCGCAGTCTTCCTGCGGCATCATTACAACTGTGTAAATATATCCTACTTTGGCAGGTTATTGTTTATTGAATTATGCATTATTTAATTGTGTTTTTTTGGTTCCTTTATATATGTTCGCAAATAAAAATGCATTGATTGATTGAAAATCTACGCAAAAAAAACCTGTAGCATTTGCTAAATTGAAACCAAACAGTAAATGTGAATGCACTTAAATGTCATGTGAATTACTTTGAAATGTAAGTCATTTCATTACATTTGTATGTTCTTAGCAGTGTCTTGGCTGGAATGGTCGTAGGTTTGAAAACAGGCAACCTCGAAGCAATAACATGATGTTTATAAATATTTTACATCTTGAAAAAGTATACAATAAGTATCGGTATCTTTTATTTCAGTTCCGCCATAAAAAAATATTGAAAATTTCTGAAATTAATCCAGCCACCATTTTCCATTTTTGGTGCTTTAACTGATAAATTTTATTTTTATAATTTTATTCCAGTGAAAACCCATAAAAGCTGGCCAAAAAATTCTTTAAGCTATATTAATAAAACAGTATACCACTTTTTTAACCTAATATGAGTTGATAAAATATTGTTACTCAAGGCAAGTTCGAAACTCTGTTTGATTACACAATTTTTAAAATTTGTGAATTTTTTATTATAATATTTATTTCCTGTTCATAAAAAATTTAATTGAAGCAAATAAAGCATCTATAAAGTTTTCTACTTAGGCCTACTCAAAATCGAATAAAAAATTTCAGCAGGGTTATTTACCATTGGACTAGGGTCGTTTGAAGTTTTTAAACCGGAAGGTAGCAGTTTTTTTTATTTAAGTTGCCTTCACGTGACAGATGTTGTCAAAAATACTTTACACCGTTCAACAAAAAGTGGTGATCCACTTTCGGTCTTTAGTTGACTTTTACGGAATGTCTTACTTTTTCTATTTTTCTACATTAAAAATCTTTTTAAAGTTTCGGTAAAGAGGTTGTTTTTTTCAACCAGACAACAATTGAAAAAAGCAGCCATAATGGATTCAGCATTTATTAAACAAACATTAAAAATTATTATTCAAAGACGAACGTTTTCGGCTTACTTCAGCCCTCATCAGGTTTCTACAATTTTAGTAATATTAATTAACTTTAAATTCACACACAAACATAAAAAATTAACAACAGCAAAAAACAATGTACGAGTATATATATATATATATATATATATATGTATATTTTTTTTTTTTAAAGTCTGTACTTTTGACTAACAGGCTTGACTAAATTTTAAATCAAAACGAGAGAGAAACTAAATTGATACAAATTAAATTTCAGATTATGATGTCATTGAAGAAAAAAAGAAAAAATATTACAATCAAAATATATTCAATAAATATGAAGCTCCGTTTGCGAATATTTGTCGATTTAATTTTGGACTTAACTTTTTTATGAGTAGAGCTTCGTGAATCTTAGAACAAAATTCTGATTTGCATTTACGTATTATTACAAAATTGTTTTCATCAAACCGATTATTAGAACACTTTTCACACGACAAAATATGATCTTTATTTGCACTATCCTGTAGATTTTTGAAATTCAGATGCTCCCGGACTCTAGTGATCAAATGTCTGGAGGACATACCGATGTATGTCTTGTTCGTATCGCACGAACACGAGAATCTATAGACAACATTTGCGCAAAGAGCCACAGGAGTTTTGGATTTTAACTGAAAATAATTGACTACTTTAAAAGTTTTATAGATAGGAGATATTTTAAAATTGTACTTGTTTTTTATTAATGCAGAAAGACAATTTGCAAAGTGATGTGATTCCTTACCCAAATACGGTATACAAAAACTATTTTCAAAGCTAATGTTTTGAGAAAATTTGTTAGAAGATTGAAAGCTCGCAAAAATTTTATCAAAAAAACGATGAAGGATAACCACTATTCAAAAACATCTTTTTTAACATACTAACTTCTTTATCAAACAAAAAATCGGAGGAACAAATACGCTTGGCTCGATTTAAAAAACATAGAATTAATCCAGACTTCCATTTAGTGGGACACAGCGCGTTAAAATTCAAAATTAGATTGGTGTTTGTAGGTTTTCTGTATACCCAAGTATCAACCCCTGTTTCATTGAGCCTAATTTCAACGTCAAAAAATGGTATGGTGTCAGAAGGGAGCTCCACTGTGAATTTAATATTATTATGTTGAGAATTAAGCAAATCGAGAAATTTAGTGCAGTGATCAGAATTATCAAATACAGCAAATATGTCGTCAACGTATCTAGAATACAATTTTGGATGAAAGTCTAATTGTTTCCCTAATAACTTATTTTCTATGTGGGCAAGAAAAAAATTGGCTAAAGTCGGAGCCAGTGGAGAACCCATACTGAGACCATCATGTTGTTGATATAATTTGTCTTTATATAAAAACATTCCTTGGTTGGCCAAACGCAGCAGTTTTATAAATACTTCTTTTTTCATTGAAGGTAGATTGTCTTTAATCTGGTTATCTTTTGAGTAGATGTAGTCAGCAATTATATTAATGGTTTCATCCAGAGGAACATTTGTGAACAGAGATTGAACGTCAAAGCTAACAAGTTTGTGATCCGCTTTAAATTGGAAGTTATTTAATTCATCAAGAAAGTGATCAGTAGAATGTAACATGTATGAATCTGGTATGTAACTTTTGATTGTATCATATTTTGTCGTGTGAAAAGTGTTCTAATAATCGGTTTGATGAAAACAATTTTGTAATAATACGTAAATGCAAATCAGAATTTTGTTCTAAGATTCACGAAGCTCTACTCATAAAAAAGTTAAGTCCAAAATTAAATCGACAAATATTCGCAAACGGAGCTTCATATTTATTGAATATATTTTGATTGTAATATTTTTTTCTTTTTTTCTTCAATGACATCATAATCTGAAATTTAATTTGTATCAATTTAGTTTCTCTCTCGTTTTGATTTAAAATTTAGTCAAGCCTGTTAGTCAAAAGTACAGACTTTAAAAAAAAAAAATATATATATATATATATATATACTCGTACATTGTTTTTTGCTGTTGTTAATTTTTTATGTTTGTGTGTGAATTTAAAGTTAATTAATATTACTAAAATTGTAGAAACCTGATGAGGGCTGAAGTAAGCCGAAAACGTTCGTCTTTGAATAATAATTTTTAATGTTTGTTTAATAAATGCTGAATCCATTATGGCTGCTTTTTTCAATTGTTGTCTGGTTAAAAATCTTTTTTATTTGTGTTGAGCAATCCCGGCTTATCCGGTTGATGCAGGTAAATAATTTGCGTTCTTACATTCTTGATCGTCTTCTTCTCCAGATTCATTTAAAAGTACATCATCGTCATCTTCATCCTGATCGACATTACAGTTCCAAAATTCAACATCAATGAAACCTTTCTTAACTTGTTGCACTTCCCGTCGTGTGATTGACGCGAACAAAAAATGTTTCTGTTAATTGATACAAAAAAAGTCAGAGAATTATTGACGTGCGTAAGAAAAATTGAAGACTTGACTAAGTATAGATAAAATATTAGCATTTTGTCGTTTTGAACTGGTTTTTGATTGTGAGACAGCATCTAGAAATTATAACAAGCTTGGGATTGTATTTAAAAAGAGTTTACAGGAATTTGTATTTAAAAAGAGTTTACTCACTCATTTTTTTAAAATACTGCATAGTCATTCATCACTATTTTTAAAATTTAGTTGATGTAATGGTAAACAGGATAGCCTTACTTTGAAGTTATCAGCAGATAGGCAAACTAAGTTTCCATATAGCAGACGCTTTGAGCTTTCCCATTCGACTGACTTCAACTTGTCCACATTAAACTGCAGTCGATAAGTGACTCCTGAGTTTACAAACTTTGTTTAGAATGCTTTCATGATTCGACGTTCACTATAAAGTATAGGACTTTGTGCAGATAACATGTTTTGGTGGGTTGAAGCTGTTTAAGTTTCAACAATTCTATGAGAAAATTGATAAAGAATAAAAAGGCTTTAATAACAGCCAATAATATTTTGTACTTAATAATTTATCTTTAAAAGAGATCGTAAAATTATCTTGAAGATAAACGAACGGAAAACTAAAAAGGGTTTATATTGATAACTTAAAACAAATATCCAAGAAAACATTGCGTAAGTTCATTTTTTTCTTGCTTCAAATTTTTTCTAAATAACCTTTAGGACTAAGCTTTGGGAATCTGATGGAAACATCTTCATAGATTTTTACGCCGCCAAATCGTCTTCTGAGTTTGCCTGAAAATAAGTATTATTTTTAAAAAACTGTTTTTCTGAATTTCTCTGGTTCGATGGCTCCCTATTTCTGTAAGCCTTTGTCATCTTGAACGAAAAATAAATAGTTTGCGATATTACTGTGGCAAACTATTTATTGATGGTTACAAAAAACTTTTGGCCACCAAAATTCTCTCTTTTTAAAACTATCAAGAGCTTAAAAGCCCGGTTTTACTGGCAATTTTTTTCTTTCAGACATGATTTAATCCAGATTTTATCAAGTTCTTTGTGCCGTCAAAAAAATTCTTTATTAACATTGAAATTATGAAACCGGAAAAGAAGCTCGTAAATCTTTGCCGCCGCTGCGCACGTTCTAGCTCTAATCAGGCGCAACCTCCGCACACACACATCAAATTGCATTTTCTTTCTTGGTTAAATTTTTCAATCACTTCTCTGAGTTGACGTTATCGAGACAAGTAACTAGATGATATAAATCACGCAAGAAAGAGCTTACACTTATCTCAATCTTTTCTAACTTTTTTGCATTTAGCAACGAATTATTATGCGATGTCGACAGCGTGGCCGAGTGGTTAGAGCGCCGTGATTGCGATCGATATGGTCTCGGTTTAAAACCTGCTCGCGCCATTTTGTAGTGTCCTTGGCAAGGATACTTTACGTCCTGCTTGGTGATCTTGGCTAGTATTTCTAATTTCTGGTTACATCTTTATTAAATTTGAAGAGGACAGCAATATATTGGCATCTCTGGAAGCAAGTCGGGGTAATTACTTATCCAGTGATGTACCAAGGATTTTCAAAAGGGGGGCATTCGTCGCAAAAATTTGGTGATCTTTTAAAAAAAAGTCTTCACTTAAAATTTTTTCTGATTTCTCGTATTAGTGATCAATAAGGGGGCATGGCACAATGGCCTCCCCTAAATACGCTACTATGCTTACCCTAAGTATTAGCGCCTTCGTCACTTTTCTGCGAGTCAGGTAGATAAATATAGAGATAAAATAAATAAATAAAAATAAATAACTAAACCCAATTGTTTAACTTTTTTCGTGTATAAGTTTTCAAGCTAAATTTCTATAGGCCACCAATTTATATTTAAAAATTCAAATCCAAAAGTACATATAATTCAATAGTACATAAAGCTATAATTTTTCAGTTATTCAAACTTTTGTTTCAACAAAACGCTTTTTAAAAAATTTCTAAAAAATCATGTAATTTCGCAGTTTAATGAAATCATGTTTTAGATTGCTTTAATCACAATACTGTAATTGCAACTTGTAACTAGTTACTAACTGCAAGTTGCCATGACACCACAATTAATTACAAGTTTCAATGACACACACTATAATTCCAACTTGTAACAAGTTACTTTTTTAAAATGACAACTGTAAGTTATAGCTGGATACATTTAGGCCGAGAAACTGTAATTTATAACAACAGTACTGGCCAGAATGGACAATACACGTGTGTTTTGCTGTTTTTGAGTGATTATACAGTAACAATGCAAGTTATTCATTTTTATGACGTATGTTGGTGACTCTCGTGCACTCATATTTCAATATCAAGCAGTGTTTATTCACTTTAGAGGTATAGATTCCATTTGAATGGTCAAAATGGATGTTTTTTAGTGTTTCTTACAGTGTTGTTAAGACTCGAGTCCGATTTTTGAGGACTCGGACTCGTACTCGGACTCGTGCATCAAGAACTTGGGCTCGAACTCGGACTCATAGATTTTTTTTGTTGGAACTCGGACTCGGACTCGGACTCGTAGCCAACAACTCGCACTCGGACTCGGACTCGTTAAAAAAACAGCATTTATCGAGTAGAAAAAATAATTCTAATAAAAGAAGCTCGATGATTTTACTCAGAAATTACGAAAAGAAAAGCACTAGGCACTGGCAGCCAGACATTTGTTTGCCAGTTGCCGAATTGTTAAGTTTCTTGGCAAACATAAAGCAGATGGATTACCGTTGCAACAACCAGATTTGTCCGTGAGAAACAGCTATCTGCAAAACTTCGTTGCGATCATCAAACGAAATCTTAGTTGATTAGAATAGATTTCGTGGACGAATCTGTAGTTTGCAAATGAAAAAGATTTTAAGGTGAAACTTAATCATCTACAAAAAATGTCTTCGCTTAAAATTTGTCTTCATGCCGTTCGTTGCCGAACTTTTAATAACTTTTTAGCTGACAATTGAAATTCTGACTTCACATCAGAGCGCAGCGTTATACTGTATAAACGGACTTGCGCATTTGCTTGGGTATTGTGACACCACAGAGGGTTTTTTGGAAATTTTAGTAAATAAAGTCAAGCCGTGTACATTATTGGTTGGCATTCCAGAATGCCAACGGACGCATAAAGAATAAATCTATAAAAACAAAGATACAGTAGAAACTGGATATTACGACACCGGCTATAACGACAATTCGCTTTTTACAACGCATTTTTGTTGGTCCCGGCAGAATTCCTATCTTTTATGTACATTTGACTTCGGCTTTAGCGACACCCGCTTTTACGACAATTCGCTTTTAACAACGCCACTTCTTCATTCCCGCGAGCAAAATTATCTTATTTTGCAACAGTTATTGCCTTTTGTTTAAATGCGCGACTGGAATTAGCAGCTCTAATCTCCTTTTAGGTGTCAAGCGTCTGCATCTAAAACAAAAGCGATGGCGTGACAGCGCATATACTCTTGTATCACGCTTTTGTTTTAGATTTATTAGGTCAACAATGGTCTTCCATAAATCAGGGGTGTCCAACCTTTTTGAGACGAGGGCCATTTTGACTGATCAAAAATGTTGGTGGGCCAAACAAACTAACCACCACACTTTTTGCTTCAAAATCATAGTGATATCTCTAAAAAAAAATAAAAAGGTCCTTGCCTGAAATCAGTCTCAGGTTTCCCACTTTTTGTCCCAAAATCGTATTGGTCTCTAAAACTTGAAAAAAAACACGAAAAAAGGGGTCTTTCACATCAAATCTGTCTTCGATTTCTGCCAAAATTGTCGGTACAGAGGGCTTCAAAAAATACTGCTCCGGCCACTCAAAACCTTTACGCGGGCCACTCGTTGGACGCCCCGGTAATAAATAGTCCGACTTTGCTCTACTGTGTACTGTATTTAAACAAAAAAGTACAGTACCGAATATACAGTAGCAGAAAGATGTCTAACAAAAGAACATCATTACCGTTAACAACTAGCCAGAAATTTTGTAGCTCGCACACTGGTTGTACTGTTCTTGATTTGAAGCTATTGAGTAAGTAGCATGTATATCGCAAAACGTAACTTCAACTTGCTAAGATTTATATAAAAACTCAACTGGGCGTCCTTATTTATTTAAAAGAATTAACATTTAATGCATCTCAGCAATATAAGCAATAAGCATGTTTTTATACAAAACTGAAAGCTTTTACAACATAGGCCTTAGCTATTAATATAAACTACTAAGATCGCGAATTGTTGATTTGACATTCAGATTTTTTTTCTAAAAATGCAAATTTTATGACTTGCGGACTCGGACTCGTACTCGGACTCGTAGATTTTTTTTTCTGAACTCGGACTCGTACTCGGACTCGTGCATCAAGAACTCGGACTCGAACTCGGACTCTTAGAAATATTTTTTGCTGAACTCGGACTTGTACTCGGACTCGTAAGTTAGGGACTCGCACTCCGACTCGGACTCGTAATTAAGGCAAAGTTTACAACACTGGTTTCTTACTTAAATTTGCATTTCAGTTCAGATGGTAGATTTTTGAAATTTAGTTGATAATAGTGAATATGACTGGTAAAAGACTCAAACCAGAGACTCATATTCAAATAAAAATCTTGAGTGAAAAAGGTTATAGCACTCGCCAAATTGCTAAAAAGGTTGCATTTAATTCATATGACAGTGGCAAGATCAATCAATAACTTCAAAGCCACTGGAAAGCATGGCTTTGAGAAATCAACTGGTTGACAAAATGCACCACCAAGCGTTTGTATGATGCCATAATTTCGTCTGCAAAAAAGTCACCCAGAAAAACAGCAAAAAGCGTTTAAGCTGCTTTATCACAAGATTTTGTGCTTTCTAGCCAAAAGACAATTTGTAGAAGGTTATTTCCTGAGAATTTGAAATACTACCGACCTGCCAAAAAGCCTAAACTATCTCAGAAGAACATTGCTGCCCGCTTGGCATTTTGCCATAAATATCAAGGACGGACGCCTAAACAATGAAAACGTGTTATGTTTTCGGATGAAACACAAATATCCCAGTTTTATTCTTTTTGAAGGCACGTTCGACGACCTCCTAAGAAGAGAGACTCTCGTCGATATATCGTTCCCATTGTGAAGAATGCTGCAAAAGTGGTGGTGTGGGGAGCTATAATTGTGCGAATAGAAGATGTGGATTATGGTTTATGCCTGAAGCAACTTCTGTTAATGGAACAGTCTACTTTAACGTGTTAAAGGAGAAGCTACCAAATTTTATCAAAATCATTTGCGGCACCCATTTCCAAAATTCCAACATGATGGAACTCCCTGCCATCAAACAAAAGTAATTAAGAAATGGCTCGATGACAATGGGTTTCAGATCCTGGAAATTCTCCAGTTTTTAACCATTGAGAACTGTTGGGTCATGTTAAAGCAAAAGGTTACTGCCGTAATCCGTGTTTACTATTCCATCTCAAGCTACCTATTAAAAAAGTTTGGATTAAGAAAATTACACCAAAATATAGTGAAAAGCTGTGTTTTTCCATGCTGGGACGTATCCAAGCTGTGTTGAAAAACAAAGGTCACACACCAAATACTAACCTGTCTTAAAGTGTTAGTACTTAGCAGCAACGTGCGTTTGCTCTCTAAATAATTTTTTTTGCAACTAAAACTTATTTTTCATTAAATAAAAGGCTTTGATAAAATTGTATTGATTAAACATAAAAAATGACAGAATTTGAGTGGTGTATCGTCCATTCTGGCCAGTAGTGTAGTTGCTGTTACAAAGTAACTTCCCCACCACAAGTATTATTCAATAGTAGACATACATTTTTACATTACTACCTGAATTTTGAAAATATTCGTTTATTCCTTCACGCAAAGGACGAACGAAATCTTCTCTTAAAAGTCGAAATTGAACATCAAGGTAATGATCAGCACTGCAACGAACAAACAAGTTTTAACCGAAAAGTTTATTTCACAGTAAGACATAGCAAACTTTAAATAGGCTGAGTTGGTTAAATTTGTTCGAACAAATGGATTCTTTTCATGAATATCATTACTGGTTGGGAACACAGAGATCTGTCGAAAGTCATCAGGGGCTGCTTCTTCATGCATGCAAGAAAGCGATTTTAAGACCATTCTGCAAAAAAAATAGAAACCATTTTGTAGCGGTATTAATGTTCTAACCAATGACAGGATATCAAAGCAATGAATCAATGATTGTTGTTAAAAACGTCTATAAGTAGTCCATATGCTGAATACTGTAGACATAGTATACATGCATGCTTTTGCTCTGTAAGTTTTGTTATATTACTATCGTTCTATTGTTTAAATATAAAGCTAAGTTTTCCCTATATACAAATATGGCTTAAAAGCAATCTTTTCCCTCATTTTGCTTTTCGATTTCAACACGGAAGCCGGATATAACCATCTAGTGCTACAACGGGAATCATACCAGTAGAATATTTGAAAATAATCAAGTAATAATTCTTGCAACTAAAAGTAGTTTCTCGGAAACTGTAACTCTTGTAATCAGTGGCGTACGCAGAAATTTGTCGTAGGGGGAAAGTTGCAAGTCGAAAGTACGATTACTAAAATAGGTCCTGGTTATGAGCCAAAAACTTTTCCAAATTTACATTCCAAATTAGAGTAAGCCTGTTACACTTTTTAGAGAGGCTTGCAGTCAGATGAGTTTTTTTGCCTAACCATAAACGCAACTGTTAAATATTAATAAAATTTTCACGAGTTTAGCTTACTGATATAATTGAATTAATTCAATTCAAATCGAACCCAATTTTAATAATGGCTACAATCACAACACATTGCTACAAAAGTATGAGGACAATTCAGCTTTTATAACTAGATATTGAATTCTATTTGAATAAAATGACAATCGCACTTGGGTAAAACAGACCATTAAGTTTTTTAATAAATTATACTGTACATTAATTGTATGATAGTTTAATTTAGAAATATTTAGCTCTAAATGCCTTATCGAGCATTCGGTATTGCAAGTAAAATCAATTATATCTAGCTCAATGTTTCTCAAAGTAAACCACTGCCTTGGAAGGAATTCATAATCTGTAAAAAGAAATAATTGTTGAGGGAGAAATTTGAATAAATAGTGAGTTGATTCAAAATTATTAACTGATTACATAAAAGGCACGCCTTTTATAGTTTCATATTGACAATTCATAGAAATTGTTTCATTGATGTGAAAACAAAAAAAAGGTTGTTTTTGTCGTGTATCGAAGGTCATCAACTCTGGATCAAGTCTGGAGGCCGAAAGTTTATAGTTTTACTACCCCGCGCTGCTGTACTGCCTGAATCAGATGCAGGCAGCGATCGTGTTTAGCCAGCATTGGGTTAAGTCATCAAGAACCATCAGACCACGTATTCTACATGTATGTCATGCCCAATGCAAGCTGTGAGGCACGCTGTTAAGACGTGGTGGGCAGTTTGTTTCCTTTATAACAAAAACCAAAAAAGTTTTTTAAATAATTGCAAAAAAAGGATTTTTCTAAAAAAATTTTTAGTAAACTTTTGGGGAATAGCTGTAGCTAAGTCTTGAAAGAGTTAAAATTTGAGAATTTTGAGAATTTAAACTTTGAGAACGACTGATTTATTTGCATATTGTAATAATTTTTGTAAAAATGAAGAAGCATATTTTCGATTTTTTTAATAGTGTTTTTCAGAATATAATTAAGGTTTTTTTAGAAAATCCTAGTTGCCTTGCACTTGTTTCGCTTTTCATAGCAATGTAATGTATTCTACAGCTGCGTAGAATAAGCTCGCATCTTACGCACAAACATTACGATAAAACAATAGACATCAAAAGTGAAGCATTATAAAAAACCAGACAATGTTAAAGTATTTTTTTCTTTTGAAAGTTTTACTCAGATTAGTAAATTTTTAACGGCGATAGAATTGCGGCGATAGAAAAAAACAATCTTTAACAAAATTACTAATACTGTAAAGTTTAAAAAAAACAAAGCGCAAAGACGACAAATTCTTATATTATACTATTGTAGTCTACTAGTCGCTAATATTTTATTTACGTATGAGTGCATACCTCTGATCATCTTTTTTCAAGGAGGAAGGAGTTGACCGTCAACCCCTTCCTCCGCCTGCGCAGGCCTATGCTTGTAATTGTCGTACTGTTCTATGAATCCTTTTTTTAAATCGTGGGACAGTAAGTCGTAGCAACAATTAATAATGTTGTTGATTAAAAATATAGAATAAACCATCAAGAAATGAAATTAAAACAGTAAGCTAATGGATTTTTTATTGTGATCTTTGTCTTTGCAAGTAGATACTTTATTAAAAGTAAGTAAAAGCTTTAAGTTTTTTTGTTGAAAAAACATTTGGTACGCTGGGGTTGTTCAAATCAGTTAATTAAAAGAGCAGATGTGGTTGATTTGCTACACTTCTGACCACTCTTCTCAATGCACACGTATGGTTTTACAAAGTTTTTCATGGGGCTTTTTCATAGCCATACCAACCGAAACACTGTTGGGCTGTCAATATAGTTTTGCTTAAACTTTATTGACGTTTGCCCGAATCATGATCTTGTAGCATGATATGATTGGTAGTCGAACCTGCCATTAACAATTTAATAAATTAAAAACGAGGCACGTCTAAACACAATACAATTAATAACATAAGACTCTAAGATAACCGATGACACAACAAACGTAAACCACTACAACATAACTGCAACTGTATAAAGAAAGAAAACGGAAAGCCGCTGCAGCATGAAGTAATCAAGGCGCAACAAAAGGTGCACGCTTATATTAATTAGTTCAATTGGTAATGGCAAGTTCGACTTCACGGATATGAGAAGAAATTTTGTTCCAATTTTGGAGAAAAGAACAAAAAAAGGTTATCATTTCGAAACTGTTTCCTATTTTTCGGTTTTCAAAACTGAAAAAACTCAAAAAACAAGTGAAAACTCAAAAAAATAAGATCTTCACTTAAAATTTTACTTAAATTTTTGGAAAATTTGTCCTGGGAAAGTATTTAGTTGTTATCGGTGCCCTATTTTGTTTTGTGTAATATGTTTTGCCCAAATAATTTCTTGTCGCTTGCCGAAAAATTCTGATTTTGCCCCATTTTTTGAGACTTGGAGAGGATTTTCCCTTGCCGCCTTGGCTTGTACAACTTTCGGCCTTCCTACGTACTACTCCAATACTTAGCGCGTCGTTTAAGCATCTGTTAAGTGTTTCTTATTTTTTATCTGTTAACTTTTTAAAGGACAGTGGTACATATGTGTAACATGATTTTGATGTAACATAAGGACTTTTAGTTTATATAGTTAAACATGAGGATTTAGTTGATTACAAATCAAGCAGCTTTGAAAACGAGAAGCACCAGACTCGAGTTTCGCTCTTGTTAGAACTTGTCAGTGATGCTTATCTCGCTGCGAATCGAACCGACTACCTGTGGTCTTCGAGGCAGGGACATCATCACTAGATCACACAAGCCGGACAACAATTCGACTCAAAGCAGCTATAAGTAGTTCTCGGATTTAGGGTTAGGGTTAGGGTTACGGTTAGCCTAACCCTAACCCTAACCCTATACTTTTGGCTGAAATAAGAACTTTTGTGAAGGCATTAGAATTCTAATTTTTAGATATTTGTGACATCATTATTTAGTTATTGTCATTTTATTTTACAATCGAATTCTTATATCTCTCAAAGAGTTAAACATTGCTTTCTTTTTTGATAAAAATATTGTTTAAACCTATTGTTTGGAATTTCTTTAATTCAAAAGCAGTGACTTTATTTTTTAATATTCAATACAATCAAATTTCGCTGCCAAACTTTAATTGATTTAAAGTAATTTCTGCAACCACTATAAAAGTTCTAGTTTTTAACCAAAAAACAAATAAAATCAAAGATTCTTTATTCGTCTTAATCAGTTTCGTCATCCAAAACCGTCAGACCTCGTGCTTCATGTGGTACCCGATGTATAGGGCACGCTGTTAAAACATGGTCTGCGGTTTGCTCAGAGGCGCCACACTCGCAATTCGGTGAAGGAGCGAGACCCCATTTGTGCATGGACGAATGGAATCGCCCAACATCAGTCCGCAGGCGATTGAGCTTAACCCAAGCTGCTCGGGGTAAGCCCATCCCAACAGGCCTGGCACCGGTCCCGGGCACAAAAGCACGGAGCCTGGAAGCACATTTACAGTACTTCATTTTCCATTTGTGATTTGTCCATTCAGAAGCACGGATGCCAAGTCTGGCAAGGTTGTCCAAAAGATTCTGCGCAGCTGGAATAAACGGGGCATCTGGATCTTAGTCTCACTTGGCGAGTATCTGAGGACCCACTTAACCCGAATTATCCCAATGACTACATTTGTAGTCATTTGTAGTCATTATTTCAAATGCATTTTCTAACTAAAAATAACTGTTTTTTTTATTATTTTAGATTATGAATAGCTTTGAGATATATAAAAGTTGTAAAATATCTTTACAAACACTGTTTTAAGTTGTGCCATAGAATTGTACAGCCTATCAAAGTTTTTAGTTTTTAGTTTTATAGTTCTACCCTTGGGTTAATATGGGTTAAGAGACCATATAAGATATAATCTGGGTCCAGAGATCACAGTGAGCCAAGGAGAGTGTCGCTCCCATTCAGCGAAGCTCAGCTGGCTGGATGCTTGAGAGCAGTGTTTTTTTTAAGGTTTGGCTTGAGGAACCTCTAAGCAATTTTGAAAAAGCGCTAATTTTTTCCTATTGTTCCTGAGCATACTTAGCTTTGTTTACACTATTGTAGTAGCCATAATTTTGTGACGTTTGCCCAAATCATGATTTTAGAGTACATTTCGGATATGACAAAAAAATTGTCTGAGTTTCTCAGACAAAAACCAATTTTGTCCGAAAATCATGGTGATCTCTAAAAAAAAAAAAAAGGTCTTCAGTTAAATTCAGTCTCCTAATTTTCGATTTTCGTCCCAAAATCAAGGTGTTCTCTAAAAAAAAAAAAAAAAGGTCTTCACTTAAATTCAGTCTCCTAATTTTCGATTTTTGTCCCAAAATCAAGGTGTTCTCTAAAAAAAAAAAAAAAAAAGGTCTTCACCTAAATTTGGATTATTATTTCTTGCAGTTCCTCACCATCACCTCTCTAAATTTCCTGACTTTGACTGTAGCAAATTTTGAGAGACCGGTTATGGTAGTACAGCTATGGTAGTAGCAGATTTTGAGAGACCACTGGACAATTTTGAGAGACCATTTCGGTCCCTCAAAACACCTTAAAAAAAACACTGCTTGAGAGTACAAGTAAGTGGTCCGTTGGAGTGGGACGCAGGCATCCAGTGACTATGCGCAAGGCGTCGTTCAAGACATTGCCGATGAGGCGAGTGTGAGCACTGCGACACCAGATTGGCGCGCAGTACTCAGCTGTTGAGTAGACTAGAGATAAGGTGGCTATGCGTAGTGTTTTAGCACAAGCACCCCATCCCAAGCCCACGAGTCGCCTCAATAGTGTGACGCAAGTGTGAAGCAGTTCTGAATTACAGTCATATATCTCTATTAAATTACAAGCGGACAGCAATATCTTGGTATCTCCAGAAGCAGGTCGAGGTAATTGCCTACCCTATGTATTAGCGCCTCTGTCGCTTTCCTGCGAGTCAGAAATAAAAATATATAGATAAAAATAAAATAATTTAGAAAGCAAGCCGCTTAAAAGACGAGAAGCACTAGACTCGAGTTTTGCTCTTGTTAGAGCTCGTCAATGATGCTTATCTCACTGCGTATTGAACCGACTACCTGTGGTCTTTTAAGCGGCTTGTTTTCTAAGTAATTCTATATCCTCATTCATCTTAACAACTACGTAATACATGTTTACTTTTGCGAGTTTTTTTTGCTTGTACAGAGTTCTTCAGTTTCACTTAGCAGCTTTTTAACATCATCAAATTTATCCAAAAAATTAGTGGTTACGATTGACTTTATGTAGGGAAGAAGAACATCGACCTGTAACAATATTTCTAATTTTAAGAAAACTTAAGTTAAGATGCTTTTTTTTAAATCAGAAAAAGAATAAGCATCTCTAAAATATAAATAAACGTTTCCATAAATCTACTTCAAACATCTTTTTTCTTGAACTTTTTGAATAATTGCTTAAACTTGCTGAATCAATAAAAACAATTAAAAAACAAAAAAATTTTCCACTTTTTACATATCACTTACAGCAAAAGCAGATGTGTGAGGAGTGAATTTTATCCAAGCCTGCATCAAGCGCAAGGAGTTGCAGACATGAAGACTTACTTGTGGCTGGTTTGGCCTAGAAAGAAAAAATATTCTATAAATTCTTGGTTGTACAAAACTTTAAAATAACGAATGGTTCTGTCAATACCATTAGTAATAATATTTTAACTCTTTTGCTTCGACATTCCGATATATCCACAAATTTTACATTACCATTTACTGCGACATTCGGATTTACTTTACGGTTGCAAAAAAGCTTGCAAAAAGTACTCTGCAAAAGAGGTAGAAGAGTATCTAAAACAACTAAGGCTAGGCTTGTGAAAAGAAATTTTATAAAGCATTATGAAGACAAGAAAATGCAACAAAATTGTGCAGTGTGTAGCTAAAATGAATTGTTTTGGAAAGTTTTTTTTTTTTTTACACAACAAATTGCAATTTTAAGTACTACCCCTAATTTTAATTACACAGCAAGAGGGTTAAGAAAATTTTGAGAAAGGTAGTTTTGTTAAGATTTTCCAAGCTTCTAAACTTTCTAAATAAGCTGTATAACTCATTCGTCTTATAACTCCTTTCATTTATACATCATACGTATTTAATTATACAGTTTTCACAAATAACTATCTTTTAACACCTCTTCCATTTTTTCGGAAATTAGAAGCTCAGTCGCCTTCGGACTGGTGTTGGGCGATTTCATTCGTCCATGCACAAATGAAGTCTCGCTTCTTCACCGAATAGCGAATGCGATGCCCCTGAACAAACCGCAGACCACGCCTCAATAATGTGCCCCATACATTGAGCACCACATGGAGCACGAGGTCTGACGGTTGTGGATGACAAAACTGAGTACAGCGGTCTCAGGTAGTAAAAAAATAAACCCTCTGCCCCAATTCTGTTTGTGTCTTTCCCGGAGTAGATACCCTTCCACTCACGAGAAGTTTCAAGTTATATTAACCTAAACTTGTAAATATGGTCTACCCCTCTGGCTTGTGGTTGTCCCACCCTTTTTACTTGTTCCGGAAAAATATTATGCAAACCTGGTCAAAAAAAGGGTTCAAAGACAATACATTTTAGGGCATCATGGATATAGACTTTCTAACATTGCTAAACGCTTGCACTTAATATTGTAGACCAATTCTTTTGATCAATATCCAATACTCATAATCATAGATGAGAATAAGAACAAAGTTAGATCAAAACATAGAAGCTTTTACCTTTTCAGACAACGTTGATTTTATGAAAACTCAATAGTAGTCTATAGATCTTATACTACTCCACTTGTCTTGCCAGTTTAAATCTATATTTCTTCTTCCTGGTTTGCTTCTTTTGTAAACGCAATCTCGAGATACTTTTATTTCTTCACCTGTTTCTTCAAACGAATTCTTTCTGATATAACAATTTAAAAGCCTCTGCTCGCAATCGAATCTGCGTAGGCAGCTTTTCCAGATTTTACACCTCTGATGACAGTAGCTATTAAAATGAACAATTGTCTCCGGTGTATCATAGGCCTTTTATCTTTCGGGTTCTTTTGCGAATGTATTGTTTACTGCATATTACTAGCACTTTTTTTATCGGATTGAAAAGGTCTTCAGATTATTTTCGATGTCTTCCGATCACACTTTTTAATGTTTCATTGGTTGTTTATCCTGTGCGTTGAAACCTCCCATATAAATTGTATATGGTGTTGGTGAGATTTGCAAAAGCAACGTTAAACTCAACCACAAATACCCGATATTTATTTACTCGATCCAAAAATACCCAATATTTTTTCTTCATGTTGACACCAGAAGCATTTGCCCTTTGCTTTTAGTTTCAACATTTAGACCCATACTCTCAAAAGAATTTATTATGACATACAGCCTGGGCACTGATAACTTGTAAATACACACGCGCGCGCGCTTTAGCTGATATACTGGAATCAGCATTAAAACAAAAAGACTAGTTTTGCCATTCCGAAGCACGCTTTTAGTAAAAGCCTAATAATATCGAAATAGTTACGTTTTCTTAATCTTACCAACTCCATCTCTTTTTCTGTAAAGGTGAAAAAAATTGTTAATTTCAAAAAGCCATGGTTGGTAGTTTAAAATTGAGTACACAACTAATTTGACAATGATTACTTGTCTGCGTTAATTCTTTTTTTTTCTCCAAACATGTAGCAAGCAAATTCTCGGAGCTGTCACAGTATAAATGACCAAAAGTAAAATTATTCCAAACGGCTTTTTTGTTTAAGGCTCAAACGCAGAAATTTTATTCTTGCAGACGACCGAGCTCTAAGCGTTTTCACGCTTAACAGTGTATGATACAATATGATGACTTGGTCATATGCTGTCCATAAAAAATTGCTGTTTATCAAACTGACTCCAGTTTGCATATCAATGTCACAACTTTACTTGGGAATTTGAAAGGACCAGATGAACTAGTCAACTCGAATACTCGCGCTGAAGTAAAGCCGTGTTTATTTTCATTTAGGCCGGCTCTAGAAATAGTTTGTCTAGAGACCGAAGTTTTTAATATAATAAGTTCTGGCTGAGTACGAATGAATTTTCTCTAAAACTTATCTCAAAAGATAGCAATAAACGACAGTTTCTGACTATAAAGAATATATTATTCACAAAATCGAACAAACTTCTTTAAATCTCGTAGAACTTGGATCTCAAGCTTCACTAAACTTCAAAGTCATTTACAGCCCCAACAACTGCGAATAATTACTCCACAACTTCTTACTGACTAACTTTAGGAATAAATTAGATCTCCGATTGCTACTATCAAACTTATTAGTTTGTTCGAACAAATCTCACTATAGAATTAACTTTTAAGGCGTCAACCCTGACCTTTGACTACTTAACCACGGCCACAAAAGTCTACAGTAACACAAACGATTCTTATCACTTTAACTAAAATAAATGAAAAAGAAACTGTGACCTAGATATACTATATATAAGTCTGCCACAGCTACCAGATAAAAACCGAAAATACTGCAACGGACAAGAATTCTTAAATTGCTTGGGTTTAGCAATAGGACAAAGCGCTTTATGAAGGCACAAATGCAATCAATGCAATCATATGATAAAGTACAAAACTAGTTATGTAGTTTATACAAAAGAATTTGCTTAACAATATTAGAAAATATTATTCTTTACTTGAATAATATAGCCAAAATTACAATGAAGTTATAAACGTCACAATGGCTTATTACAACTTCAACTTCAATCAATGTGCTTTGAATAAAACATTAACGACTCTGTAAAATAAACTTATCAGAATAACTTGTAGACAAAATAAATTAATTAGATAGGGTGGTGTACCGATTACGCAATCATAAGTAACAATAGAAAAGATGATGTCATAACCAAAAGTTAAAAATTGAGTGAAAATCAACTATTGAGTTACAAGATTAAGATTTGAATTATGAATGAAGTGTGACAATCAGAGTTTTTTTTATCTTAGCATGTTTGCTGGCAACAATTAATAATACAATATAGATTTCAAGTAAGGTTGCACTATGTGTTTTGTCTTGCCTCCAACTTGCACCACTCTGGTATGGGCTGCAACCATTGCGGCTATGCAGCTCAATAAACTGGAAAAATGTTCCACATCGGGTGCTACACAAATTGCTTACGAGAAGTCTTTAAAGAATCTGTGGTGAGTTCGTTTTGGCACACTAATTATCAAAGCTGAATTCGTTTGTAACAAAGATGAGTTTCATAAGATAACTTGCAGCAGAACAATAATCACGGCACGAGAAGCACTGAATTGAACAACATTCTCAAGGATGGCTCAAGCTAAACGTCACAGGTAGTTTGCCCGAATTCAAGTCTCTCAAGTTTCTTTCTCTGCTGTGCACTGAGTTACGAATTTAAACTAGCGATTTAAATGTAGTTATTATTTTCTTTAGTGACGATTATTATCCTTTTTCTATACGAAAGTCGCGAGATTTCACAATGAGCAGTCGGCAGTTTCTTAATAATATGCGGCCTGATTAACTAACCAATAAAGACCCCACGAATTCAAGTTTACGACCAGCCAACGGGTTCAAAGGGAGGAAATATAACAAATTAAAGCTTGGGAAAAATAACAATCTACGATTCAAGGTCTGAAAAATCAAGCTTTGCGAACTACGGACGAATTAACTAATGTAGCGAGCGAATTTTGCACAATAAACACGTTTTAATGCTTCAATTGAGTTCGCTACAAGTCAAATATTCTGATTTTGGATTAAATTAGCCAGCCATAATATGAATAAAAAATTTGGTAAAGCTCTATCTTTTATTCATCTTTGTGACTTACGACACATTTAAGTGTTTTTTTCCTGTATTTAGAAAAGTAGAAGTAAATGCAAAAATCATTTACTCGATGTTGAACAGAAATGCAAAATTGACCCAAAAGGACTTTAAAAAGCGTTGCATGAGCTTAAAAAGATAAAATTAAAACAAAGTCTTTTAATTTTTAATCCCAGCTTACTTTTCATTTTTTTAATTTCAGCTCTATATTTATCTTTCTGACTTGCAGGAAAACGTCGGAGGCGTCATACATGGAGGGGATTGTTATCGCTTTCGCACTTGCAACTTGCTTCGGAAGATGCCAAGGTATTGTCCCGTTGAAATGTTTTATTTTCTTTTTTAGTTTTTCTTTAAAGCTATAACCGAAACTCAGAGCTGCTTGCTTAGACCGCCAAACAAAGGAAAATGCCGCAAGGTAAGCATGCCAAACTCGTGAACGTTTGCGGGTCGTATCGGTAAAATTTTCAGCTTAAAAAAGTTGCCACCGGCCGCAATCCAGTCAGCAAACAAGGCAGTAATATTTTTTTGGTATTTATTTCTATTTCAATGGAAAATTTTAAAATTACTCTTATTAGGTTCTGGAATTTGCATCTTTTTTTTAAATTTTACGTTTAAAAGTTATTAAAAACGTCTTTGCTTTAATTGGGTGACAAATCTCGGACACGTAGGGAGTAGCATAATCCCTTTTTTTAACTTTATATTAAAGGTAAAGCGAAGACCAAAAAAGGATTAGCATCCAATCAATTTTAAAGAAAACATGTCGGTTTTATAGATGAAACCTAGTTTTGAATTGATTAATATTTTGCTTTAAGTAAGAATGGTCAAGTCAATCAACAAGCAAGTGCCGACAGACCTGTTTCGTACTTATTCACTGATGGAAGATTGTTTTCATTGAATATTTTGCTTTCTTATTGAGTATCAATTAAAAAATTCTTCCAAAGACTTCGAGGGTCATACGAAAAAGACTTCGTGGCCGTGAGTTTGACATGTCTGCTGTAAAGTGTCTTTCTCAAGCAACAGAACGAAGCGAGGAGACGCCACTGTGTCGATCACGATTGCCAGCAATACGGCGCTCTTAACCACTCGGATACGCTGCCAATATCAATTTATTTTTTCAATAAAAATAATGACTGATTTTTTTAAAATATTGATTCCAACTACTTTTTACCTTAATTTGAAGCACTCATGCAAAAACTTTAACATTTGCCATGGAAAGTTCTTGTCTAGAAGAGTTGCTAGCAAGCTGATCAAATAATCGTTTGGCTGGTCGTCCGAACAAAGACGTTTGAAGAGTTTCAAAATCAATTGAACAAATCCTAAAAAACATCAACTGTTTGCTTTAAATAAGTATTTTTATTATTATTTTCTTTAGATGGTGAGATAAGCGTCTTCTTATGAGATAAGTATATTATTATTTTCTTCAGATGGTGAGATAGCGGTGAGATAAGCATCACTGACGAGCTCTAATAAGAGCGAAACTCGAGTCTGGTGTTTCTCATCTTTATGCAGCTTGTTTAAAAATTAATTCCAAATTTCCTCATAATTCTTCAAATATAAAATATTTTTATTATATTATATACAATAAACATCAATATTTCTCACTTTGCTTTGTTTGTGACATGATCAGTCTTTTCTATAAAATGCTTTTGCAATGAGCAAATAGAGTAAAAAATCGTTTTACTTAGTCCATTTTGCACAAAAGTGAGTTGTTTTAGCGGTCTTCTTGATGATTAAAGAGCAATGTAAATAAAACTAGTGACAATTAAGTAGTGAAAATGAAGGATTGTTTTATTCTTTCATTCATTCATGTATTTATTATCCTAACTTCCAGGTAAACATCGCAAGCGTTATACTTAAGGTAACGGTCAAGCAATGACCCCGATCTGCTTTTAAAGATGCTGAGATATTGCTGTCTGGTTGAAACTTTTTCATTGTTTTTTTTTAGTTTTTTATTTAGATAAGATTAAAATTTAGAGCTGCTTGTTGAAACCACCAAGCAGAGGCGAGTGCTGTGAAGTGTCTTTCCCAATAGCACAGCAGAATGGCGAGAGTAGATTTTGAACCGACATCATGTCGATCACAGTCACGGCGCTCTTATCCGCTTGACCATGCTGCTAACAATACGGCACTCCCACCCGGCCACGCTGTCGACTTTTGTTTTGCAATTTTTACAGAAGCCCCAATAGCTTGAAATAATTTACGGCAAAACTATTTGTTGGTTCTTTCTTTTCTAGAGAACATTGTAAAATCTGGAAAGTTAAATGTATTAGTCATGTTATTTTTAGAAATTAAAAATTTCTCGTCCAAGCAAATAATTCCTGTCGTTTTTTTCTAAGAGACAAAAACTTGGACACTTTCATAAACGCATATTCTCACATTGACAAACTCTATTGCCTGCCCTTAAAATTAATGATGTTGACAGTCTATACGGCTCTTTAAAAGAAAAGAAGATATTGTACAAAAACGTTTTATAAAATCTTAACCTTCAGAGTTTAAATTAAAAATAAATGCCAACATAAATAAAATTCAAATTAATACAAACACAGAGAAAAATGGACAAATTACTGTATGAATTTTGTGTTAAAAAGAAAATTAACCCTTATACTCCCAGACGGGTCATTTTGACCCGAAGCAAAATTTAAATGTGTATTATTCGCGTTGTACTTGCTTTTATGCAATGAGATTTCATAAGTCTTTCGAGTAACCTTCAGAAATACTTTCTTAAGATTTTGAATGAATTATGATTTAAACTTTCGCCGTAACTTGTAGTAGTCGCGTTACTTCCCAAATGGGTCAAATTGACCCAAGCCCAAGAGTGCATTATTTTACATGAATTATATTTTTTTTCGGGCTTCAGCTATAGTCTTAGACAGATGAAACCTGACACCTTTTATATAGAGACACTTATGCATTATAAATAAAACTTTGTTGCAGGCATTGAACCCGTGACTTTTGAACTCGAAGTCCAGTGTGCCAATTCGGCCAGCTCTATTTTCATTTTTTGCGTTTGTTTCTTGTGCAGAAAGCTGGATAGAATAATTGGTAAACTGTCTTGATTTTTTAGAAGACCTTTGCTTTTTTGAGTGGAAAAGCTAGTCAGTTTAGAAAGTAATCCAGTTGGATTTGCAATGAAACCTCAAGCAATTGAAAAGCTTTTTTGTGGCAATTTTTTTACTTGTAAAGTTTTTGTCTCTAGAAGGTTGAAAGAAATATGTATTTTGTCAACAGGATTTTACTTCAAGGTGTTGAGTTCTTGCGTGCAGGGCATACCTGACTGTTGTATAAAGTTAGTCACAACAATGTTGTCAGTAAAATGCTTGGCTAAAATAATCTTTTTTAGGTTGAAAAGGAAACATTGTGTAAATTTTTTCAGCTAATTCTGTAAACAGTTGTTTTTTTTCTTGCTATTATTTTGCTTGGGTAAAGTCAAGATGAGCAATTATCGTACTGCAAATGAAGTTGCTAGTCTTCTTTTTGAAGACAATCAGGAGAATTCAAGCACGAGCGACAGATTGGATGATGACAACGATTGCAGCGATTATGTTCCTTCAGACGACGACAACGAAGAAGACATTATTCTTTTTGATCCAGAGTATGATTCCGAGGATAATAATGATAATGCAGAAGCTAGTGACGCATCTGGCAGATACATTACAAACACCAGTACTGCACTTTTTACATCAAAGAGTGGTGTAGAGAGTTGGGCAGCAGAACCATTACTTCCACTTACTTCTAAAACGAGCCAAAGAAATATAATAAGAGAAAAGTCTGGACCTACTAGATATGCCATAAGAATGAGTGGCTCACTTGGAGATTGTTTTTCTTTGTTTTTCAGAGATAATCTTCTGGAAGAAATATGTAAATGGACTAATAAAGAAGGTCTACGTGTATTTTCAAATAACTGAAAAGATACTACAGTTGCAGAACTAAGAAAAGTGATCGGAACCTTTTATTGCTAGTTGGTGTATACAAGTCAAGCAACGAAGATCTTTCTCAGCTGTCGCATATGGAACATGGAAGACCAATTTTTCGTAAAATTATTTCGCGTAATCGCTTTCAAAATATATTACGTGTTCTTCGATTTGATGACGCTGCAGCTCGACGATCTGCCAGATCGCCAGATAAATTTTCACCAATTAGAAATGTATTTGAAATTTGGAATAAATCTCTGTTGGATGCATATGTTCCTGAAACCAATCTGACGATAGACGAGCAACTTGTGACATTTCGGGGTCGCTGCCCATTCCGCCAGTACATGCCATCAAAACCAGGAAAATACGGCATCAAGATCTGGGCAATATGCGATTCAACCACACATTACGTACTGAAAATGGATGTGTACAAAGGAAGAGAAATAGGTGAGCCAAGGGAAACAAATCTAGGTTCAAAAGTAGTGCTAAAACTCTCAGAGCCTTTTCAAAAAAGTGGAAGAAATATTACCAGCAATAAATTTTTTACAAATTTGGAATTGGGAAGAAAGCTTCTGATGCAAAATCTCACCATCGTGGGAATAATTCGAAAGAACAGAAAAGAGCTTCCTGCAGAATTTGTGTCCACGAAGGACCGAAAAGAATTTACTACTCTCTATGGTTTTCAAAAAGAGGCAATGATTGCTTCTTATTGTCCCAAAAAAGGAAAGGTGGTTACTCTTCTAAGTACCATGCATTTAGTCAAGGGCACTGAATCGCCTGGTCCGGAGAAAAAACCAGAAGTCATTACTTACTACAACGCAACAAAAGGCGGTGTAGATACCATGGACCAAATGGTGAGATGGTTTACTACCAAAAGAAAAACTCGAAGATGGCCCATGGTAATCTTTTATAATATGCTGGATATCAGCGCTCTAAACGCATTTATTGTATGGATGTCCCTCAACAAAGAAAACTATACTGCAAAACGTGGCAACAGATTGCGGAGGAGTCTATTAATTAGTTTGGCAAAGGAACTGGCTGGACTGCAGGACGAAAATTCAATTCAAATACCAGCTTCATCACCAGCAAATACAAGAAAGCGAAAGCGCTGCTCCATGTGTCCTTCAACAGCCGATCGCAAAACAAAAACCTTTTGTGAAACATGCAATAGCTATATTTTGCAGTGATCATTCTGTCGTTATTTGCAGAAAGTGTAACGACTAATAATCATAAACTCTTTCGCATTTGTTTGCACTGTATTATTGTGAAACATACTTTCGTTTATCACATCTTCTCTGCTGGAATAAACACCTGTATGAATTATGTACAACGTACTTACCTGCCTAAATGTTAAATTTTTCGTAATCATGATTATAAAAATAAAGCATTTGTTTTTTATTACAACACTCATTGACTGGATATATCTATCCCTTTTTATAACACCAAAAGTGTCCTCTTCTAACATCATCCTCTAGCGTAATACACAGAAAACAATATGCGGGTCAAAATGACCCGTATGGGAAGTAACGCGACTCAAAAAGTCTGGGAGTATAAGGGTTAACATGAAAATTGAATATTGTGGCAACGCGTTTTTGCCGCACTATTAATTTGCGTCACAAGGGCACCGACTACTTGATTACTGCTCTAGCAAACAGTCGTATTCATTAGTAAAATAGCAAGCTAGCAAACGGGATTATTTTCTTGTCGGCACCTCAGTCAGCGTTTATCATGATAGCTAAATTATCTCAGTCAGCGTTTATCAAGATAGCTAAATTGGTGACCCCGACGCTCAAAATCGAATGTTTTGTGAAATGGCAAACAAAAATGCTGTTGCGCTTAAGCTTCCGCCCTTTTGGATTTCTCAACCACAAGGGTTTCAACAAGCTGAAGCACAATTTGCTTTGCGGAATATTACTGCAGATGATACTAGATACTTCTATGTTGTTGCTGCGTTAGATCAGAAAACTGCCAGTCGTCTTATTGATTTTCTAGAAAACCCCCCTGAACAAGATAGGTATGACAGTATTAAGAAACGATTGCTTAGCACTTTTGATCTTTCCCAGCAAGAACGTGCCACCCGACTGCTAAGTTTTCCTGAGCTAGGGGATAGAAAACCGACAGCTTTGATGGATGATATGCTCGCTCTCTTAGGCAGCCACCAACCATGTTTTCTTTTAAACTACATTTTTCTTCAACGTCTCCCTGAAGATATCAGAGTCGCTCTAGCATCCGAAGACATCAACAATCCTCTTAAATTATCTCAAAAAGCAGACATATTATCGCTGGCCAAATAAAGAGATCCAAACGTTTCTAGAATTAGCAAGGCACCATCTCAGCGCTTCAACCAGCCAAAATCCGTGTCAGATTCTGAAGCATCGACAAATTCCGACAAGGTAGGACAATGTTACTATCATAGACGTTTCGGTAATAAGGCCCTGCGCTGTGTTCCACCCTGTCAATTTTAGGGAAATGCCCTGGCCGGTCCTCGTTAGTAGCTGCGGCGACCGGCACTAATCCCAGCTTGTTTTTTATCTACGATCGCATAACCAATCGTTCCTTTTTAGTGAATACAGGCGCTGAGGTGAGTGTCCTCCCCTCGTCTAGCCATGAGCGTTTTTTTAATAATCCAGGCTCAGCCCTAGTGGCAGCTAATGGTAGTTCTATTAAAACTTACGGTAAACGGACCGTAACAATTGAAGTACCCATAGGACGGTTTCGAAGGACATTTGTTCTGGCAAACGTAAGTAAGCCTCTTTTAGGAGAGGATTTTTTGAGAGCAAATTCCTTGTTAGTTGACATGCAGTACTATCGCCTGGTTAATGCTCGGTCTTTCACTAGCACCCCTCTTTGCAAAACAAATATCTTAGCTCCTCGTCTAAATGCCATCTCCACCTCAACTGACACTTATGCTCAACTTCTTGCTGAATTTTCCTAGATTTCTACCACGCAATTTTTCCAAATTCAACCCAAATATAATGTTCAACACTTTATTGTGATGCAAGAAACCCCAGTGCATTCTCGCGCTCGACGGCTTTCGCCTGAAAAATTCGCACTCGCTAAGGAAGAATTTAATAAAATGCTGGATATGGGCATAATCCGTCGTCCCTTAAGCCCTTGGGCCTCGCCACTTCACTTCGTACTTAAACCTTCTGGTGGCTGGCGACCATGCGGCGATTATCATCGCCTTAATGCAGTCACATTACCAGACCGCTATTCCCTGCCACACATTCAGAATTTCGCAGCACGTTTAGACGGCGCAAAAATATTTTCCAAAGTTGACCTAATTCGAGGCTACCATCAGGTTCCAGTAGCAAAAGCTGACATTTGCAAAACGGCGGTCATAACCCCACTTGTTCTATTTGAGTTTCTCCGCATGCCTTTTGGGCTTAAAAACGCTGCCCAAGCATTTCAACGGTTAATGGACACGGTTTGTCAATTGCTTGATTTTGTCTTTGTTTATTTTGACGATATCCTTATCGCTAATGCCTCGCACCATGAGCATCAAAAACACCTCAGAATCTTATTTAAAAAACTTCTCAGTCATGGCCTATTAATCAATCTTGAAAAATGTGAATTCGGATGTACGCACCTAGCTTTTCTTGGCCATCGCATTGACAAAACTGGCGCGAGCCCACTCGCTACTAAAGTTGTGCTATTCACAACTTTTCCCCTTCCAAAAGTACAAAAGATTTATAAAGGTTTATCGGCATGATTAATTTTTATCATTGCTTTATCCCTTCTGCGGCTAAATTAACGGTTCCATTTTATCGTGCCATCGCAAACAATAATAATATTTTGCAATAGAGTGACTCTCTACAAACCTGATTCACACAACCGAAACAAGCCCTTGCCAATGCAACATTGTTACATTATCCAAAAAGTAACGCCCCCACGGCTGTTACTGTGGATGCTTTGGACGTCGCTATTGGCGCTGTCCTCGAGCAATTTACCGTTGGTGCATGGCAGCCATTGGTGTTCTTTAGCCGTATGCTTCGCAAACCGGAAGTCAAATACAGCGCTTTCAGTCGCAAACTGCTTGCTATTCATCTTGCCATTTGTCATTTCCGTTTTTTTTAGATGGCCGATGTTTCGTAATTTTTAACGATCACAAGTCACTCATGTTTGCTTTTTCTAAAATTTCTGATCCTTGGTCCGCTCGACAGCAGCGCTATCTCTCAGCTATAGCAGAATATACCACAGATATTCGCCATATTGCTGGAAAGCTTCTTTATACTCCTCAAATTAATTTGAACTATCAGGACATGGAAGCACATCAGGTGGCCTAAGAAGTGCAGGCCTACCGCACAGCCATAACAAATCTTCGGTTAGAAAATATTTGAATAGAAAATTCTAACGTTTCTTTACTGTGCGACGTATCCACTGGAAGACCTCGGCCAATCGTTCCGATTTCTTGGAGGAGGCAAATTTTTGATGCAATTCATAGTTTGTATCATCCGTCCATTCGAGCCACACGCAAGCTGATTGCTTTCAAGTTTGTTAGGCAAGGCTTAAAAAAACAAGTCGGGCTAATGACCAAGCAACGCTTAGCTTGCCAAAAAGCAAAAATCAAAGTTCATATCAAAGCACCAATCATTTCTTATCCTCCTCCTGGAAGACATTTTGATTGTATAAATATAGACATTGTCGGACCCTTAGCACCTTCGGAAGGAAACCGTTTCCTTTTAACCATGGTGGATCGTTTCACGAGGTGGCCCAAAGCAATTCCTTTTAAGAAGGTAACAACCCTAGCCTGCGCAGAAGCTTTTGTTGCCACTTGGGTTTCCCGTTTTGGAGTGCCTAGTCGCTTTTCAAGTGACAGAGACCCACAGTTTATTTCTCAACTATTTTTTTGTTTTTTATATTTCTATATTTATCCTCTTGACTCGCAGGAAAGCGACGGAGGCGCTATACATAGAGTAAGCAACTTCCCCGACCTGCTTCCGGAGATGCCAAGATATTGCTGTCCGCTAGTAATTTAATAGAGATATTACTGTAATTTACAACTGCTTGCCTAGACCACCAAGCAGGGGAAAGTGCCGTAAAAAATCTTTTCCAAAAACACAACAGAATGGCGCAAGTGAGTTTTGAACCGAGACCATGTTGATCATCAGTCCGGTACTTTAACCACTAAGCCGACTGGTCCTCCATTTATCAACTGTTAGGCATCCGCCTTCACCACACCACAGCTTATCACTCACAAGCCAATGGGCTTGTGGAAAGATTTTACCGGCAACTAAAAACAGCTTTGATGACACATCTAACGGGTGCAAATTGGGTTGACGAACTCCCGTGGGCTTTGCTCGGTATTCGCACCACGCCCGAGGAGGATATAAACTACTCTACAGCAGAGCTTGTCTACGGCAGTCTTCTTACCGTCTCGGGAGACTTTATTCTGGGTACAAACAAGCCCCCGAACCCTTCTTTACTGCTTCCCTGGCTCCGATAGGCTATCAGTAAGTTCAATTTTGTACCTGTGTCACAAAACGGTGTAACACAACAACACATGCCTCGTAAACTTTTTAATAGCCCATATGTGTTTATTCGACGTGATTCACACAGACCACCACTAATACTACCCTATGAGGGACCGTATAAGGTCTTGCAACGCTAAATAAAGTTTTTTCAGATTGATGTCGGCGGCCGGGAAGAAGCTATTTCTGTGGATCGCCTTAAGCCTGCTTTTGTCGACACGACACTTCCGGTCTAAGTCGGTCATCCCAAGAGACGAGGAAGAACACCAAAATTATAATATTGCATTTGCTTGTTTGTTTTTTTTGTGTTTGTTTTGTTTGTTCGTAGTCATCTTTCCTGAAGTGCCCTTTTTGGGGGGGAGCTGTTAAGCAACGCGTTTTTGCCGCACTGTTAATTTGCGTCACAAGCGCACTGACTACTCGATTACTGCTCTAGCAAACAGTTGTATTCATTAGTAAAATATGAAGCTAGCAAACGGGAGTGTTTTCTTGTCGGCACCTCAGTCAACGTTTATCAAGATAGCTAAATTATCTCAGTCAGCGTTTATCACGATAGCTAAAATATAAAGATATTTTGAATTCACCGCCATTTATATTTGTCAGGCGCAAATCGAATCCACAGCTTTCCGTTGACAATCGAAGAGCAATGTTGTAGTTATCTAAGGTTTTATCTTCTACAAACTCTTTTAGCAGCTTGTAACTAATAGGAAATATTTCTCGCTTCCTGGAAAAAAAAGCATTTTGTTAAGCTTGATTATATGAACGAATTTTTTTAAAGACATGCAGTCAAAAATGCTTTATTTTGAATTTAGGAAGATAGTTGTTTAAATTTAAATTTATCGATAAAAGCGCCATGTTGGTGGTGAGCGAACATTGCATGAGGTTGCATCATTTCTCGTGCAAGAAATTCGACTATTTGCTCAATATTTATCATATTTGTTGGCACTTAAAGCCAGTTTCCACAACTGCGTGGAACAAAGTATTCTTTGTTGGTTTTAATGATTTAAAAAAAAGTTTTTCGGCGCTGAAGAGCTAAGCGAAGCAAAAAAATCAATAAAAGAAACAAAGAATGCTTCATTCCACGACCGTAGTAAAAACTGGCCTTAAGCGCCAACAAAATATGATAAATACTCAGAAAATAGTCGAAATTCTTGCATGCGAAACGATGCAACTTCATGCATCGTGGTGTGACAGTGCGGAAATGAGCAACAAATTGTCTTGATTATTTTTCCCAGCCTTTATGGGCCGTTTTGTATAATACAAGCATATTTCTTAAGCACCTATAACGATGCATGACGTTTCATTAATTCGCGTGCATAGATAAAACTTTTTTTTCTTTATTTATCGTATTTTGTTGACAACATTTCATGAATTTTAAACGACTCACACATTAAAGTAACTAGAAATTAAATAAAAGAGCATGCAAACTAATGTCAGAGGTCAAAGCATGCAGCAATAAAAAATAATTTGAAACTTTATGACAAAGAGTATGAGCGTAACAGTTCGTTTAATAAATTTAAGAGAAAAGTACAGAAAAGCGAGAAAAATAAATTGAATAAAAAAGAAAGTAACTGGCGCACGAATACAGAGTTTAGCCGAGTTTGATACTGGTTTAAAGGAACAAAGTGATAAACAAATTTCATGTTGGGGAATGAGTTAAACGTCAATTTTTAATCAAAAAGACCCGACCTCACTCCTCAGGTTCACTTAAGCTTCCTTGTTCACAATTAAAAACACTAAAAAAAAACATTTCTTCCAAAAAGAAACTTTAATTTGGCTACCAGTGAAAAAACAAGTTTGTAAAAATCCCAAATTAACTTTTTCAGAATTTTTTTAAGCGCCAACAAAATACGATAAATATTCAGAAAATAGTTCAAATTCATGCATGCAAATTGATGCAACGTCATGCATTGCTGTGTGACAGCGCGGAACTTAGGAACATATTGTCTTGATCTATTTTTCACTGCTTTTATCGCCGTTTTGTAACACAGGGGTATTTCAAGCATTTGAATCCAATATTCTATTGCCTGCAAACGACTGAACACCTGCTATGTTGTGCATAGAGCTCATTCGGTTTCTTGGGTGAAAAAGCATACCACTGTATTTATGCCATCTAATTGCATATTTCACTTCATTATAATTTCCGACTGAAAGGCAATTCGTAATGGCTTTCTAGAAAAGAATAGAGTCTTGTTTGAGAGATGGTAAGTTGAACCAAAAGCACAACATTCTGTTTTATTTTCAATCAATTTAATACGTTTCTGTTTTGACATTGATTTTGTGATGGCAAATAAGAAGACGATGGCTAAACGATTTAAATTATTAGATACAATACACATAACTGTCATTTGTGCGTGGTCGCTGTACCTTCAAAAGAGCTCAGTATTGACCAACTTAAAAAACCTAAATTGTGTTAGATTGGTTCTACTGCCCATTTAGTTTATGTTGAACAACATCTTTTGGGCAATGTAGACAAACAAAGAACTTTATCAACATGAAAATTTGTTAAATATTCTGATTTGTTTCTTTTTATAACAATGCAGTTACATAAGAAGACTGTGTTTTCCAACAGGTAAAAATTTTTTCTCAGGAAGCAATTTTACGAGGTCAATTAAAAGGAAGATTTTGCTCATATTGCAATGAGCTAAAAGTTGAAATAGATAGTTAACTTCAACTTGTCGACAATTTTTCTCTGTTTGTATTAAGGATAAAAATGAAAAGTTTTAAAATGGGTACAAAAAGGTTGGAAACCACGCTTCTAAAGCAGGTGTTTAGGAATCCCTGCACTACAGCATAATCAATACCTTATTGGAAATTCTTTTTGACTTTTTGAATGGACGAGCTTTCTTGAAGTTCTTTGATTAAGCGAATTTGAAGCAGATGTCGAAGCTAACTCCTGGGGATCTCGAGCAGCTCTTCGTTGTTTGTAAGTCAAATGGTTGCGAAATCTGTTATAATTAAAACGAGATGGAGATGTTGCTCGATGACGTGATCGGCAAAGACTTTTTGCGGTTCTGTGAAACCTTGAGTAATACGGGGAACTTCTTATCTCTCGTTGACTCGATCTTTTTAATTTTCTTCCAAGAAGGAGTTTTGTGGATGCTGAAAAAGTTTCCTGGTCACGGGGATACTCAGGACTTCTCCTTGTTTGAAGTTGTTGAAGCCTTTGTCAATAAAAAAAATATGAGGTTACGAAATGTTTTAGGAAATAATGAATTATGCTTAAACTACTAAATTGAACTAAGTACAAGAAACCTACAAATGACTGCTTCTAAATTATGTCTTGCCTTAATAAAGAAAGCCGATAGATTTATGAAAAAAAATGTTAATATACTTGTATTAATAATTATAAAAGAAAGTTTTTAAAACTTTTGATAAGAAGTAAAAAACATGATTTCACAATAAGATTTGAGAAAAATTTTACATAACAAAAAAATTATCAGACATAACTAAAAAATAAACTTTTTTGCAAAGTTTTTACTCTTATAATTAAGCAGATTAATTATAACTAAACCTGCGCATTATTTGGTCAAACTTTTCGAAAACTTTAATCATTAAATTTAACTGGTTCTGTTTCGAAAATTTTCTAAACGTCTATGCAGTTTAATCTTTCTATGTAAATAGTTTGTAAGTTAAATCTAGCCAGATATAAAATTGATCCAAAAGTTGATATTATTTATAATGTCCTTTTACATTTGTGAGTAAAAGGGGTATCATTACACGACCTGAATTGCTTCTGGTGTTTATACTTTTAGTCAACCAAGAAAATAAACACAGAGAAACACGAACCATTCTGTGCGATTGTTGCGGACGGGAGAAATGGTACAATGTAAAGTGGTTAACAGCTGTTAACCTTTCAAACGTCATGGAAAACCAATAGATGATTGCAAGGCCAACTCAAAGCAAAAGAAGAAACCTTATCATTTTTTTCGATTTTTTTAAAGTATTGATATTACTGCCAAAGAGATTCATTTGATTTTTTCAAAAGCATCATGTCTGCAGCTTAGAAATACTTGTTGTTCGCGGTCGTTATCTCCATCTTGCTTGGGTTTCGAAGTGCACGTTTAGAAAAACAACAGCAGGCTTAATTGATATATATATACAAAAAAATTTTTTTGGAATTTCTTAAATCTTTCTAATTTAACTGACTAAGTAACTTAATACTACTGTACTTTTACACGTATCCGGACAATTGTTTGAAAGCAATTGTTTGAAAACTATTGTTTGGATTGACAATTGTTCAACCAAACAAAAATGTTCAAACAGACAATAGTTCAAAATCAATTGTTATCCCGACAATTATACGAAAACAAGAACTTAAAAATTTACAAACAATAAGGTTAAGGTTTAGGGTTAGGTATTTATTAAAAAAACAAAATAAGCATTTATATAATAAACAATTTTAGACACTGCATATAGCTTTGTTTTTCAAACAACTGTTAAGTCGAATAACAATTATGATTTATCTATTCGAACAATTGTTTTTGAACAGCTGTTTTCGAACAATTGTCCGTAAACCACTTTTACATAGTCCAATTAAAAAATAAAGAAATAAATTTTACACTTCCAAAAAAGATTTTAATTTTTTCACCATTACACAAAGTCCACTCTAGATTTTACGTTTTTATGGTATAAACTTGATATTGGTTCAAGTACTTTATATCAAGCATGTCAAAGTCGCGGTTTAGCGAAGTTTTTCGAAGAATTTTTAAATCAGTTGCTCAATATTAAATCGAAATATTAATCAATTCAAAACTGCGCTTCATTTACGAAAACGACATATTGATTGGATGCTTATCTTTTTTGTCTTCGCTTTCATTTCAAGATAAAATTAAAAAAAAATATACCCAACACCCTTGGTGGCCGAAAATTGCCACTTAATTAAAGCGAAGGTCTTTTTTGGTCTTCACTTAGATTTTAACGCAAAATTTAAAAAAAAGATAAGCCTGATGCGCAAATTCTAGAACCTAGTGGGACTAGGAAAAATTTTAAAATTTCACATTTAAATTCAAATAAAAACTAAAAAAAAGTCATCACTTTGTTCGCTACCTGGATTGCGGCCCGCGGCAAATTTTTTGGTTTAAAATTTTACGCCCACAAATTTGACATGTTTGCTTTAGACCAATTTCAAGATTTCCGTGCCATTCAAAGTTGATTAATACTGCATGTGCATGTATAACCAAATTTTTAAACTTCGAAAGTGCATTTTACGCTAGAATAGTTCAGAGAGCGTTCAATTGTAAAATTTTGGCGTCTTTAGTCAACAGCAAATTTGCTTAGTTTTGAGCTATTTTTAAAAAATTATTGCTCTAACAAAACAATTTTTTAAAGTTATGAATAGTAATTGATGCAACAATCAATAATTGACGATCGTTATGCTAAGGATTCAATAGGTCACTTTAAAAAAGTTACGTTACAGTGAACACAGTGATCGCTTCTAATGATCAAGAAGCAAAAATTAGCTTGTTTTATTTTAGCAACAATTAAATTCCAGTTTTACTAAAATACATTTGCAATACTAACCTTGAATTAAAGTGAGATGTCGATGAATAAACAAAATTATCAAAGCTTGTTTCTTCCATGAACGGTTTTTGTCTCAAGGTTATCAGAGAAAAAAATTTATAAGAAAAATTGTCAATTTTCTAAAAACAATTTAAAAAAAACATTAATTTTTTAATCTTTTCATCCCAAAACTGCTAATTTTTTCTCGCTTTCTTTGTTTATATTACTCTCTAAAAATATGCTAATGAAAAGATTGCTTTTCCTAGCTCTTTCTTTTTTCTATCTTTTAATATTTTCTTTATTTTTTGTTTTATGCGAAAAGTAGTGAGTTCCTTTTGTTTTAAATTTCCAAAAAAAAAGTTCACCGTATTAAATTCAATTAACAAAAATTGGGTTTCGGATAAAAATAGAATATACAAGAATAAATGCACCACAAGTTCGTTTTGAACTGCTTTTAAAACAAATCAAATTTCAATTTAGCAATACGGTTTTGCCTTTACTATCATAAACATCGTCATCATGATAATTATCATCATTATCTTTATTCATTCTTCTAACTCACAGAATAATGTGAGAGATGTTGAACCTAAAAGCAATTGTCAAGGAATTGCTCCAACGTGCTCAATTTAAGATGCCATGATATTGCTATTCCCGCTCAATTTTCTTTTAATTTTTATTCAGAGATATGACTGAAATTTAAAGCTGTTTGATAACACTGCATAGAAGAGAAAATTGTCGTTAAGTATCTTTCTTAAGGATAAAACATAATGATCAGGGTAGTACTTGAACCACGATTGTGATGATTGCGTCCGCCATCAAAACGCTGCTTTTCTTTCACGTTTAGCTGCGGCTCTTTCTGTTCTCTGTTACACGGAAACAATAATAGGAAAAATGCAAAATCATCATTTCGTTTTCAAAATCTAATTATCCTCAATGATTCATCCCTAATACTGACTGAATAAAGATCCGAAGACGATTATTAGGTATCTAAGCAACCTGACTCAAAGTTGATTGTTAATAATTTCATGCAAATTTTTCCTTGTGCTAGATTTCTTAAACATAATGTACATACTAGGGGTTGGCAAATTTTTAGCTCGAGGACAGGATTCAGAAGTTGATTTTGATTGAGGGCCGTTATAGAAACCTTAAACTTACTAGAAGATCAAAATTTTAAAAATGCTTCAAGTTTGATTCGTGACACCGTTTACATGGAATGCTCGGTGGGCTAGATTTGGCCCGAAGACCGTAGTTTGTCCATCACTGTTTTAAACAATCAATTTTTTGGCTTCTAAGTTGTATGATTTTTTGGCTTATGAAAAAAATTAATTTGTTTAAATATTATTTTCACGAAATGCAAAAGCAAACAGGTTATGCTCGGTTAGGCTTAAAGTTGGAAAATTATCCTGTGTTTGTTGGCCTTACCATAAATTCCACTTTAAACTATTTTATAGTAGTTCTAACAAGAGTGAAACTCGAGTCTGGTGCTTCTCATATTTTAAACGGCTTGGTTTCTAGGTAAAACATATTTAATATTTTTTTCTTAGATATCTATTTTATGGTTAATTTTCACTTTAAAGCTATTCTGGTGCATCATCGTAATTAATTGAGATTTGATAGAAGAAAAAAAATTGATGAATAAAATCGTAATTAAATACTTTCGTGTTACACTTAAAAAAAACTTAATACATTTCCTGTTTACAGACATTGCTTGGCAAACCATTTGATTCACATTGTGATTCTTTTTAAAACTACACTCTGCATGTCACCTGCTCAGTTGCTGCTGTAAACTCGACGCTGATATTTTTGCGACTGTTGCTGTCTGAATCATATCTGTAGACTTAGCTTTGGGAGTCGAGTTTCAGAAAAACAGCGTACAACAACATTGTGTTAACTATCTCACTTAGTTCGGTTGATTAGTTTCTTTGAAGCTCTTTAGCATTGCCATGCCGAAACACGCAAGCTAAAGCTAAATGTAATTGTAATCAATTACATAATAACATTACAGTCTTTTATAAATTATACTGAAATTCTGAAGACCAAATACTATTTGACATGCCATATAAAAAACAAAAGTCAAGTGCAGCTGCTCTGGCTTGCAAGAACGTGAAAATCCATTTTAAATTTACAGCGAATTTGCCGTCACCGCTGGACAATATAAAAAAATAACAAAAACGTAGCTTTACGCCGATAATAGTACTTTCTGATTGAAAAGTCACATGAAGGTGTAGACTGTAGATAATACATGGTTTAAAGAAAATGTTAATTGAAAAACGTGCCGAGGGGTACAAGACTTTTAAAGCAGATTGCACTAACTAAGCAATATCAAATTGGTTCTACTGCAACGCATCAACAAGCAAAAAAATCGTGGCAAAACTCATTTGTAGTTTTAACCTCATGTGAACAAAGCAAATATGGACAGTATTGTGCAAATTAATTGACTAACTACAAAAAAAAAAAACTTTATTTTTCAGTTTATTTTCATTTTAAAGTGACAATAACTATTTTGGATAGGAGATACGGCCACCTCTGTTTTTGATCAACTTCTTAACCCGTTTTGGCATTGATTTCATGAGTTTGTTGCAGTTCTGAGCAATTTCTTGGTTTCAGTATTGCAGGTCAATGATAACATTAATGAGCTTTGTTTGGGTTGTGCAATACCTTTTTTAGAGCTGAGTTTTCACTATACTCGACAAATTTTCAATCGGGTTTAAGTCAGGCGAATTCCCAGGCCAGTCAAGAACCTTAATGTGAATTTCTTCAAAATTTTTTTTCACTTTTTTTGCATTATGAGAGGAAGCCAAGTCTTGCTGAAAAATCCCTCCTCCGTTAGGAAAATGCTTTTTCCATGTCTCTCACCACTTTACGTTGAATTACTTCAATATATTTGTTGGGATTTATCATCCCATTAACAGGGAAAAGAGATCCAATATTTTTAAAGCTGAAACTCACCTAAAACATCTTCTTGACAGGGTGTTTTACACCCTGATTAATATGACATGATCTAATTTTTGCATCCTTGCTTCTTCTAATAAATCGACTCTGCTCTTCCTGTACCGTAAAATGGCTTTCATCTGATAATAAAACCTTCTTCCAGTCAGCCGTAGTCAATTCTCTGTATTTTTTGCCTATTCAAGCCTTTTATTCTTCACATCAATGGTCAAAAGCTGCTTTTTCTGTGACCTTGTTGCCTTTCTACCAACTAAAACAAGTCGTCTTCTCACAAAAGATGTGCCAATCTCCACTCCTGCTGCAGACAAATCTTTTTGTAGATCACTGCTTGTTTTTCTAGGGTCCAGTTTACTCTTTTTCAAAAGGTGCGCATCATCTTTCGCAGTAGTTTTTTGTTTTCATCCACAATTTGCTTTTTGTTTTGGAGTTAATGATCCTGTTTCTTTGAATTGCCTAATAATTCACGCTACAGTGAATTTTCCACATTGTATAACTTGGCAGTATCCTTCGTTGATGCATGACAATGTTCATGAAGTGTCAAAATACTAGCACACTTTTCAGAGTTATATCTGCCATTTAATTCTGACTGTGTGCTAACGTCAAATTTGCAAAAAGTGAGCCTGAGCCAGGTTATCGCTACTAAAAAGCATATAAAACGTATATCTATGGCGTATCACATGCTATTTTGCGTAACTATACATTTAAAATGTCATCCTTTCCTTATTATGTTTAAAACATTAAAATAACATTTGGCAACCATGCACAATATGCGTGCAAACTAATATTTTTAAAAAATGTCAAAGTGAGTCAATTAATTTGCACAATACTGTACTTAGATTTTACGTATTACATCATCTATTCTTTCAAAATACGAGTATAAATTACGTAAAAGGGAAACCACCCAAACTGTTCTAATCAGAGAACCCTTAAATAGAAGAACTAATAACTTGCGCTCTCGGGTCGTGAAACTTGGGTCCCACTATTTTACGACGCAATACGTTCACTGTATGTAAATAATGATTTGTATTTATGTAAACAATGATTATATTGTAGGTAAACATTTTTACATTTACATGTATGTGACAAGTCTGTTAAATTTATGTTGCCATATGACGTCACAACAACGTAATTGTAACCAGCATGTGCTACTGATGTTGTATGTAGTTTAGAATTTGCCTACCTAGTGCCAGTTAAGTAGCTTAATTAAGAAAGTAGTCTCAGTTTAACAGCAAGTTAACTAGTACTATAGAATAGCTTCCGTAATGTTAATACTGCTTTATATTTTATTTTATATTTGATTCTCTTTGAATAAGGATGTAACGTGTTAAGAGTTGACCGGTTAATGTTAATTGAATAAATAGTGTTGTAAGTATTTGATTGTGCATTTGCGAAAGACCAAAGAACCTAGACGACGGGACATTTATTCGCTTTTAGTGCTGTATGTTAGTCATAAAATGGGCCTATTGAAGAAGTTTATATCTTAGTCGAAAAAGAAATCAAACTAATTGCCAAAACTGTCTTAGACCTTAACTGATATAATTTATTTCTTTTTGTTTCAGGGGTTTTCAGTAACAATACAAAAAAGAAATGTAATGTCTACGGGTGTCGGGGAAATTACAGGGGTGAACCATACACTAAAGTAGTATCATTTCCAACTAATGAAGTGGAGCGAAACCGTTGAATTGAAGCTATGTCAAATGAACGTTCCAGTTTACTACAGCTGAAGCAGATCTATGCTTGTGTTCGTCATTTCGACTGTGAATGGATTACAGTTAAAGGGGGGAAAAGACCAAGTCATCCACCATCCATTTTCCATGGTTTCAAAGTCATGCTTGAAGCAGGTCTTCTCAGCACCCGAAATTACTACTGCTTCAGCAGAGACCCGAGCTGAAAACGAAAGACTCCAAACTGAAGTTGTGGATAGTATAAGCGACTTTTCTTTTTGTAATGACATCCAAAAGCATATACCAAAGGATTATCGTATTGTTTATGATACTAATAATATTTACATTTCTAAAACTGATGCAAAGGGACGTTCCATAATCCAATTTCTCCGTTTGCAATTTGCGAAATCGTCATTTGGGTTTTTGTATCTTAAATGCGCTGAGAAAAATGAAAGGAAGTACCTAAAACATATTTTTCTAAAGCTTGTTGTCTGCAAAAGAATAGCCTTTTTAGTAAATGGTCCCAATTTGATAAAATTATGTCATGCATAACAGTGTACGAATTCAAAAATGCAGATTATCTAAAAAGTGCCTTACAGGAATTGACTCAGATGAGTTGTTCTGATTTGCTTCATTTTCAGTTGTTTATTCTCAGTTGCAATTATTGCTCACTCATTCAGAAGGTCATCGCTTTGACAGAAATCTTTATGTTCTGGCTGCTGAACTTCATAACATTTCACCAGCTGCATATAGAATGCTACGAAAGTCTGGTTCAGTTTTTTACCTAGAGTGGAACTGTTGAAAAAACTTCTCTCCTGTAGTCTACATGATAAAAACTTGGAGCAACTTTTTCAAAAACTTAAACCTCAGCGGCGTCTTGTCAACATTCTTTTTGATGAAGTAAAGCTCACAGAAACACTTAGGTCAGGGGTAGGCAATTTACGACCGCGGGCCGGATCCGGCCCACTTGTGCCTGCCGAAACCACGACTATAGTTTGTATGGATATAAATTTCCATTGAAAATATCGATGAAAATAAACGAATCGTCGGCTAAAATAAATACCGTAATTTTCTACGTATATCCGCACCCGAGTATAATGTGCAAAACGAGCCACATATTCCTCAAACTCACCCATCAGAATTATTTATGTCATTCTGAACTCTAGCGTCTCTGCCAAGACTGGCCCCTGATATATCAGTGTTTAGGCCTGCAAATTACGTTTTTTGGAGAGCTACCTTTAAGGGCTCTTTTTTGTGCGGCCGTGCACGCTGCAACATACTTTTTTACTTCTATCCGGTACGTCCATTTCAAGACCTAAATTTAATTTTTCCGTCTGTACTCACGTCGTTTGCCAATCTTCCAATGTTATTTACGCATCTCCTGCAGCAAATGCCTGATACTTTGCATCAGTGGAGCGGGCAGGCAGACGATTGACTAATAGATTTGCGCTCTGTGAGACGCAATGACTCTGACAAACCCTTCGCCCGCCATTTCAATAGTCCAGGCCACAGTAATTTTACTTGTAAACAACTGGAAAGGCGCATCATTTTCTTTCTTGGTACCGTTCAACCTTGAGGCATAAACGAGGGATTTGCATTTATCTAATAATGTCATAGTGCACCCTGATTTTTACATTGTGTTGCTTATTATATTAACTTTTGCCTAGCTGTTGGGCTTCTTTCTCTATCAATTTTCTCTGATGAAGGGCTATTGTTCGAAATGTCAGTCGAACTAGTTTTTGTCGTAATGGTGTTATTCCTCGGCGGCTGTTACTCATTCTCGTTTTTTTTGGAGAATTGTTTTCTACACCGTCTAACTACACCGCATACTTATCTACTTAAATCTGAGTGGCTTGGCCTCAATGGGAAATCCACAATTAATTAACATCTGAGTGATTTGACACTGAAAGTGTGTCAGATCTGTAGGATGATTGGTGGTTGGAATATGCTTGATTTTTAAAGCTATGGTATAAATTGGGGATTTATTAAATTTTTTACTTTTATAGTTTGCTAATAAGTTTAAATAAACTAATTATCAATTATACTTCTAAAACTAACATTTGTGTATATCTTAGTTTTGTTTCTTATTGTCTAAATAAAATTGTATAGTTAAATAACTTCTATTTTCCCTTTTTAGAATGGAAAAATATATTAAAAAATTTAGTAAAAATAAATAGGTAATAAAGCTGCAATACAGTTTCTTTAAGTAATTAGAAAAGCTATTTGGTAAAAGTAAAAAAGATAAATCCCGAGAAGGAAAGGCCATACAGTGGTCTTGGATATGACAAAGTGTTAACAAAATTATGAGAATAACAACTGACTGTGCAACTGCTGTGATTTGCCAACCCCTGTAATAAATCCATCAGTATGAATAAGAAGAAACGCAAAGTGGATTCGAAATGCCGTGTTTTTAACAAGGAATGGACAGAAAAGTATTTTTTTATAGACACTGGTCAATTAAAAGCTGCCTGCTTAATTTGTAATAAAACATGTGCGGTGTTCAAAAAATATAATATTAAGAAACATTTTGTAGCAAAACATAAGGACTTTAGCCAACAATTTTTGACATAAGAGCTGAAAATCAAGGCAGCAGATATGGCTAAAAAGCTGAAACAGCAACAGCGTACCCTATTCAAGTTTTCATCTACCCAAGAGGCTGCCACAAAGGCAAGTTTCGTTTTGACACACAAGATTGCAAAAGGCAACAAACCTTTTTCGGATGCAGAATTTATAAATGACTGCATAGTTGAAGCTATCGACATTGTGTGTACAGAAATAAAGTCAGAAATTGAAGCAATTCCAATGTCAAGAAGAACTACAACTCATAGAATAGAAGCCATTGCTGCCAACTTAAAAGAAAATCTAGTGAATACTGCAAATACATTCAAATATTTCTCAATTGCTTTAGACGAGAGTACAGATGTATTGGACACAGCACAGTTGCTGATTTTTATCAGGGGAATTGACGAACATTTTTGCATTACATAAGAATTGTTATCCATGGAGAGCTTCAAAGACACTACTACAGGGACAGATATATTCGACAGTGTTATGCAATCATTGGAAAAGTCACAGTTATGTCTTGATAAGTTTGTGAGCATAACAACAGATGGTGCACCTTATTAACAGGGAAACACTCTGGACTTATCAAAACAATAAATGACAAGATTCAAGCTGATTACCTACTTCATAAAGTTCTTTCATTTCACTGTATAATTCATCAGGGAAGTCTCTGCAAGTCTAGGTTAGATTTCAAACATGTTGTGGATCCAGTAGTACAAGCAGTGAATGTAATTAGATCAAAAGGACTAAATCACAGACAGTTTCGGGATTTCTTACAAGATATACATTCCGATTTCTCTGATGTACTGTACCACACCAATGTAAGGTGGCTTAGTTTAGGAAACGTGTTAAAAAGAGTTTGGAAACTCAAAGAAGAGATTGTTATGTTTTTTGAAATGACAAATATAGTCTGTGACTTCTCTACCAAAGCACAGAATACAGAATGGATGTCTGATTTTGCATTTGCTACAGATATTATGCAAAAAAAGGAATGAACTCAATAAAGAACTCCAAGGAAAAGAAGTATTTGCTCATGATTTGTATTTGAAGGTTAAATCACTTCAAACAAAGCTTACACTTTTTGCAAAACAAATATCTAATAAAAACTTTGCGCACTTCCCTCTCCTAAAAAGTCAGTCTGCTAACGCTATATCTGCAAAAAGGTACATGGACACATTACAGGCCTGAGAGAAGAGTTTGCCAAAAGATTTGCTGATTTTAATGCCATAGAGCATGAATTTGATTTACTGAAATCCCCATTTTCATATGATGTTGAAACTATCGCTGATGAGTTACAGATGGAACTAATATATCTCCAAGTTAACAATGCTTGGAAGAGTAGTTTTGAAAAAAAACATTGATTGAATTTTATGAATCGCTTCAGCCAGAGAAATTTAAAAATGTCAAAGAATTTGTAAGAAAAATGTTTGTGTTGTTTGCATCAACATGCATATGCGAGTAAACCTTGTCAAGTATGAAGATTAACAAAAGCAAAAACAGATCTCTTCTAACGGATTCAAACCTACAAGCTTTCTTAAGAATCAGCACAACCAGATTCGAGCCTGATTTAAACAAACTTATGGATGCATGCAGTAGGCTACATCAGTCCTATTAATCATAGTGCCACTTGTTACACTAGCTGTTTGTTGTACATTAGCTGTTACGCTAATTATTTGTAAATAAATTGTTTGAACATTTATGGTTTCATATTGAGTTTTGAGCTTCCGGCCCAGTAACTAAGTTTATTATCTGTAACTGGCCCACTCAGGAAAGTAATTGCCCACCCCTGACTTAGGTACTCAGGTGGTCGTGTTGTTGGTTACGCTCAAAATAGCTCTTGTGATAGCAAAGTTCTTGCAACACATACTTTAGTAATTGAAGTTGTCTGCCATTTTGGTGGCCCTAAATATATACTACGCATTCACCCTGTTGCAAAACTTGATTCAGATCAACTCAAGGAAGTTCCGCTAGAAGCTTTAGTAGCGGCTCCCAATGCTGCTGGTACTATAATTTTTTGTGTAGCTGATAATTGCAAAACAAATGTTGCAGTTTATGGTAAATTAGGTGGTCATGTTAAAGCCTTCATAAATGCTATAAATTCTAATATTTTCCTTGTTTTTGACTATGTTCATTCTTTCAAAAATGTAAGAAATAACTGGATAACGGTTCCTGATAAGGAAATTTTTTTTATAAAAGAGGGAAAAACATATGTTGCACGATGGAAGACATAGAAGCATTATACAAGGAAAGCAAGAGAAACCACATCCGTCTAACCAAGATCACATACACAGCTATGTACCCAAAGCCCTTGCAGAGACAAAGCGTGCCTTTTGTTTGTCAAATCTTCCATGACAAAACTGTTGCTGCTCTTTCAACTGTAAAGGATAAACTTGGCCTCAGCGAGGGCACCATCATTTTTGTTAAGCTGATCGCTGATTGGTTTCACATGATGAACGTGAAAGATTGGTATTCCGGTATTAACATGCGTGATAAGTGTCGTCAACCATGGACCAAGAATTGCACTCTTTCAAGAAACTTGCTGAAACTTGTGATATTATATCCTCCTGTGCATAGTCAGAAGGTCGAGGTCGGACGCAAAAGCTCACAAAACAAACTGCAGAAGCATTGGTGCTCTCTACACAAGCCAACATTGAGGCTGCAGAGTGGCTATTGACTTAGCACAACTTCACCTATGTGCTACCTGGTGTGTTTGCTGATGAGGCCCTTGAAAAGTTTTTTGGCCAAGCCAGACAACGCAATGGGGCTAATTTCTACATTGACATTGTAGATATCAAAACAGCTGCAGAAACCAAAAACCTCCGTGCACTTTTGAAATATGAGTCTATGCCGCACAAGTCTAATAATGTGCCTTGTACCTCCAACATTCGCATTGATGATTATCACTTTGACATCACTATTGCTGACACTGAAGACCTAGTTCAATCTAATGACAGTATCAAACATAAAATTATTTTTCTATCTGGATATCTGGAACACAAATTTCGAGGTAAGAGTGTGGAGACTGAAGATATTGACGACCATCATATTAATTTAGATTTTGTCACAAACTTAAATAGAGGTCGACTAACTGTACCTCTACTCTCAGCAGTGCATTTTGCACACTCAGCTTATAAACTGTTTGATAAGTGCAACCTGCATTGCTGCCGAGCTCACTCAGCCAAGCTTTATATTGTATTGATAGTCCAGTGGTTGCAATTCAAGGAGCATTTTTTTAAAGCATTTGTGCTAGAAAACAGTGATAAAGAAAGACAACTTGGATGCTTGAGAGAAAAGAAAAACTATCTGCTAAAAACTAAACATGTTATGTTATTTATATTGTTGTACAGTATGTTTCTTTTTAATTCTCTTGTTTCTAGAATAACTATATTGTTTGCCTTAGACATGTTCCTTTTGTTTCTCCAGGCTTACTGCTTATATATGACTTTAATTCATGACAGGGTAACTTAAGGTGTGTTTTCCATTGTTTTAATAGAAAAAATATATGATAATCTGTATGATTTTGTGTTTTTTTATGCTTTTTTACCCTTAAATTACCTAGATTTGACCTTTAAATGGCCTGCAGATGACGTCATAGAAGGTTAAAAGTATGAAAAATAAACTCCTTGCCCTAAAAAACCCTCAAGACACCAGAATCAAGGTTCTATCACGTAACTGACACATATTATGGATGGGACCCAAGTTCCAGATACCGAGCGTAGAAGATACCAGTCCTTCTATTTAAGGGGTCTATGGTTCTAATAGTTGTGCTTTGGAACAAAAGGACTCGTGATTTTCATTATATGAGCATTTTTTATGATTTTATGTTAGGATTTGTTGTTCTTTCAAGTCAATCACACTGCGTCAGAAAAAAATGGCCCATCTCGGTAACAGATGTTACTGCGTGTATTTTATAGGTAATTTGGAGCGGTTAATCCAAATCTAAACTTGTTTTTTGTATCACGTCGAGATTTGAGTTATTTGTTTTTTTTTTTTTTTGTTATTTATCTTCACTTTTATTCACAATCAACTTAAAATTACTCATAGTGCATGTAGAAATAAAGATTGTGAATAAGGAAGCAGTGACTAAAAGAAATACGTTATTACATGTACTGGTCGCTGTAGCTTTGAACAAAGCGGTGTGATGTTAATAAGAAAAAGAAAGCAAAAAGAAGATAATCAATACACACATCCGAGCCATAGTCACAGAATGTTGTGTAATCATGGGTGGGAGAAACAATAAACTCAAAGACCAAAAGAGTCTGGACCAAAAACGGTCAGGCAGGCAAAGAAACCCACCAAAAACAATCCTGCCCTGGGTCAAAAAGAACCATTTCAAAAGCATATGGCTGGACAAAAATTTATACAAGGATAGGTGCAAAAAGAAGTAAAATATGTAAATTTTTCGTTCAACTGGACGGGCTGCAATGATCTGGACGTTGCTTTTCAAGTCGCATCGGGCTTTTATCACCATTAATTTCTTTGTCCAATTAAGAGAAGTTACCTGTAAGAATAAAAATCAGCAGCAAATGTTTTAAATTTTGTGAAGTCTATTAACATTAATAATTACGTTGCTATAAGGTGCTTTTGAAATTTTGTATGAAATTTTTTATATGATTTTATCTGTGTAATGCTTGATGGGACTTTATTCCAAGCAAGAGGACCTCTGTATCTTAAAAATTGTTCAGTTATATTTAATCTACAAAATGAGGAATAGAATTTGGACTGGTTTCTTGTACATTTGGTAAAGTTGTCGCTTACAAGGTTATTTTGAAAAAAATGATCAAAGCATGGTGGTAACAAGCCTTTTGTATATTTATAGGCCTACATAAAACAAGTTATTTATAATTTGGTTATTTGATCAATTATCATTATGTTGTTGTTTCGCAAAATTTCAGTAACGTTAGCTCTGTGATGTAATCCCAATGCCAATCGTATAAATTTATTAGCGATTCGTTGAATTTTTGAGGCTGTGTTTTTATTACCAATATGCCAAGTTGTAATGCAATATCTTATATGACTGATTAACAGGGAGTTGTACAATACAAGCAGAGTTTTTTGTCAAAGTCTTTTGAAATTTTTTTGATAGTACCATAACTTGCGCAGATTTTTCGTAGCCCTAAGTCCATATGCAATTTCCAACTTAAATGTTCATGAAATATTATTCCCAAAAAGTCGTTTTTGATTATAGGTAAATATATTATAGGTAAATTTTGATTATAGGTATTTGATTATAGGTAATTTGATTAGAATTTGTAAAATAGGTAAAACACGTTAAATTAGGCATTTGCATTTTTGACCCTTCTATGAACACATGTAAAATGAAGTTAGCAATCCCGTAGTTAGAAGATCCCTATTTAGCTTTTACATTTTTTCAAGGTATTTTGCCAAATGCAACACGTTAATACTGTGGTATATGCATTTTCAACTATTTTAATGATTTCCAACATAGTACAAAAAGAATTTCTTTATCTCCATTAACACATTTTATAAGACTATTTGAAATTAAATTCAATGATTTTGACGTCGATTGAAAAACCCTAAAAAAAGATATTACAAGAATTATGATATTGATTTACCCCCCCCCCAACCCCTACATCATTACATTCGATCTTTTGTTTTTAATGATTGATCTTTCTTTTAGAAGCCGATCTTTTATTTTAATTTCTAACCTTATTTACATAATACCCTGTAATATAAGTATGCCAGTTATGTTCAGGTGTAGCCCAGGTTAATTAAAAATTACAATTTCTTATTCTGCATACGTTGTGGAGGGAGGAGGTAGTACAATTATATTATGAGGAGAATTTCGCATGTTAATTACGAATCATACTTCTTCGAAACTACAAGAAATTGTTGAATATTGAAAAAACAAAAAAATATATTTTAAGGACAACCTTTAATGCAGATTACGTGCTATATCTCTCAAAAATTGAAGAAAATCGTTTTAATTCCGATTTCTTCGACTTGTCTCTTCAGTCGTGCGTCTATTACTTTGTAAGTTTTTTCCTGCTCGGCCTGTCACCACGTCGGAGATGAGCAATTTTAGTTTGGCTAATCCCTTCCTCTTTTTTGAGCCCTGCGCACAATTTCCATATGTGTGGATGCATGGATGTGACAGATGAGCGAAGAGCATTATGAAACCCTTCCACCGAATTATTTGATCTTGGAAGGTTATTGAGAGCACGGTCCCGCATATTCCAAAGCTCGATCGGGAAGAGTGTTGCTTCTCTTCTGCGCCAAGCACCCCTTCCACGAAGAACGCCGATGTATGTGGTTTCAAAATAAATGATGAACTCCACCGGAACATCATCATCCTCAGTTAACTCTTCAAATGCATCACATACATCATCAATTGGCAAGAATGCAAGCGAAGCAAAACATTTGATTTTAAGTTGAAAATTTTCATTATTGTTATATCTTATCTACTCTCCTATTTTGCAGATTTTGCGCCAGAGAGATTGGCCAAGATAAAATAGGCATCTTTATTAAAAATTTTTTTTACAAAATTTTTTAGATTGATAAGGTTGGCTGTAATGATTCTAAAATTTACCTTTCAATTATCTTGGTTTTTTCAATCAGATAATTTACTACCATTGGTGAAACTTACAGCGGGGGAATTTTCCGGGGGGAATTTTCCTCCGGGGAATTTTCCGGTCACCAATGTTTCTGTATCTTCCTACTGGTACCTTCCCTTTTTGAAAAGAATGGGGGGCAATTTTAAGAGGTCAAAAGAGAAAAAAAGGGGACTCCTTTTATCTTTTTGATTTCTCCTCGCTTTTGGCGCCCCTGCACATACTAATAAAGAGAATGAGAATTAAGATGAAAATCAACATAATCTTTTCCTGTATAAACTGGAAAAATTATATACGAAAAACTCAAATTTTTAAGGTTTTTGTTAGTTTGAACAGAAGTTAAATAATAAAACTCTATCGAGTTTCCAGCACTGACATAAATATTAAAGCACTAAGTCCTATTAAACCATTATAACCAAAAAAATTTCATTTTTTTCAGGTTAAAAAGTTTTACCCAGCGGTAGGCATACTTAGCAAGTGAGAAAGGCGTACTTCAGTGACAAGCTTGGTTTGGACAAAATTTTCTGCTGGTCGACTTCAAAACGAGTAAATAATATTTTATCACCCCCCAATCAAGTACACAATATTAATCACTTAACGTGAATATGTACAATAGTTGCTTTTTTTATCTCCACTTACACGCAACTACGTTTTTTGCATTAGATGCGAGAGAAAGTTAGTAAATTAGTAAAGACTAAAAAAAGATCTTCACTTTGACTGCTAGGAATTTTTTAAAATTTTGACACTGACGCTTTGTTCCTCGGGTAAACTCTAACTTTTATTTATTAAATTCGTTCGACTCTTTAAATGTTCCGATTGACCACATGGAAGAACATTGGTCTAAACCAGGGTTGCCCAACCTTTTACTCGTCGCGGGCCAAACGGGCCGAATATTCAAGTGTAAGTTTATCACGGGCCGCAATCGCTGCAGTAATCAAAGTAATGTTCTCATGCAAGGTAGTTTGAAAATTTCCGTCTCCAAAACAGATGTTCTCTAAAAAAGGTCTTCATTCTGCTTAAGGGCTTTATTTTGTCGATTAGATGAATATTATTTGCATGTTGAGCATCGCTGGACTAGTGTTTTTCAAAAAGTTTTGTGGCACACTTTGGAATCTCTCGCGCAACACAGGTTGAGGACGTTTAAAGGCACTGCAATAATTTAATATGATTGAGCATTTGATGAAAAATGTCTTTGCCGGACGCACCAAAAAGCTGAGGGGGCCGCGGGCTGGACACCCCTTGTTTAAACATTGAACTTATTTATCTACATAGGGCGCAACTAGCAATATGCATTGATGATACCAAATATTTTGGGAAAGGTTAATAAAAAATTTAGTATTAGTATGTTTAATTATTTCCAAGATGATTATCGTTTAAATGTTCAAAGTAGGCATGTCATTTATACATACAAAATTAAAAAATACACCTTATGTTGTCACTTGGGCTATGATAGGCCAGTACAATAAGAGAAAAGTAGCATTTTTATTCTCGCAAAAATAGTAACGGCAACAGGCAAACGTAATCAAAAAAGTAAATGGATATTCTTACAGGCATCAAATTGCAATCTCTAAAAATGTATCAGCAATTATATTAACACTTTATCACTATAAATTTTAATGAAATACAAAAAATAGATTATATACACTTTAATAAAATACAAAAAATAGATTATATACTCTAAGCAAAAACTAAGCAAATAATGCAATAATACACTAAGCAAAAACACTTATAGACAAAGTTCATTATATAATACAGCGTTTTTCCAACTGTTTGCACGCGCTTACTTAAAGTGTTTCTCTGAACAAGAACATGAACGTTTGCGAATACGTCATGAATGACAAGCTTTTTATTTAGAGATCATTACTTTTTTGAGACAAAAACAAGAAATCAGAGACAGATTCAAAGTCAAAGCGTTTTTTTTTTTGGTTTTTACCCTAGATTTGCCACGCAATTTCCTCTCATATCCATGAAGTGGTAGAAGACTATGATTCTTTTGATAGAAGATCACAACTTTTTTGACTAAGTTTTTCCGTGAATAAAAAAATTCTTAACACTACATTACTACGAACTCTAATGAATAACATAAAATACATTATATGAAACACTAAACAAAATATGTTTCTTTAACAAAACACTTGGGAATTCTAACATTTTAACATATTACAGTTTGAAAAAAGTCTTTTGCATTTAAAAAGAATTCTATTACAGTTTGAAAAAAGGAAATTTTTACATAATACTGTTTAATAATAACTACAATATTAATAAGTACAGAAAGATTTTAAGCCAAAAATAAATACACAATATACGGTATACTGACTTCATGAAGAAACGCTATTAACTTTAACCCTTTCCCTGCCTTTGGCCAAAATCCCGGCCATGGTTGTGTCATACGTAAATTGCCTTCCGCCGAGTTTTTGTTAAGCAAAGTGCAATTCGCTTTTCGTAAATACGTAATATTGGCCTAAAACGATCACTCAGGATTTCGGCCAGGGACAGGAAAGGGTCAAGCTGTCCAATATCGTTTAGTTTTTTCCTCTATTATGGACTGCAACTTTATGTTAAACCATCTCACAAAATCAATTACAAAAGAAACTACTTCAGTGCACATTTTTTGTTCTTTTCTAACTGATCTAATTTTTTTTGTTTTTTCTAATTAATAGATCTGCTTTTTGTTCTTTTTATCTCACCAAGTGATAGGGCATCAGTTCAAAAATTGTAGGAAATCTCTGGCCTATTTGTAACTGTTAGTGATGTATTTATTTTGCAGCCATTTGGTTTTGCTTAACACTAATTAGCCTGCACCAACGTATTGTTTTCAGCACTGCTGAAGCCATTGAAGCCAGATAGGGGTTTAAACTTTTTTTTAGCGCTCACAAATTTTAATTGAGCTGTCAAGAGGTACAGCAACATTGATGCAATCTCAATGAAATTACAAAAAATATACAAAAAACATTCTTTCAGTCAACAGGATTTGCAATACTTTTTTGTACACCTTGATCAAACAGTATCTACAACAATAAGTTCATTTTCGTCGGAAAACTGCCGTTTTACTACTTTTTTTTGAGCGTATGAAGCAGTACTAGCATAGCGACGATTGGTGCGACATAGATTTTGACTGGGACGAATTTGACGTCGTCTCACAACCGATCGTTTGCTGGAGTAAGGTTTTGAGCTAAAATAATGTGGAAATTGTGAACAAAATTATGACATACAAAAACACATTCTCCTCTAATTAATTTTGAAAAGTAAAGAACACATTCACGCGTAAGAACCTGAAGTAAAAAACACCTTCTTTTCTAGTTAATTTAAACAAAAAACACTTTTATTGACAAAATTGCAAAAAGCTGTAAAACAGATATAATTGAAAAGCACATTTTTGTCCCTCCCCAACCTTAAAGATTGGCATTGAATGACTGCTTTGTTCGTTTCATGAAAGCACCCCTCAGCTAAAAAGCTGTAAGGTCTATCCTTCATGCTGAGCTTTTGTAATAACTTTCACTCTGAAATGCTGACTGCTATAATATTGTCTGAATTTTTTCCAACTGGTGAAGGTCCGTGTTTTTAACATAGGCTGCAAACTTTTCTGGAAAAATTATTAGACTTAACGTTTAATAGCAAATGAACCAATTTGTTGGTCTGTCTAAGCACAATTACAGTTTTTCATGAATAGTTGAATCGGAATGCAAAATATTGTAAACCTTCAAAGATCTGATTTATTCAATTATTTTTACATATATTTCTATTTTTCCTTCTGATTTGCAGGACGACCTTCAAATAATTATCCAGCTCGCTTTTGGAGATGCCAAGATATTGCTTTCAGGATAAAATTTTATTTAAGTTTTTTTTTCATTTAAAAACTAAAATTCAGAGCTGCTTGCTAAAAGAGGCAAGCAAAAAAAGGCCGTAAACAGTCTTACCCAAGGACAAAACAGAATGACAAGAGTAAGTTCTGAACAGTGACCATGTCGATTGCCTTCTTAGTCTTTAACAAAATGTAAGATAAATGTAAAAAATTGATTATATATAACACCAAGCTTGCTCTCTGCAAATTTTCATTTGGAAGACGTTAGCCTATACCTTGGCAACTATTAAACAATTACTCAGCCTGTTTTCGGAGATGGCAAGATACTTCTCTCAGGTCAAAATTTTATTTAGTTTTTTTTAGTTTTGTTTAAAGATATGACTAAAATTAGAGCTGTTTGCTAAAACCGTAAACAGTCTTATCCAAGGACAAAACAAAATTACGAGCGTAAGTTTTGAACACTGACCTTGTCTTCGCCATGAAAACAATGCCTCTACACGCTCTCGACGTATACTTTGATAATAAGGAACTTAAATAAAATGTAATTGTACTATATAAGTTTTGAATAAGACGAAGCTTGCTCATCACAAAGTTTTCTACTAAATTAAATCTCGTGTTGTGTTAAGCTCCAGGTTATGCATCAAACAATAATTTTAATAAAGATAATTAAAGCTTAATTTTTCTTCTTCTCCCCCCAAAAATTTATTTACTGACGACCTAATTCAACAGTTAAAGAAAAATGACCACACGTAAACGAACGAAATTTGTAAATTACTGTCAATTGCACCAGCAAATGATGAATTAAAAAAAATAAAGTAAACTAAACAATAGATTCCAAATAATATAATATAATGAAACAATCAATATCACTTGATTCTAAAAGTAAATTAAAGTAATAAATTATTTGCAAAAGACTAGACTCGTACTAACTTTAAGCCTACACCAAGACCTCAAATAGTGTTTTAGTAAAAATAGTTTTATTCGTACATGTTTTTTAAGAGTGTCAAAGCGAGAAAATTTTTCTTAAAGCTATTGACCTTTTCCGAAAGCGCAAAGAAAAACGCCTTTTACCTGAACCAAACCTATGACCGAGTGATTACAAATTTTAAGCGGTCAATTTACGTAGATTTATCAACTGGACAACCCAATTGTCAATAATTTTTGCATAATGCTTTTCCTTGAAATCGTGACTACAAAACAATGGTGGTAATATAACCAGACCTTGTGATTAGTTGTTACAAGTCTAATGACTGTGGATTTAAGCTACATTAGCCATAATACAAACAAAAAATGCTTTAAATATTTATAAATAGTTTTATACAAAAATAGAAAAAGCTTTTAGTTACGAAACATACATGTATTTCGCGCGTTTCACATGCTTTGTGCATTCCATTTCATGGATTTCGGAAACGCGAAAACAATTCATGATAACATTGCATCCACAATATAAACGAGCTAAAAATAATTTACCAGTTAAGGTATTGCTTTGATCTTTATAACAGCAAAAACACAAGTATGAATATAAAAATTAATTGAAAAAATAATTTTGTTTGATACTTCGAGTAATTTTGTCTATTAGATTTTAAAAGAGATTTTTGCGTGACTTAGTCGAAAACCAGGTTAATACCAGCCACCAACGATGCTAATGGTGAAAAAGGTTACTGACGGAAATGGTGGGTCTGTTACTTCAAGATCCACAAGAACAAAAAAGAAAAGATATGAAAAGCCCGTGAGAGAAGAGAAACACTAAAATTAGGGTCTCCATTGCAAACACAATGAAAGGAATAGAATAGCGACTTTGATGAAAAGTTAAATTATGGCCAACAATATTTTAATTTAATTTAGGAAGAGAGGTAATTTTTAAAATCCATTTAAAAATTATATCAAGCAAAATCCAACATTTCATTTAGTTTGTAAATTTTTTATTAAAAAGCTGAACGTTTTCGACTATCATCAGTCCTTATCAAAACATTAAAAATTGTTTAAAATCATCTAAAAATTTTTTTTAACTATAAACAAAAAATACATTCAATTAAAATACGTATATAACAACAACAATTTTCTCAAGTTTATGCTGTCACTGTTATTACTAATTCAATTTAAAGGCAATGACAATTACACAAAACAACGTCAGAATTCACAGAGGAAAAAAGTGAAAAAAGTGAAAAAATAATGCAAATCACATGATTAAATTACTGTAGAATAGTTGTAGCAAGAAAGACGAGCCATTTTCATACAGTTGTTTATTTAATTTAGGTTGATGTTTTTCAATTAGTAACGCTTCGTGAATTTTACAGTCGTAATCTGATAAACATTTCTTTATAACACTAAAACGATGTATTAAGCTATTCATATCTTTTTTATTACACAAATTACATTCAATAATATGATCTTTTATTTTGCTTTTGACCGAAGAGCCTAAATTTAAGTGTTCCTTTGCTCTTGTTACCAGATGACGTGTTGACTTACCGATGTAAGTCAGACCCGCATCACACGGGCACAAAAAGCGATAAATAGCATTTGATAACAAAAGCGCAGGTGTGTTAGATTTTAAATCGAAATAGTTTCCAACTTTGCAAGTTTTATATATAGGTGTTAAATGCACGGCAGAGAATTTCCAAAGAAGTTTCGAAATGTCTTTTGCGAATATGTGAGACTGTTTCCCCACATATGGAATTTCAACTGTAATGGTTTCTTTTTTTTTTTATTGGTAGGTTGCGTCTGATTTAAATTTGTTTGTCTACTATTCATAAATTGGTAAAAAACTTTATCGAAAAAATAATTTGGGTATCCATTATTACAGAACATTGATCTTAATTTTTCTACTTCATTTTTGAATAGATGGCAATCGGAACATGCTAAATCCTGCCAAAAATATTTGTTCCAATTGCCATCTATTCATTGCCATTCCGTCTCCTTTGCACCCACTTCTCCCATATCTTCTTTTACTACACCTAAAAATCTTCTCTTTGGTCTCCCTCTTCTCCTCTTTCCCGGTAGCTTCATTTCCATAATCTTTCTTCCTACATACTCTTGGTCTCTCCTCATGACATGTTCATACCACCTCAACCTGCCCTCCCTCATCTTCATTCCTAACCGTTCTACCTTAACGGTACTCCTGATGTACTCGTTTCTAATCTTATCTTTTCTTGTCACTCCCATAGAAAACCTCAACATTTTCATCTCTGCGACTTCCATCTCTTCTACTTGTTTCTTTGTGATTGCCACTGTCTCAAGTCCATACACCATTGCTGGTCTTACCACTGAACTGTACACTTTTCCTTTTACTCTAGCTGGTAACCTCCTGTCGCAGATTATTCCCGATACTCTTCTCCATCCATTCCATCCTGCCTGTACTCTCTTCTTTACCTCCCTCTCACAACTATTACTTTTTTGCACCGTTGATCCCAAATACTTAAATTCCTTTACTCTTGGCACTTTTGTATCCTCCATCTTTACTGTTTCGTCATCATTTCCTCCATTTATGCAAAGATATTTGGTTTTTGACCTACTTACTTTCATCCCTCTTCTTTCCAATGCATACTTTCAGGATTCTAATCTCCGCTCCACTTCTTCCCTGGTCTCTTCGCAAATCACAATATCATCAGCAAACAGTATCGTTCATGGTGGTTCTCTCCTTACTTCATTCGTTAGCCTGTCCATTATCACTGCAAACAGGAATGGACTTAACGCTGATCCCTGGTGCAATCCAACCTTAACCTTGAAACTTTCTGTAGTTCCTACTGCACACCTCACCACTGTTTCGCTTTCCTCATACATATTCTGTACTAGTTGCAAATACTTTTCCACTATTCCGGATTTTCTCGTACAGTACCACAGCTCTTCCCGTGGAACCCTGTCGTAAGCTTTCTCTAGGTCCACGAATACACAATGTAGCTCTCTTTGACCTTCCCTGTACTTTTCCATCAACATTCTTAGAGCAAACATGGCATCGGTGGTTCCCTTTCCTGGCATAAATCCATATTGCTGTTTGCTGATCTCCACTCTATCCCTTAGCCTGGCTTCAATAATTCTCTCCCATACCTTCATTGTGTGGCTCATTAGCTTTATTCTTCTGTAGTTTCCACAGCACTGTGCATCCCCTTTGTTTTTATAGATTTGGATAAGAACACTCCTTCTCCATTTTTCTGGCATCCGTTCACCCATTATTAGTCTGTTAAACAGTCTGGTCAAAAACTTTATTCCCATCTTCCCCATGCACTTCCAAACTTCTACTGGCAACTCATCTGGCTCAACTGCTTTACCTTTTTTCAACCTTCTCAGTCCGTAATTTTACTTCTTCTCTACTGACACAATTTACCTCTTCATTAACCACTTCTGGTTCCTCTGTCCTAGGGTCTCTGTTATTTTCCTCGTTCATCAGTTTCTCAAAGTACTACTTCCATCTCTTTAACACTGCTTCCGAATTTACCATCACATTACCATTTTTATCCTTTATAACCCTCACATGCAATACATCTTTCCCTACTCTGTCTCTCTGCCTAGCCAATCTGTACAACTCCTTTTCACCTTCTTTTGTTTCCAATCTAGCACACAAAATCGTCATACGCACGTCCCTTTGCCATTGCAACTGCCTTCTTTGCCTTACTCTTTTTTTCTTTGTATATCTTTTTAGTATTTTCATTGCTTATTTTGTCCCATGCTTTCTTTGCCTCTTTTCTTTTATGCTTTCCTGAACTTCCTCATTCCACCACCATGTCTCCCTGTCTCCTTTTCGTTTCCCAAATGTCACTCTCAGTACAGTTTCAGCTGTTTTTCTTAGCATTTCTGCTGTTTTGTACCATTCATCAGGTAACCCATCCTTGCCTCCCAGAATCCTGGTCATCTCTTGTCTAAACCCTTCTTAATAGCTTGTCTCTTTCAGTTTCCACCATCGTATCTTTGGCTTTACTTTCTCTGCTTTTTTCTTTTTCACCATAAGAACCATTTTGCATACCACTATACGGTGCTACTTTGCAACACACTCATTCAAAATTACCTTACAATCACACATTTTCTTCAAGTTCCTCCTTCTGCACATCACATAATCTACTTGGGTACTTTTTCCTCGACTCTTATACGTCACTCTGTGTTCATCTTTCTTCTTAAAATAAGTATTGACAATCGCCGAATCCATTCTTTTCCCAAAATCCACAACCATTGATCCTTCCTCATATATTTTATATATAGGTGTTAAATGCACGGCAGAGAATTTCCAAATAAGTTTTGAAATGTCTTTTGCGAATATTTGAGACTGTTTCCGAAGTAATTTGGGTATCCATTATTACAGGACATTGATCTTAATTTTTCTACTTCATTTTTGAATAGATGGCAATTGGAACAAATATTTTTGGCAGGATTTAGCATGTTCCGATTGCCATCTATTCAAAAATGAAGTAGAAAAATTAAGATCAATGTTCTGTAATAATGGATACCCAAATTATTTTTTCGATAAAGTTTTTTACCAATTTATGAATAGTAGACAAACAAATTTAAATCAGACGCAACCTACCAATAAAAAAAAAAAGAAACCATTACAGTTGAAATTCCATATGTGGGGAAACAGTCTCACATATTCGCAAAAGACATTTCGAAACTTCTTTGAAAATTCTCTGCCGTGCATTTAACACCTATATATAAAACTTGCAAAGTTGGAAACTATTTCGATTTAAAATCTAACACACCTGCGCTTTTGTTATCAAATGCTATTTATCGCTTTTTGTGCCCGTGTGATGCGGGTCTGACTTACATCGGTAAGTCAACACGTCATCTGGTAACAAGAGCAAAGGAACACTTAAATTTAGGCTCTTCGGTCAAAAGCAAAATAAAAGATCATATTATTGAATGTAATTTGTGTAATAAAAAAGATATGAATAGCTTAATACATCGTTTTAGTGTTATAAAGAAATGTTTATCAGATTACGACTGTAAAATTCACGAAGCGTTACTAATTGAAAAACATCAACCTAAATTAAATAAACAACTGTATGAAAATGGCTCGTCTTTCTTGCTACAACTATTCTACAGTAATTTAATCATGTGATTTGCATTATTTTTTCACTTTTTTCACTTTTTTCCTCTGTGAATTCTGACGTTGTTTTGTGTAATTGTCATTGCCTTTAAATTGAATTAGTAATAACAGTGACAGCATAAACTTGAGAAAATTGTTGTTGTTATATACGTATTTTAATTGAATGTATTTTTTGTTTATAGTTAAAAAAAATTTTTAGATGATTTTAAACAATTTTTAATGTTTTGATAAGGACTGATGATAGTCGAAAACGTTCAGCTTTTTAATAAAAAATTTACAAACTAAATGAAATGTTGGATTTTGCTTGCTATAATTTTTAAATAATTTAATTGCTTAGATTCATGTGGGTTTACGTCATACGTAATTATTGCTATTACTTATAATATGCTATATAAATAAAGACATCTATGATTATGCTTATACGGGTGCGTTGGCAAATTCTACGCTATAACTCAGGGTTTTCCAAACTTTTAGTTCATCGGTACCCTTTGGACACTGTAGCAGGTTTGCATGTACCCTCGAAATTTTGTGACGTTTCTCTCAAGAAAAAGGCTTTCAGTTAGAATCATAGGCGTACCAGCCCAAAAAATTTTGGGAGGCAATGAAGTTTTGCCCAAATCTTGTGACGTTTGCCCAAATCATGATTTTCTAGTACTTTATGGATAGGTCAAAAAAATTGTCTGAGATTCTCGGATGGAGAAGAAATTTCGTCTTGAAATCATGGTGATCTCTAAAAAAAAAAGAATTATATTTTTCAATTTTCGTACCAAAATCAAGGTGTTCTCTAAAAAAAAAAAAAGGTCTCCACCTAAATTTGATAACTAAATTTTGCAGTTGACCAATGTCAATGCCCAAATTTTTCATATCGCTGCCCGAAAAATTATGCTCTTGCCCAAATATCTTCTTGTCACTGCCCGAAAAATTTGAATTTTACCCAAATCTTGGAGATTGCGGGGGCAATTTTTCTCTTTGCCTCCCGGCAGGTACGGCTATGGTTAGAATAAGCCACTAATTTTCCCCCAATTCATGCTCAAAATCAAGGTGATCTCTGAAATAAAAAAGGTCTTCACTTTGAATCAGATACAAATTTTCCCAATTCATGCCGAAAATCAAGGTGATCTTTAACAAATGAAAACCCTTCACTTTTCAGCAGCCACAAATTTTCCCCATTCAAAACCAAAATCACAGTGATCTGTAAAAAGTCTTCCCTCTTAATTGTCCTGTTTGACGTAATAACAATCGACCGGATTCGAAAATTCTAGACATTTGAGTCTATTATTTCTTCCGGACACGAAATTTAACTTAAATTAGGATATTCTTTCACATAATAATGTACCCCTTGAGAAGCCTAAATGTACCCCTAAGGGTACATGTACCCCAGTTTGGGAATTCCTGCTATAACTGCTTTGTATCGAAATATGATAAAACAAAAACGCAACTAAAACAAAAAGGTATTTTTTGCACGTAATACTCATATAATAAACAAGCAGATATATTCGGTAAAAATTACCAATATCGTTATACTGCTGAAGTAAACCGGTAAATTACTGACTCTTATAATCGGTACAACCTAATACCTACGATTAGCGGGGCATCTAAAACTTTTGATGGGGTATGAACAAAAACAGAGTTAATAACGTCATGTTGATTTTATAACGTCAAAAAAGAAATCATACTCATGTAAATTTTGCCTTTGTAAAAGTTTTTTTGGAAAATTAAACCATAGATCTCTTATTAATTAAGCAATGATACTCAATTTCATTATTTTAACGTAATTGTTATCGTATTATTTATTTGCAAATTAAACTTAAATAGCGATTAAAACCAAGTGCTTCATTTGAAACTCTTTTGTTTAAATAAGTACCCTTAGAAAAAAAGTTGTTTTGAAAATTCAAACGTTTACGTCTAGCTCTCTTCAGAAGGTTTCGCTAAAATAAACTAAAAAACTGAATGTTCTATTTGAAAAATTTTAAAACTGATTTTAATTGGCTAAAAATTAAGGTTAGTAACAAAGATTGGGGGTTCGACCCACGTACCGAATGTGCAAGACAAAATGCGTCATCATGTGCCTAAGTCTATTTGAAACAGAATTGGTCAAGAACAAAAGCAACCAGAACGCCAAGATAAATCAGCTAATTCTAAACCTTATGGTGACTCGGCGATAGGAAATCATTTGTTAGACAACCAAAAATGTGCATCTCTCTACAAGGACAACCAATTTTTTTATTCTTTCTTCAGCAAGATCCCATCTCTATTTGTCTGTCTTAGAATCGATTTTTAACACTCTTCGTAACCTAATTTATGTAGACAGAAAGAGTATGTTTACAAATATAAATTGATAGTATAAGTGTAAATTTTTTTTAGGTCCAAATTTTAGGGCAAAACTTGCATAATTTTGTTTCTTTTTGGCGTAAAATTTTTTACGCAGACGAAACGTGTCTTTACTTTATGAAATATTCTGGAATATTATGATAACTGTTATTAACCTTAATTTTCAGCCAATCAGAATCAGTCTTAAAATTTTTCAAATAGTCCATTCAGTTCTTTAGTTTATTTTAGCAAAACTCTCTGAAGAGAGCTAGACAAAAACGTTCGAGTTTTCAAAACAGCTTTTTTTTAAGGCTACTTATTTAAAAAAAAATTAAATAAAGCACTTAATTTTAGGTAATAGCTATTTTAAAGTTTTGTACCAACAAAAAACTTTTTAAACTAAATAATAGTCTAGGGTTGCCAACCGGATACAAAATTTAACATAAAATTCCGGACATGTTCGGAATTTTATGTTAAATATATACGTAGCAGAACAACTTGATCTACGGTTGACTTCCCGCGTCGGAACCCAGCCTACTCTTTAGGGGGCAGTGGATCGACTAACGGTTCAACGCGGGCATAGATAAGCCTCTCGAGGATCTTGTAGGGGACACAGAGCAGAGATATAGGTTGATAACTCTTTAGGTCCCCCACGGGCTTTCCTGATTTTGGGATCGCGACCACAAGCGCTCTTTTCCAGATCTTGGGAATTTTGAATCGGCGCAAACAGGAAGAAATGAAGTCACGTAACCAGGACTCCAGCATGGAGTATAAGCTCGGGGCAGATGGAATCAGGTCCTAGAGCTTTACTGGTTTTAAGTGTTGAAGGGCAGCAGTAAATTCTCTCTGTGAAAAATAGTCAGAAATATTTACTGCGTCTGGTGTTGTGGCCCTCCAAAGGTCAGACACTTCTTGAAAGACAAGTCGAGATGACTTGCGGTCAACAGCCTCGTATTTCCCATTTCTAACCAGCTGAGATGCAATAGCATCGGCTGAAACGGGACAGTGACGAGGAGAGTGTCGTGACCTACCAGTAAGGTTGTTCAAAATACTCCACGCTTTTCGATTAGAGTGTGAGAAGTCAATGCTCCGAACTGCTTCAGACCATCGATCCCTCCGCTTCCTGCCAAGCTTGGAAAGCAGAGCTGTAGCAGCCAAACTTGAGTTGTCTCCTTGAGGAGACTGCAGAAAGGTTTTATAGAGGGATTCACACTCTGCATCCCAACACGGTATATAGTTATTTCGATACCCGCGTGGGATAGTCTTTTCGGCTGCTTTCTTAATGGTGTTACAGAAGTCCTGGTAAGCCGCATCCACATCAAGTAAATCAGGCGGCAACAAAGTCTTTGCAAATTTATTCGTCAAAGCAATGTAGTGACTCCATTTGGCCTTGCGAAAGTTCCATCGCTTAACAGGCATGCTTGGCACTGCCATAGCAAACCTTGGTGGTGTAATAAGGTCGATGTTGTGACCTGGGGAAACTTTTCAAGGACACGTCTATCCGGTAAGCGACTGTTTGGACCTACGCTAGCGAAAGCTAGATCTGGATTGGTGCCAGTGTTCCAGCGGCCGGAATAAAAACTGGCAGCGTCCTTGGCATTATATAGGAGGGCAAGACAATTAATACTTGCCCAGCCAGCCAAGCACTCACCGTTCGGACTGTTGTCATCGTAACCCCTGTCAGCATGACAAGAGTTAAAATCGCCAGCATAAAGACAGGGGTGAGGAAACACTGGGAGATCCAGGGTTCGCAATCGCGTTGGCGGTGGTTTGTAGACGTTGACTATTTTATAGCCATCAACGTCCACACACAGCCACTCAATCTCCGATGTCGGTGGAGATTGGTCCAAAAGCGTGTATCTCAGTCGCTCGTGGACAAACGTGGCAAGACCATGCTTTCTGCTTAAAGAAGACCCAGCTAGTTGGTAGTTTGGTAGCACCAACTTCTCTGCATCAGTGCAGTGGATCTCCTGCAGTAGGATGACGAGTGCCTCAGACTGCATAGCGAGGTGATGAAGAACGTTCATCTTGCTTGCAGTGAGGCCTTCGATGTTCAGCTGAAGAATAGTGGGTCTTGGGAACTTGTTGGCAATGTGCCCTAAAAATGTGCCCTTTTATCCTAGCATTGCCCCGTCCTGAAAAGGACGTTTTCCGATTAGCAGACCCATACTGAACATCGGAGTGGGTGGATACCCTTCCATTTTGGTAGGTTTGGTTTCGGTCTGTCATTTTTTAAATCAATGAACAGACGTACATACGGCCCAGGCTGCGAGAAAGCACCTACCATCTGGGCCAATGAATTGGATAGAGACCAAAAATTAAAGAAATGAATTGGATAGAGACCAAAAATTAAAAAACAGAATAGCGCACATTGGATAAAAACAAAGTTAGCCGAAGGAAGATTAGAAACAGTAAATTTATTGGTAAAATATGGGTCTACCATTTAGAGAATAAAAAGTAGACCAAAAAGTAAAATACGTAGATATGGTAAGGGAAAAACGATGACAATTAAAGAAAACATAAAAGTTGTTGACGGTAGAGGACAGAGGCGAGTAAATTGAGTTGCTGTTGCCATAATACAAAAAATTAACAAAAAAAAGTTTTAAATTTTTAATTTTCAACTTACTTTTTATTCTGCATACAGTAGGGCAAATGTCACCACAACGTTCAGTGCATAAATGACCACAGCTCAACGTCTTTTTGCATGGTTCTCTGCATTTAGCTGTTTCTGGTTCTTCTTAACAAAACATATCAGTATCATGCCCGCAATTGGGAAGATACTAAAAATTATTACAACTTTAGAAAAAAAACGTTTCAAATTTGAATTTAATTTAAAAAATGTCAGTTTCTTACCGCTTTGTAAGTATGGGCACATATCAATTGTTTGTGACACATCATTTTTTTATGCCCTTTGGGACACATTTTTGTCGTATATTTTAAATATTTTGCTTTTTTGTGGTCAAGATCATCCAGGTGGCACAGACGAGTACACACATGACCACAAGGCAGTTTCACTTGGCAAGCTTGACCGCAACCACCTGAATTTAATGATCACAATTAAAACTGGACTATGGTATTCGGTGCTAGGACGTTGATCGGACGAAACTTGATCGAAACGAAGTTTGATTAAAACAACAGTTGATTGAAACGACATTTGATCCAACGACACTTGATCGAAACGACACTTGATCAAAACGACACTTGATCGAAGCGACACTTAATTAAAACGACATTTGATCAAAACAACAGTTGATCGTTACGTAGGACCGACTTCATTACGTAGAACAGCTACCCCCTCCAGCGCTTTTCCTCGTGATAGCCAATGGAGTTCAAATGAACAGAAGCCCATTGTCTTCTGCTCCCAATTCTTTGCACAACGCTGGAAACAAACAAGTGCAGAAGGGGCAGGATTTGATATATTGACTACAGCTACAACTTCCTTGAAGACTTGGGCCAGGTTTTTTTGAATTTCTTTTGCTACTAGATTTTTTCTGTAAAGAAAACAAAGAACAACTAAAATGTTTTTGTTTTTCTTTTTTTACAAAACTTATAAAGCTTTTTTGATTCCTATCATAGACAAAGCGCCATCAGCACCTACAGACACAAAGTCAGTCACGAAAGTTGATGCTCTTCAAAAAAAGAATTCACTTTTTGAAACGTTTTTTCCCCCGAGGTATTTTTGGGAAGTTGACGGCAAAAAAGAAATTGTTTTAAATAGTTTCGGAAGCGCGATATCGCACAAACACCATTAGTTGTGCATCGTTTCCAATATCAGTTGTCTCATCCAACTGCAAACTAAATTTTCCACTTCGTTTTACAGCAGCAATACAGTAGTCTGCTGTAGAATATCGAGAGTTTTTTTGTTACGTCGGTTAATTGTATTGTTTGACAACCAAACCATAGCCAGTTTATTAGCAAAAACCTTATCGCACATTATTCTGCCCATTTCCACGGCTGCTGGTTTAATTAAGTTTTCTCCAATTGTATGAAAAGCTTTTGTTCTAGCGATTGTCAAAGCAACATAAAAAAAAGCTCTCACTGCGTCACTATGAGAGTAAGCTACTCTTTCCCAAATAGTTGGACGATCAATACGACTTTTCTTAACATGCAGTTTTTTTACTCTTAAGAAATCATAATTTTGGTTAACATATTTTTTCATGTTTTGACTCAAGATGCCATTGTAATTTAGTTTTCTTTAAAGAGCTGTGGGCCAACACTTCTAAGCACAATACGCACTGTGGTTTCTTTTCACCATTTACCTCAACTGATGTAAATTCAAATTTTAAAAATTCTTTATTATACACAGTACAAATACTTGCTTTTGTTTTGCCATTAGAAATCAACTACAAAGGCTAATTGCAGTTCAATTGATCAGTAGGTTGCCAAACCTGGATTAGTAAAAGAGAACACAAGACATTAGAGTTTTATGGTGACGTAATAAGGCAAAAGTTACCAATCAAAAGTCATTGATGAATTATTGAGGAACAATCACAGAATGGGCAATTATAAAAAATTTTCTTGAGCTAAGTATGCAAAATTAAAATATGCTGCATTAACAAAAACATTTTTGTTTGCATCCACAAAATTAAAAAGTTTTGTGATTTGCTGATGTGCTTACGGACCCGACCAAAGTTTCCGCGGACTCATTTGAGACCACGGATTTGGGTTGGGAAACACTGTTATAGGGTTAAGATTAAGACTAGAAATGAAGTGTGTCATACGACCCTGGAAAGAAAAATATTACGCAATAATATTTTTTAACCAACACACAATGAATTCAAAAACAATCTTACACAGCAAAATACAAAACAAAACTTTTTATACAATTACTGTATACGACTAAAGTAGTCAGCCATAACGGCGACCATACGTTGAGCGACATTAATTTGCGCGATATCTTTTGAGCGATTATACTACAAGGCGAATGTTTTTAACCCAAAACTCTTCTGAGCGATTAGAGAGCTTCAAATGTGTAATGAAATTTAAACTTTTGTGTTTGTTTAACACGATCAATTTAATAACAAAAGCATTGAAGACGCTAAGATCAATGCATTTTATAATGCTATTGTGTTTTGAAATGAAGAAGTAGAAGCTCGTTTGTTAACTTGTTTTGCTTTAAAAGTCGCTCAAATCATAATTGCTCTAAATTAAGGCCACCTGGTGAGTGGCCTTGTCTAAATACACATTGCTAAAAATATCTTTACTCCAAAGAGGTCTCTAAAATGAGGGTCGCGTAAATGTAAATTGCTCTAGGAGCGGCACCCGACATAACGTTTTCCTTGTCATCAAAGTACTTGATTATAAAATTATACCCTTGTAGAGATAAAGACTATTTGAGAATGCGATTTTTGTAACGAGGAGTACTGAGAAAACTGAGGGGTTTGTGGTCTGTTTGCAAAATAAACTTTTAGCCGGCTATGAACAGACAAAATTTTTCCACACCTCTAATTATTACTAAGCACTTCTTTTCGAGCGTGAAGTACTTTGTTTCCCCATTGGTTAACATTTTATTTTCGTATGCTACGAGGTAAAGTTTCCCCACATACTCTTTCATCAACATGGCCCCGATTCCGTTGTTAAAACCGTTTGTGCGTAAGGTGACTTCTTTCGAATGATCGGGCAACTTCAACATGGACCGCTTCAGGAGAGCTTCTCGCAAGGTATGAAAAGTCTTCTCCTCAACTGCATTTAACAAAATTTAGCTGTCCTTTCCTTGTGAAGTTGGTCAACGGTGACACAATCACAGAAAAAGAAGAGATATAATCTTTGCAGTAACCGAGCAACCCACAGATCAATCTTTCTTTGTGAATAGCTGTTATACACGTGCAATTTTGGCCCATTATCACCATTTGGCGTGATCCAGTGATATTCGACTTCATGTCCCAAAAATTCAACTGATGACGGTCCGAAAATGCACTTTGTGGTTAGCTCCACTTAACCTCCCTAAAAATTCTTCCAAAGTTTTGAGAAGTGTCGTTCAATTGCTGGTAAACACAATCGATTCGTGTATGTATAGCTTTCAATACCAGACATAGATGAAATCACTTCCCTGACTCTACACAAAAGTGTCGCATCGTAGTTTTTTATGTAAAAGGACATTCGGAGAAATTCGTATGCTCCGTTTAGTGTCACAAAAGCGGTATTGGACACATCTTTTTCCGCCCAGGTATCTGCCAGTAGGTTTTACTGAGGTCAATTTTCAAAAAATTTTGACTTTGCCAGCCGCTCGAAAAAGATTCTCCGAAGTTTTCATCGGCTCCGGATCCAAAATCGTTAATTTATTGAACTTTCTGTAATCTGCGCAATTACGGTTTAAACAATCTTTTTTCTTGACAATAACCACCGCTGATGCATACGATGATAACGACTTTTGAATGGTCCCCATCTCCAACTTCTCTTTTTTCATTCTTTAGCTGCTGTCTCATTACGTACGGCAAAGGGTAAGATTTCGAGCAAATGGGCTTTTCATTTACCGATTCGATTTCGAGCTCAATCTTCGAGGTCTTTCCTGGCACATCAGAATAAACTTTATCATGGTTTTCTTGCAAAGCTTGCAACTGTCTACGCTGATTTTCATTCAACTCGGTTCCCAATCAGACGTCCCTTCTATTTTTTTTTGCCTGTACGTACCTAATTCTAACAGTAATTCCTCGTCTATGTTTGTTGCTGTTGTGATATTGTGCAATAGATGACGTAGTGTTTTTCTTAAACGCTCTAATCTTAATCAGCGCCTTCTGCTCAAACAATTATTGGACGCGCGCGTCTCCAGGCATAGTTGTTACTAGTTAAATATGCGCCTTTATTTTGGTTTAGCAGTCAGTTCAGAGTTATCAAGCTACTACAGCAAACGAACAAAAGCATTCTATTTTCGATACGGTTGTTTTTTGGCTAAGTAAATTTTGTGAATATATATTATTGTTTTTTTATAAACCTGTGTATTCGTGCAAAGATACAACAGGCAAAAGTGGCGACGAGGATTCAAGGAACTCAACTGCGTCAAGAAAGAAAAAAAGAAAATTTGTTGAATCTGCATTAAAGCTTGAATTGTCGATATGAGTGAAATTTCTGAACTGATTTTGTTGTTAAATAAGCAACACCAAGAGCAGAACAAGCAACACCAAGAGCAGATGACAATGCTTCAAGAGCAGATAAAAATTTTACAAAGAAGCTTGAACAACCCGCGAGAAAATGTTCCAACACCGATGGCAAGTTTTCAACCATTCGATTCCACATCTGAGTTATGGACTGATTATTTGGCAAGGTTCCGAACATTCGTCACTGCTAACTCTATTCCCGACAACAAGCAAGCACAAATTTTTCTTACCAACCAATCTAACTCCGTTTACAAAATGCTTAGCAACTTAGCGGCTCAGCAACAACCTGTCAAAAGCATACATGAGCTAACCATGAATGATATTCAGACGTTTATGGCAGAGCAGTTCGACCCAAAACGATTTGTTGTCAGAGAACGTTTCAAGTTCTGGTCTGACATGAAACGCAAACCTGGCGAAACTATTCCTGAACTGGCAAGCAGAATACGACAAGATGCAGCTACATGTGATTTTCAATCCATTAAAGATCCTTTAGATGAAGCCTTGCGAACTAAATTCATCTGTTCAGTCGACAACGAAGCAGTTTTGAAGACACTCTTCAAGCTCAAGGACGATGAACTGAAGTTTAGCAAAGCCATTCGAGTGGCTCAAGAAGTGGAAGAAGCAGCCAAGGTAGCAAAGGAAACCGTACACGGTCAACCTTCTACGTCGGTGCAGAAAGTTTATCACGCAAAGTCCAAAACTTCCAAAACGCAAGAAAAGAAAACCGCCTGCTTCAGGTGTGGAAATTCTGGACATTTTAGCAAAGCTTGTCCCCACATTAAAGCTATTTGCAGCTTCTGCAAGAAAACAGGTCATCTGCAATCTGTATGCATGTCTCGACTAAGAGATAATAAGCTTGTGAAACAACAGTTGGTGCACAAAGTCCAATGTTCTGTTTCACCCATCTATCAAACTATTAGACTTAATGACCACAGAATTAAGTTTGAAATTGATAGCGGAGCCAGTGACACATTTTGCTGTGAAGCGACGTGGCAAACGCTGGGTAAACCCATTCTACAACCTGTATCTGTTCAATATCAAGTTGCTGAAGGTAGCCCGCTACCCGTCGTGGGACAATTCCAATCAACCGCAAGTATTGATGGAAAATCACCTGACGTGACCTTTCCTGTAATTGTCACTAAGGTGCCCAATCTAAATTTACTAGGTCGTCTGGCGATGATGAAGTTGAAACTCACCAACTTAACTGATCACTTAGCTGACACAAGTTTTGATGGGGAGGAGATGGAAGATGATGTCGATAGCGTTTGTTTAGTTCGAACAATCAGTTGTCAAATCAATCCTGACAATCCATTGCTTGTGGTCAGAGAGACTGCCAAGGATCCAATTCTTTCCCAACTAATGCGATTTGTGAAGGAAGGATGGCCGCATGCATTTTCGGAAGAGCTTAAAGACTTCAAAAAGTTGAAAAATTCGTTGTCAACAGAGAATGGTTGCGTTTTTTACGGCTTACGGGTAATAATTCCTTCAACCCTACGTAATCATATTCTTAAATTATTACATCTTGGACATTTCGGCATGCAACGGATGAAACAACTTGCCAGGTCAACTGTCTATTGGCCTAGAATTGACTTTGACATTGAGGATTTATGTCGCAAATGCACTTCCTGTGGCCAATTTCAAAATAAGCCGGATAAACCTTCAATCCATCCGTGGATGATGCTAGAAAAACCATGGTCAAGACTCCACTTGGACCATGCGATCAACTTTCTGGGAAGAAACTGGTTAGTCCTTGTAGACGCTTATTCAAAATATCCTTGCATTCATCCAACAACCTCAACGTCTTCGAAAAGTACTACTGCTATACTTGAACAAGAATTTGCTCGTTTCGGATATCCCCACACGTTGGTGACCGATAATGCCACAACATTCATGTCTCAAGAGTTCCAAGCTTGGTGCAAACAACGAGGCATTGTACATCTCACCGGAGCACCTTATCATCCAGCAACAAACGGTGCTGCCGAGCGTTTGATACAATCCTTCAAACAGGCATTGAGAAAATCCTCGTTACCTCCAAAGGAAGCTTTGCAAGAATTTCTAATGCAATATAGAAGAATTCCTTTTGCATCGGGACTGTCACCAAGCGAATTGTTGAATGGAAGAAGAATTCGCACCAAAATTGACACTTTGGTTCCATCCATTCCGCATCTCCTGCAGGGAAGACAGTCAAGACAAGCGAGCAAGCATTCAAATGCTGAAGACTCGGAAGTGGTTTCGAAAGTCGAACATCATTACTCACTAGGAGACCCTTGTTACGCACTGTACTTCGGCCCTAGAAGAGATCGTGACCCACGATGGGTGCCTGCGATAGTTACGAAAGTCCATGGTACACGAAGTGTCAACGTACGAGTCATTCCTCGAGGACCAACTTGAAGAAGACATCTTGATCAACTTCAACCTCGATTCGGTTCGGATCAAGATGATGATCCCTGTGAAATTCCAACGAGCGTTTTGTCGACAGAAATACTTCCAGCCGGGACTGACCACGCATCTAGTTCTTCTTCGATGAACCAACGCAACAATCCGAGACTACCAACCGGAGACGAGTACGGGCGACACAATCTACGACGATCAGCGAGAACAAAGAGACCTCCAAAAAAATATTGTTGCTAATATGTATATATATTTTTTTGTCGTAGTTTATTTGGGGAGGTGTTGTGATATTGTGCAATAGATGACGTAGTGTTTTTCTTAAACGCTCTAATCTTAATCAGCGCCTTCTGCTCAAACAATTATTGGACGCGCGCGTCTCCAGGCATAGTTGTTACTAGTTAAATATGCGCCTTTATTTTGGTTTAGCAGTCAGTTCAGAGTTATCAAGCTACTACAGCAAACGAACAAAAGCATTCTATTTTCGATACGGTTGTTTTTTGGCTAAGTAAATTTTGTGAATATATATTATTGTTTTTTTATAAACCTGTGTATTCGTGCAAAGATACAACAGTTGCTTTCTCTTGTAATGAAATTTCCACACGGGCTATTACTTATAAATCTTTTTTATTATTTTCGCTTTCCGCTTCGTTTTCTGGAGCCTATTACTTTTTCAGTATATTAGCGTGAAATTCGAGTCGTCTCCCTGAGAAGATTGCAGAAATGCTGTGTAGAGGAATTTATACTCCGCATCCAAAAACGGAATATAATTGTTTCGATAACCACGTGGGATCGTTATTCGGATGCCTTCTTGATGATGTTACAAAACCCGCATCCATGTCAAGTGAATCAGGCAGCGACAAAGCCTTTGCGGATTTATTCTTCAAAGTAATGTAGTGACTCCATTTAGCCTTGCGTAAGTTTCATCGTTTAACAGGCATGCTTGGCATTAACAAAGCAAACCTTGGTGGTGTAATAAGCAAAGGTTGATGTTGTAACCTGGGGAACTTTTTAAGAACACGTCTACCTGATAAGCGACTGTGAGGATCTACGCTAGTGAAAGCTAGGTATGGATTGATGCCATTGTTCCAACAGCTGGAGTAAAAGCTTGCAGCATCCTTGGCATTATATTAAGCAAGACTATTAGTACTTGCTCAGCCGAGACCTCACCGTCCGGGCTGTTATCATCGTAATACTAATGAACGTGGCGACAGTTAAAATTGCCAGCATATATACAGGGGTGAGAAAACACTGGAGGATCTAGGGATTGCATTCGTGTTAGTGGAGGTTTGTAGACGTTGACTATTTTATAACCATCAACGTCCACGCACAACCATTTAATCTCCGATGTCGATAGAGATTGGTTCAAATCGCTCGTGGAAAAACGTGTCAGGGCCGTGTTTTCTGCTTAAGGAAGACTCAGCTAGTTGGAAGCTTAGAAGTACTAGCTTCTCTGCACTAGTTAAGTGCGTCTCTTGTAGTAGGATGATTGGTGTCTCAAACTGCAAAGCAAAATAATGAAGAACGTTCATCTTGCTTGCAGCGAGGCCTTCGATGTTCAGCTGCAGAGTAGTGGGTCCTTGGAACTTGTTGGCAGTAGGCCCTGAAAAGGGCAGTTTTTTCCAGACATTGTCCAGTCTTAAAGCGGAGGTTTGCTGAATAGCAGACCCTCTCTGAACATCGGGATGTGTAGATACCCTTCCGTTTTGATAGATTTGGTTTTGGTCTGTCATGTTTAATAGTAAGAGCAGACTTATTCACGGCCCAGGCTGAAAGAAAGCACCTACTATCTGGGCCAATTATGCTAATAGTTTTAGAGCACCACACTGCATTTTAACAGCGCGGGCACTTTCCGCGACCCCCCAATCTTAATAGGGTTAAATTGTTTCTTGCGTAAGATGTAAATTTCCATTCACGCTTTCGTTGTTTAGACAGAAATTAAAATTTTTCGGTCGCAATTATTTATAGTTTGAAAAGTTTTTAATACAGTAAATATATCTTAAAGTTGTAAGCACTGCAAAACAAAGATGGTTTAATTCATTATGACACAGATTATTAAAACCATTTGTATACTGATTAATTCTAACAAAACGTAATTAACTATTGTTTGATCAGCTGTCGTTCGATCAACTATCATTTTAATCAACTGTTATTCGATCAAATAACGGGTCAAAATCAATACCATAATGTTGTAGAACATTAATATCAGCGGCAACTTCGGTCTTGGTCAGTCTAATCTACAAACTTATCTGTATCACGAAACAAATCCTAATCTCCAAGGCATAAATTTTAGCTTTTGTTGCAGCAAAGCTTTTTTTTTTTGTTATTTATTAGTCTACCACATTCTCTTTGTGGTGTTCTGCGTCATAGTCACGTGTCATATTTGTCTCTCCAGCAATGCTTTGTGATTGGCTATTTAGTTCTAAGTTTGAAACTTGCCCGGTAATCAAAAAAAAACTACTGATTCAGTCAATGTCAAAACGTTAGAAGTAAATCAACATATAAGTAATTTTGGCTTTCTATTTCATAGTTGAATGTCCTTTGATATACCTTTAAAAAATAAACGTTTTTTTTATTATTGATAGTAGCGATAGCGAGTAACAACTTTTTTTTTAAATAACTTCACGTGCTGCGGTTCTACAACGGTCATAAAAACAAAAACTAAATCTATTTTCAACTTTGTCTTCGTATTGTTTGACGCATGCTTCTCCACAGAGTTTGGTACATTTATGACCACAGACCAAGTTCTTTTCACAGGGCTCTCTGCAAAATGCTGTATCTGGTTCTTCATAGCACTTGGTTTCCGTTATATGACCACACTTTGAAATTACCTTGAAAAAATTGTATCAATCACAAAACAGTTTATTGAATATTTAAACAATTTCTTACCGCTTTGTAATTGTGAGTACATCTCAATGTCTTGTGACACATTATGGAGGTTTTATGACCTCTGACACACGTTTTCTCAATCATTTTCTTGCAATTTGTTTTTTTATGTTCGGGATCATCCGGGTGACACAGACGGATGCACGCGTGACCACATTCAAGTTTTGCATGGCAAAGCCGACCACAACCGCCTAAATTCAAGACACACATAAAAATACATAATTTATAGACATTGGAATCGCTGTTAACAATCAAATAAGCTGCCACGTTGTTGGGATGACGATATTTCGTCGTCGCATGGAAGGGCATCCACTCCGGGTCAGACTCCGGCAGGAGTGGGGCCAAGAGTTTGTCCTTTTACTATTATAGGATGGTGTGTTGCCCAAATCAGATGGTGGCAGTAATGATGTTGAGCAGCATTAGATTTCGTCGTCTAAAACCGTTGTACTTGTGCTCCATTCCGTGCCCAATGTATGATGCTCGCTGTTAAAACCTGGCCTTCGCTTTATTAAGTACTGGCATGGACTCCTAAATAATAGAACCTGGACTGGAAACGAGAAATTACGAGTGTACAAAAGTAGGCCATTGCAGTAAAATTGTCTTTTTAGAAAAAAAATATTGATGCTTTTTTTAAAAGCATAAATTGGTTAAATTAAAGCTTTACTTGATTGATATTTGCAGCGGAAACGTTTGGGTCGGCCCACAGCCTAGTTGAACCAAAAATGTTCTTTTTTAGTCGACTTGAATTTAGTACGAATGAGATTCTATGATAAACATCATCTTAGTCTAGCGACTATTTCTCTGATTTGGTATAAGCATGATTTAAAAAGCTACAATCAAACTAAAAGGCTATATTGAAAACAAACAGTAGAATAACATCAACTTCTAAAATAGAATAACAAAAATATGTAATAAACAATTAGATAAAAATATATATGAAAAAATAAAATGCATACATGAGTAAAGTAAAAACTATTATCGAACGCATAAACGTTGTGACAAGCTTGGTTTTGGGAGAAGCTTGTAGAAAGCTTGTAGGTAACTAAGATCAATCATAAAGTACGTTTGATATGTACACAAGTACTACAAAATGAAAGACCAAAACAGAAGAATGAAAAAACTACGTAACAATATTTTATAAGTAACTGGACTGCAATTTACAGTTCATTTGCAACGTTTTAAGGTGGTTTATGTAACAGTAGCTTTAACAAAAATATACTTCAGGATGTGATACAAAGTAACACAAACCTAAACTTAAAAAAAGCAAAACATTAATGAATTTCGGCAAATTTTAGAAGCTTGACGAGTTTAAATGGTTTATAAAAAACAGTAACATTACTAAATGTTTAAATCCGGACAACAACAAACGAATTATTATTTTTACGCATAGCTAGACGTTATCTAAAAAAAACTAGTAATAATATTTGCAAAAATCAATAATTTTAACTGGGAGTATTTACAGTTTAATTACTATTAAGTTTTCTAATTTTGGCACTAGTATCTCTACGCCCCTTTTCCGTTAATTGGCGAATTAAATTTTTGCACATGCAATTGTAGAAACGTATTGACACTCCTTCTACAATATTGTGCCCGTTGCTACACAATACTGGAAGCGACCGAAAAGCAACATCATCATTAAAATAAGATATGTTTACAATTTCTTTAAAAATTTCCTGCTGATTTTCGGCACTTAAAAATGACTTTTTCAAGTCACTATTGCAAAGTTCAGCAAAAACCTTCCAACAAAGACAACCAATTTCATATAACTCGGTTGTTGGTTTCCAAAGACCCCCACGATTTATGCCATCAAAAAATTTGTTTGCATACTCATGCATAGTTGTTGTTAAAGGAGGAACATATTCAACTATGGTTGCAACAGTAGCTGTTTTGCATTCAACGCATCTTGTTGATTTAACCAGTGATTTGCAACAGTATCCGGTAACATAAAATATAACAGCTGCATCATTTTCTGTCGGCAATATATTAAATAGTAGCTCAGCTTGCAAGGCTTCTGCTGTGGCCATTAATTTATTGTTACTAGTGCATTTTGTTTTTACTATGATATCAATCTCAGCGATAGATATTTGCGAATATTTCAACAACGAGATTGAGCGGATTTTCCTGTTACTTTCTTGAAGTTGTCTCATAGAAATATAATAATTTGCTCCACTGAGTTGACGAATTCGGCTGAATCTTCGTTCAATCATATCTGATTGAATTTTTCCCAACAGCACATAATTGAAGCCACATTTTTCCAACAAGTATTTTGACATCTGCGTTATTGCTTCACATGTTTGATGCAAAGCACGGGAAGTTTGTTCAGTTAATCCAGGTTGCTGAATAGAAAAAAAAAAAGATATTAAGAAAATACCCATATAAACATAACAATGAAAACATTGTAACAAAGAAAATCACAGAAAGATCATTAAGTAATACAAAGATTTTGCAAACAGCCAGTCGGATGTGAATACAATAAATTGCAAGCAGCTGATATAATAATTTTGTTTCAATTAAAAACTTACGTTATGACACTACTCTTGAAAATTAACATATCAGATATAGGTATGAAATCTGTTTTATATTTTTAAACAAAAAAAGTTTGCAAAACATACTTACATTTGAATTTTTCCAAAAACTAACATAATGGCCAAAGTCCGTCAAAAATTTCAACTTCCAATCAGCAGTGGATCGAACTGGGTCACGAGAAATATCCCGTTTATGCTTTCCAATTTCTGATGTTGAAACATTTAAAATATTCCACAGCTTCAAAAACAAATCAATAGCAGAAGCAGTTTCATGAAATCCATATTCCTTTAATCCAATCACAGTTGACTCATGAAACACAGCCAGAGCAAGTTTAACATTAACTTTTTAAAAAGTTTTTTGTTGGTACAAAATTTTAAAATAGCTTTTAACAACAAATGCTTCATTTAAAGCTCTTTTGTTAATTAAGTAGCCTTAAAAAAGGCTGTTTTGAAAACTCGAACGTTTTCGTCTAGCTCTCTTCAGGAGGTTTCGCTAGAATGAATTGCAGAACTGAATGTAGTATTTCAAAAGTTATAAAGCTGATTCTGATTGGCTAAAAATTAAGGTTAATAATTAGTTATCATAGTAATTGAAAAGTATTAATAAATAAAATCACGTTTCGTCAGCGTAAGAAATTTTTTGGCAAAAAAAAGGAACAAAATTATGCAAGCTTTGTGTTAAAATTTGGAACTAAAAAAGAAAATTTTTACAATTATGCTAACAATTTATGTTTGTAAACAAACTCTTTCTGTCTACACAAATTAGGTTTTCGAAGAGTGATGAAAATTGATTCTAAGACTGATAAGTGGAAATCGGATCGTGCTTTAGAGAGAATAAAAAATTGATTGTCCTTATAGTGAGATGCACATTTTTGGTTATGTAACAAATGGTTTCCAATCGCTGAGTCACAGTGCGGTATTGAATTAGCTAGTTTACCTGGACGTTCTGGTTGTTTACGTTCTTTACTGGTTCTATTCCGAATAGACTTCGGCACATGCTGGCGGATTCTGTCCTGCAAACGTTGAGACGTTCGACCCACGTACCGACTATCACAGTGGCACACGTATTCGTATACGACGTTACTTTGTTGAAAAGTGGGAAGAACGTCTTTATGTATAGCAGGTAAAATTCGTCTGGTGGAAAAGACCACTCGTGGTTGGACCGCTCCAAAACAATTATTAATAGATAATTTTATTTTTCTTTCAAATTTCAGGGAATTTTCGCCAATCCAAGGTAGTTTTACATAGACAGGACATTTTTTTGGGCCTTCTTTAGTGTTTTGTTGGAAACGTAAAAGTTTTTTAGAAATTCTCGAATCAATAAGGAATTCTGGATAACCATTTTGTACAAGAATAGAGCGAATATTATCTAGTTCATGTTTTAATGTGGATTTAGAGCAGATTTTTAAGGCTCGATGTGTTAAAGTATCAATGAGATTAGTTTTACGTTGTTTTGGTCCAAAGGAATTCCAGTGAATATATTGACCTGTGAAAGTGGGCTTTCGATAGACTGAAGTGATGAATTTATTGTCAGATTTCGTAACAAGTACATCCAAAAAAGGCAGAGAATTATTGGTTTCAATTTCATTGGTAAATTTTAAGGAGGGGTGAAGCGAGTTAAGACAATTTAAAAATTTTTGGAATTCAGTTTCTTTGTGAAAAAGGGAAAAAGTGTCATCAACGTACCGACAGTATACGGTAGGTTTTGAAATTTCATTGAAAAGTTTTGATTCATAATAGCCAACGAATATATTTGCTAGAGCGGGACCAAGGGGACTACCCATAGCAACTCCATCAATTTGCCTGTACATAATGTTGTTAAAGCTAAATTCAACAGAAGTGGTTGCAGTTTTCATCAGTTCAATAAAAACATGTTTAGGAATAACTGGAGTAGGGAGGTGACCGTCGTAAAGTGTTTTAGTACAAATTTCAATGGTTTCTGCTAAAGGTACGTTAGTAAATAAGCTACAAATATCAAATGAACAAAGAATTGAATCATTAGAATTTACTTTGAGTTGTTGTATCATTTCAGCGAAAGAAAAGGAATCATTAATACAATTAGTTGAGTAGAGTTCTAATACGGGTTGTAATAAGGCGGCGAGAAATTTAGCGAGTTCATGTTGGGCAGATCCAATCATCGAAAGAATAGGACGGCAAGGCACATCTTGTTTGTGAATTTTTGGAAGGCCGTACATTCTT